>VDFB02256132.1:192112587-192162263 GCA_007258455.2 Sequoia sempervirens
AATTTAAAGTTACATAGTTTCCCATGGAACATTTCGATGGAACAAATTATATAAGTTGTATATAAGTGTATATAAGATTCTTGAACTTAAGAATTCCATGAAACAAATATAAGTTGTATATAATTGTAATTTAGGTAAAATGATTTTAGAAAAATTCACTACGTTTCAAATAAGGATTGAAAGCATATATGTGGGTTTACATGGAGCCAAAAAAAGTGAGAGATGATGCTATCAAAGATTCTTGAACTTTTAAGAATTTTTCATGGAACAAATATGTACATATAATTGTAATTTAGGAAAAATGATTTTTAAAAACTTCACTACGTTTCAAATAAAGATTGAAAGCATATATATGGGTTTACATGCAACCAAAAAAAGTGAGAGATGATGCTATCAAAGACAAGTATGTACATATAATTGCAATTTACACAAAATGATTTACAACTATGTACAAGTTACTATAAGTTCTCATTTGAACATGTATAGGGTTACAAGTGAACTTGAAAACCATGGATATAATCTAGGTCAAAGATTCTGGTTCAGCCCGCTCTTCAATAAAATGCAGAATTTTTTGATGATCATCACTATCTAGTCTCCATTTTCTTCGGCCACGTGCATGTGGAACTGCATGAAGATGTAGAGTGGTAGCAATTATTAAGTGACTATATTGATATACCTTGTTATCAGGTTGATAGTCAACAAAATGAATCCCATGTAACAAATTTGACTTGGTTTTAGATATGTCCCTTGCACTACAATGTGTAACTGCATGGTAAACATGAACCTAAGGTAAGACATATGAACGTGCAGTAAACATTTTCGCTCAAGGTTTGTACAATAAATATTTAATGTTTATAATGTAATGTGCACATGTGAATACAATGTACATATATAAAATTTTAAATTCAAACTCACCTGTGGGAAATAACATTCCATCACTTGTTTTAGGTTTGGTTAGCTTATTCCTCTCTTTTGTGCAATGCAATAAATAATAGCTAACACCTTCGATGTTTTCAGGCTCTGCTATGACTGCAAAAACATCTCCTATACACCAAATTTACACAAAAAAAATCTAAAAAAATTAGAAATATCTCTAAAGATCATTAACTAGATATATATAATATTTAAATTATTGAAAACTTACACATGTGTACCTTTTCTAACCAATCCTGAAATATGGTCATAATCAATTGAAATCAAAGGAATGTCTTCAAATCTTTCTTTCCTTGTTTTCATCATATGTTTCTCAAAACAACTAGTGGCACCTGCATCCCATTTACCAACATATCCAAGTTCTTGATTGTTGCATGCATAATTAGAGTTTCCCTCAATGCACTCAGTGCAAAAACAAGAGTAATCCCTTGTGTCTAATATCCATCCATGGCGACTATCTGAACTCCTAACACAATGCAAAGATCTTGTTTTTTCTACCCTCTTGCATCCATGCATCGATCTTCTATCCACACCTAGATACATATGTACAACAAAAAACTTATGTGAACAAATATGCATATATATATATTAAATTGAAATAAATTCAAATTCTTGATTTAATGTAATTTATAGATACCGATATCTCCCAAAACACTCTATGTGGAATGTGTCATTGTTCTTTAAGATGTGTCGACCACATTTGATGCAAAGTGTTTCTTGCACCATTCAACAACATCATGTGCATTGTCTAGACGATCTTCTGGATAACTCATTTGATGCTTTCTTAAAGCTCGTTTGATGCAAGCTCCTACTCCATCATGCTCACCCTTTCCATGCCCACTCTTAAAAAAACTCCAAACATGTGGTATTTTGTAGATTTTATGATATCTACAAAGTGCATAGAATGGCCATGAAGATTTGAATTGTGCCTGCACATCCATCTGACCATACAAAATGATTTTCAAATTTTACACCCTTGCTTCTCAAATTCTCAAAAAATATTGTAAAGCAATGTTTGACAAAAAGTGTGTCATGCTCTTTATCATCACTAATATAAAAGTGATATTCTTTCTTAATGGCTCATTCTTCATTTGTACTCTCAACACCATCCAATTCTGATTGTGCATGTCGATAACACACATGAACCATAATAGTGATCTCTTTGAAAAGTAATACTCTGATTGAATCTCCTTTTGATGAAAGGAGTAATTTTCTGCAAAGTCAACTACTGATAGAACTGTTCCATGTGGGAAAGTATCTCTCAATGTTTGGAATTGTTGTGCTTGCCACTTAGCAAAAAGGAATGATGTATGTATGGTCGTATCAATTTTGAAAATCTTCCATAAATTTTCCAATGGGAATCTCCTCTTCTACATAGTTTAACCTTGTGGATTCTTTCCCAAAATTTGTTTGCAACTTTACATACTTGTACCTGTGTCAATAAAATATGTGAATAACTAATAAACCACACTTGATCAATGAAACATTACATCAAAGAGAATCCAAGAAATTGAAACAAATAAACTCTCTAAAAATAGTACTTACCTCTTGCAATTTATTGTCTTTTGTCGTCAAGATCCTCAATTCTTGAAGGAAATTTAGCCAAATTTCCACATGTCTCACAAATTCCTTTTATGCATTTATTTGAGGTCCATTTTCATGATCACATAATATAGACTTTATGAACAAACTTGCCTGCTTAGGAGGTGCATTTTGAAACCCACATCTTTCTTCTCTCATCTTTCAAACACCTGATAGTAGAGATCAAATTCAATATGATAATGACAACAACAAGTTTCAAAAAACTTGTTTATCTTCACATAATATGGCTTTAACCTTTGAAACATTGTTTGCCCAATCTTTATATGAGGATATGCATTACAAAAGTTCATATACATCTCAAATTGTGTTATGTCTAGACAATAATATTGAAAATAAAAATGTTGAACATGAATGTGAAAATATTGTAAAATTTGATGGAACACCTATTGATAAGAGTAGCATCATAGAAGAAGAAGAAGAAGAAGAAATACATCAACAATTTCTTGACTAATGTGGATATGAACCCTATGACATTGAAATTGCACTCAATAATCGACTTGTTGATAACAATGATTAAATTGATAGCTCACATGAACCAATGAAACTCAATGTGTCTCCAAATTACATAAGAAGAGAGAACCTTTGTGAAGAAGAAAAAGAAATTCAAAATCCATCTTTTTGTAATGAGTTTGTTAAAATTTAAAAACATTCAAGAACCCCAAAATGGTTTGAAATTGATGAGCATAATAGAAATTCTTGAAGGCAAGAGGTCATCACAAACCATTCGGTTGTGGGCTTCAAAAAATTTCAATGAATGGTTTTCCAATAAGACATTAACCAAAATATTCCAATTTTTTATACAATTACTAAAGATGTACAAAATGAGACCTTTACTAAATAAATTTCAAAGATTCATGTAAACAAAAAGTTTGATCAAAATAATATTGTTGTTAAAGTTTTTTTTAATGCATTCAATTCTATTGTAAATAATAGTAAGGAAAAAGATAAAAGAGTTGCTCATAGAGTAATAACATCATTAGTAAGAAATTAAAAAATTAAAAATGCTCAATTATTAAGGTAAACTTGTTTTGAATTAAGCCTAAATCGTAAAACATTATCAAAAGTACTATGAATAAGATCATGATTAGAAAGTCCTATTGAAAATCATACTTGGGCTTTTAGCAGTAGGCTTCCATGAGTTGATAAGAAGCTAATTAATAGCACAAAGGATGAAATTCAACAATTTTGGCACTCTAACTCTAGATTTACATATGAGGTTGGAAACAACATTTTTTATACTCTACCTAGGCCATGATTCTATTATGAGTACGAAGAGTTTATGATAGAAATACATCCATTATTGTTGAGTTAAAAGTAGGTTAAATATTATTTTTCTTAAAAATTCACTTTTATATAAATGTAGGTGTTTTGGAGAACAAAGCTATAGTATGAATAAGTGATTGACATCGATGGCTATAAATTTCAAGGTGGGGACATTCAATATAATTCATAAGGTGTTATAATATTAAATGATTTCATTGTTTAGTTAGTTTTAATCAATGTTGTATGATTTATTAAACATTTTTTTAATATTTAAATGTAGGTGTTTTGGGGAGTAGCAGTGATAGATCTAGCTCATTGAGAAAGGATATAGGTAGAGAGGAGGAGTGACCTTGACAAGGATTGAGACATGGATCACCTCAGGGTGGTAGATATGAGTGGAACATATCCATAGAGAAGGATAGGCTAAGAGGATAGATATAGGAGACAAATACCTTAGGGGCACCTTTTTAGTTGTGTGTATGCTCTATAGAGTGGATTTACTCATGAGTGCTTTGATGTATTTGAAGACACATTTGTATGAGAACATAGATAATATGATATGGGAACTATTAGTTGTGTTGATGATGGGTGTGATATTTTATGTGTATGTTGATGATGTGCATGATATATAGTTATATTTCTTGTATTTGGATGCTCATAGGTATGGATGTTCATGAATCTTATGTGTATGTCTAATGGTGGCATGTGGAAGGATAAATATGGCTATTGAAAACTTTACCATTATCTTGACAACTAATTATGGCTATATGATTATCTTATTGTAATGAACCTAAGTTAATTCAATAGATATTAGTGAAGTTGAATTAGGAAGCATGGATTGTGTTTTATTATACACATTTTATGTTTAAAAATATGGGTCTAATTTTTTGCGATATTGAAAGTCAATTAAATTTCTTCAATAGTATATCCAAGGTATAGGGATATATTAGTGGTAGGAGTAGTGTAGGATAAAAAGGAGAATGTGTAAAGAGGGGAAGGTCTAGAAAGGTAATGACATGGTAATGGAAGGAGAAGTTACACTATAAGGTTAGATTTTCACAAGATAAGGATGAATGGTATGAAGAACATATCTGTATAGGATAGTGCTAGTAGTAACAATGGTGTGAACATATATATAAGAGGATGGGAGATAAGAAAAATACTAGTGGAGAGAAAGGCAGTAGGACATGGGTGGTGGATCCCATGGAAGTGGTAACTATAGTATGATAGGAGGAATCATTATAAGAGGATGAAGGGTAGATGGATGAATAGAGGGTACAACATTATTAAAATCCATTAGAGTGGTAATATTATGAATAGTATTAATTCCCTAAGGATAGCCACCTAATACATTATATTAATTACTAGCCAATGAGTGAGGATATTTAGGGTGGAGAGGTGCATCAATACGTAATTATCAATTTAGGAAAATATCTTGTTTAGCAACATATGTATCTAAATCATAGTCTTGATCATTATTTTTCATCTTCTTTAATGTGGCTCTTTATATGGTTGTCATTAAATATTATATCAAAAAATGATTCAATCGTCATTTTATTTGCTAGCCATATTAGAGTTAAGATGAAAACTCCATAGAACAAGATTTTAAAGAATATTAATTTAACTAGATAAAAGATCAAGGAAAACACTCTCAAACATGCAATATACCCCATTTGTTTAGACAATGCATATTTCCTAATAATGTGTGCAACTAAAAACTAATAACATGTAATGAATGGATGTAGGTGATAATAATTAAATAATCCTAATTGAACTATGGTTGTCCCTTTTATATATTTAAGAAGTTGTAAGAGCATTGTATGAAATTGTAAGATGGGAATTACTTATGAAATGTTATATGACACATAAGAGAATAAAAAAGGGGGGTTACACTAGAATATTGATTAGAATTATGAAAATCATCAAGATCATCTTAAATAATGAGTTTGAATATGTCAAAAATGGAGTGTCAGTTATGAGGAGGATTTGAATTTTTTTGACAAGATGTAAAGCATTTGCTAAATACATCCTATAAACCAAGTCAAGGAATATGGTGTTGGAATTTGTGCCAAATTTGGTGCCATTTTTAGGTCATTATTTTGGCTCATGGCTTTGGTAAACCACACTTGGTTTATGGTTTAAATTTTTCCTATTTATGGGTGATTGAGATGGAGAAAGCATAATGATTTTATAGGTATCATCATGCTACTAGAAATTACTCCATATGAATCACATGTTGATGATACTACTATAAGGGTATGCACATGAATATTTTATTGTAAATGATATTATTATCAAATAATAAAATTGGTTCATATTTTTGGTTGTGGGATTTTTCTTCCAAGAGGATTTTCCCATGTACATAATTATGTTATAAATTTATAATTTATACATTTTTCTTGTAACTAAAATTAAATCTATTTTGCATATTTATGTCTTGATAGGTTAATATGGGAAGTGTTTCCACACCTCAAATTCCTTTTAAAATACTATCCAAGTCTTAATTAGTTTACATCCTCTATCTTATTGTGCAATACCTACCTACCACCAAAAATGTGTAGAGATGGACATTTTTAATGTTACAAATGATACAATTTGTGGTTCTATTTGAACTTCATAACTTTATATTGTTTGTTTCCATATGTTATTAAGTTCTTATATATGTTTCACTTGGTCTTTCCATTTAGGAGCAGGCTATCCATAGCTTTGATTCCTGAAATGGGAAGGCATATTTCATTTACACATAGGACATAAAAATGTATGCAAAATGGGGAAGCAAATCCAATTTGAATTCAACAAATTTGAAAATGCTTTAAAAACTTCCAAACAAATCCAATTTGAATTCAACAAATTTGAAAAAAATTGCATCTAGGGTTTCAAAATTTAACAAATAAATGCATTTTGAACTCTAAAAAATTTGAATTTCAAATACTTGGTGCTCAATATGCAATTTGGGTTGATGAAGTTTGGAGAGACGAAATTGAGGTTGCGTTCGCCAAAAAGAAGAAGTCAGTTTGCTCGTTGTCACGGTCTCGGTTCGCTGCATGCACCAGGGAAAGCAACTAGTAAGTTTAGAAAGTGAAAATGACAGCCAAAATGAGAATGTTTTTGTTTTTTGTCATATTTAAGGGGGTTCGGTCGAACCCATGTTAGACCGAACCCATTTAAATATGATTATTTTTATTTAGGGTTTGTGGGTTCGGTCAAACCAATGGTTCGACCAAACATGTGTTCGAGCGAACCAATAATAATGTTCGGTCAAACTATTGGGTTTGACCGAACCCCTTGAGTTTGGGGAAAAAGGAAAAAAATGAAATTTCCTTCCTCATATAATTTGTAAACCACTATTCTGAAGCCACCCATCACCCCTACCTTAGAAAATGAAAATCTGGTGATACAATTCCACATCCGCCACCTTTCTCCATCCACTTGGCAGCTCATCTTGACATCAATTGAGGAATCCCTATCGGGGATGCGCATGCGTCGCGCAGATGTATGTGCATCGCACTACTGTCCTGATAAGATTCCTACCTCTAGAATCCATAGAGGCATTATGTTTCTCAATTGCGAATGAACTATAACTCCTCCTGCCTCCTTGACTAATGAGAAATGAGTCTTTTGTCTCCCTTTGGTCATTCAAATGCTCTATCATCTCATTATTTCATTCCTTCTTGATTCCATTTCACTCTCTTCATGCTTCTTGAATCCTAGCTTCATTCTCACACTCTCAATCTTCTACATCACTCCTTTATGGCTGAAAGTTGCTAGTTCTTGGCTCCTACACCACATTTGTTGCGACAACGTTACTGTTGGAGGACTTGCAAGCTCTCTCCTTCCACTACTTGCCTTGAGCGCTCGTAGTTGTGGAGGTGGTATTATCTTTTACTATTTCTCTTTGCATTGCTTTGTGTATTTGTGTAGCATACTTATTGTTGGTGATTTTTCTTAGCACTATTTCCTTTATATTTCTATATCATTTTCCATACGTTTGCTATCCAACTATTCATGGAGGTGGAAAAACCAAAGCAAGGGATTGATTGAGGCATTCCTCTAACAACAACCCTAACATTTTCCTTGGTCTTTTGTGTGTAGGTATTCTCATGTGGAGCTACTTGAAGATTCAACATGTGGGTAAAAAGGTTTGGTTTCTCACCCCCTTTGTCTATTTGAGCATAGTTTAGATATAGTATTCTTCTTGTTATATTTGAATTCTATATCTTTCTAGTATTTTGTCATAGCACAAAATCTTTATAGTCAAGAACTTAGTTGGTTTTCTAGTGTTTTAGTCTGTTCCTAATACCTTATGTCTGTACAGACGCCAGTACACATCTGAGACGCCAATGTGTCATGCTAGATTCCATAATCTGCATTATCATCCTCAGACAACAAGATGTCTAGGTAGCAGATTAAACCCTCGAAACTAGCTTGTCTAGCCCTATGAAAAATTTAGTTTAGCAAAAGAACAACAATACCTAGATTGTTCTTCCTTTTCAACCTTAACATCTTAACCGATCCAATTTGCTTAGCAAACTTGAGGTAGATTAGGGCAGCCTATTGCTTAGGACTCTCCCATGACCTGGAGTCTCAAAGTAGCTAGTCCCCCTCCTCTACATTTTGGTGAACCTAACATGAACTATTCTTATTTTATCCATTAGTATTGAAGGACCTTCTCTCGTTCCCTAGGTGTGTTGTAGGTTTACACATGTTGTAGGTTGTGCAACCTTGCAACCCAATCTACAACCCCTAGTTGGATAGTTAGAAGGGCTCTTAGATGTTTAGGAATGAAATTTGGATAGGTCACTATTGGATGTCTGAACCTTTGGAGTCTACTGAGTTTGTTATGCCCGTGTACGTAAACATGGTTTCATTTACATGCATTCCTCCTGCCCATCCTACGAATGGGTCACCAAATATAACTTTCACATCCTAGGATCTACATATGAACAAAGAGCCTTCCCCCTTGTACATTCCTACTTGTGTCAATGGCAACATTGTGATCGGTGTCCTAGTGGACCCTGCAAGCCGTGTGAATGTCATAATGGAGGAGACTTTGCTTATTAACTTGCTACATAAGGAGGAATACAAGAAATCACAGACCACGATACTACACACAATGGACTCTCGATCCCTCCTCAGTTCTATCACCCTCTCGATCTTGGTGGGGCCTAGGGATGTAGATACTACTTTTGTTGTAATTTTGGAGTCGAATTATTTAGGGTGAAACTAGGAATTTTGTGGTTGGATTCCATGAATGGAATTTCTTTATTTATTCATAAGTGTCTTAAGTTTTCTCATGAGGTCTTTGTGCACATCGTGCATGACACTAGTTACAAACCACTGGTGTCACGTGGGGGCTTCTCGTTAGATCACTTTTGGCTTGCTCCTGTTGGTCTACTCCCTCTGAGGATGGACTTGTTATATCATGCCTATATCAAGTATAAGACTGGGGGCATGACACCGAAGGTGACCTACCCTACATCCCCCTACACCATCTTTGTCAAAGGTTGCATGATTGCACAACAAGTTGCCTCCTCTCAACGAAAGGGGAAAGGGAAGCTTGCTCGTGCCCAAGATCCTTCCTCTTCTTTTGATCCATCTACTTTTGCTTCTCTCCCTACTGCAGTGCCTTCAGATCCTACTCCTGCTCCCATGCCTCACATGGAGAGCCCAATGGTGCTCGCTTGGTGAAAAGACAAGTATCAAGTGTTCAAACTTCTCGTCTTGCCCACGGTGCCTAAGCCTATTGTTTATGGTAAGGGGAAGGGCCCTTGTGGAGTTTCTAATGTGTCTCAACCTTCGTGGCCTCCTATTGCTCCTGCCCCTTAGGCAGTGAATGGGAAGAGGCCTACTATTGAGCCACCCATGTTTGCTTCTCCACCTGCTGTCATTTTCGCTCCTGCACTTTCTGCTCTTGCTCCTACCTAGGGGGTTTCCATTCCATTGAAAATAGTTGTGGAGGAAACTCCTATCGCTGAACATGAGCCTCCTATCCCTTCTCAAGTAGTGACTTCTAGTTCCTAGAGCTAACAAAACTCACTTGTGCATGAGTGTAAGTGCCAGAGAAAGGCTATGGCTACTAAAAAAGCTACCTTGTAGAAGGTAGAAGGGGAGCCAACAACTCCTATTTTGACATCTCCTACTGTGCCTCCCTCTTCTACTCCTACTTTAGATCCACTCACATCAGTTGTACTTTCGGCTCCCCCGACGAATGTTGATGATCCTCAACCCAAAAGGGTGCAGGTGTTCATCGCCCCTTTAGTGGAGCCCCCTCTTCTAATGTCCCTTCTGGAAATCTCTCCATTTTCTTGAGCCCTGGACATGCCGAACACCATGGCAGTGTCTATTGTGGCTCTTTCCTCTTCCTCCTCACCTTTCGATTCTTCTATGAGGATCCTGCATCCTCCATTGAAGTGAAAGTTGGAGGAAGACCTCACTTCAAGTGGAGGTCAAAAGAATGGATCACCTTCTTCCAAATGGGGTTATGCTTTGGCTTGTGCCATCCTTGTGACGAAGGTAGCCATAGCATCCCCTAAGTTTGTCATTGTTCCTTTCGACAAGGTTAGTAGTGGATGTTAGGCTCCTCCTTCCTCTCCTGCCTGGTTAACACATGTCACTTCAATTAAGTGTATTTTTAACTTGGTGGATGATGTCGCAACTCTGTCAATGATCTATGTGGGGTCAATGACCATCACCTCACAAGAGCTCAGTGAAGAAGACCTTTAGGGGCCTTCTTCCTTGACCCTTGTCATAGGAGAGTCGTAGGGTGCTCCCCTTGCTATCTCGCCTTTGTAGGCTTGTCTACCCTCCCCATATAATGATCTAGACTAGGAGAACGATGACCTCCTGGTTGATGAGGACTAGGGGAGTACCTCTTCTTTATCCGTAGATTAGATTTGTGTGTGTTGTGTTTCCCCCATGCTTATTTTTATGTGTTCTTGGAGGACTCTTACTACCCTTGTCAGAGCTTGGATGCAGGAGTGAAATTGTGTCGTGAACTTCCTCTATATGTTTCATCTTTCTTCTATATGTTGTAACTTGATTTTCGACAATTGGGGATGATGCAAAGCGTTGGGGGCATTTAGGCCTTCCTTCCATGTTGACACAATTTTTTATTTTTATTTTTCCTTCACGTGCTCTTCCTCATGATCTGGGAACTTTGGGGACTGCTGATCTTCCATTCAAATACATCACGGGTTACCTATAAGTACTAATCTGACCCAGAACTCCTAGATCCCCCTGTCTCTTGATTTCTTCATCTTTGCTTGTCTCTTATTTTATTTGTCTTTGCTTGCCTCTCTTTCTACTTGCTTTGTGATGTTGTGGTGCTTATGTGTTGTCCCTTGTGTGCGTGAAAACATTTCCATGTTTACATCTCACCATGTCTTGTGGGCCACAACATCTCTGCCTTTTCTTTCTTTCCTTAGGATGCCACATGCTCCTTTGATTCACATGCAACATCCTAAGGGGGGCTACTACTTCTCTGATTTTCAATAAGGTGAATTTGGTGGCCAACGAATCCCTTACTGAAATTTTCTCATTTTTCAATAATCTCATCATTGAACAAGGGCCCCCTTAGTGAGACTTATCTTTTGAAAATGAGTTTATAGCAAAAAGAATATGAAAACTCACCTTCAAGAAAGGGAATTCTTTTTATCAAATTCCTTGACGAAAGATATCGTTCAAAAGGATTCTTTAATCTAAAAAATCATTTACAAAAAATGTTTTGCTTTTCGAATGGAGTGTCCCTTTCCATGGACCCCTTGCTACCTTGAACGGTTCCTAAGGGACCCCTTTGAAAACTTTTCCTTCAATTGCTTGTACTGCATGATATGTCTATTTGTTTGAGCTTTTCTGCCTAACATGTTTTGTCTGCAGCTTAACATGTTTCTTTGCAAGACTAAGCACTTGTAAAGAAACTTTAAAAATCAAGCTTGGAGGATCGAGCACCTCGTAAAGCTTTCCTTGTAGGACCGAGCACCTGTAAGGGCCTTTCACATCAAGTCTTTAGGACCGAGCACCTAGGAGTCCTTTCATGAAATCCCTGTAGGACCAAGAACCTGTGGTGCTCCCTTTGTAGGACTGAGAACTTTTAAAGCACTTTCTCTCTATAAGACCGAGCACCTATAGAGTGTTTGCTCATCTTTCATAGGATCGAGAACCGGTGGAGCCAATTCTATAGGATCGAGCACCTACAAAACCTTTGTTCAACTTTTACAGGACCGAGAACTTGTAAAGCCTTTTGTTCAATTTCCACAAGACCGAGTACCTATGGATCCATCTCTCTCTCTTTCGCATCAAGGTTGTCCTACAGATCGAGAACCTATAGAGCTAACTCCTACACATTTGAGTGTATCAAATCAAAGATTTTGTTCCTCGACGGTTTAGGTATATTCTCTTCAGCCTCCTTCTACTTTACCTCCCATTCACACCAACACACATGATCGTTAAAGTGGGGAAAATGTAATGGAGTGACTTTGCACCCCTAGGAAAATTCCTCATTTACATCACCCATTCCTTAGAAAATGAAAATACGCTGATGTAATTCCACATCCGCCACCTTTCTCCATCCACTTGGTAGCTCATTTTGGCGTTGACAGAGGAATCCTTGTCAGGGATTTACGCGCATTGTGTAGACGTCTGTGCGTCGGACTGTCATCCTAATAGGATTCCTACCTCTGGAATCTACAAAGGCGTTACATTTCTCCATTGGCTATGAATTGTAATGCGTCTTGCCTCCTTGACCGATGATAAACGAGTCTTTTGACTCCCTTTGGTCATTCAAATGCTCTATCATCTCATTCTTTCATTCCTTCTTGATTCCACTTCAATCTCTTCATGATTCTTGACTCTTAGCTTCATTCTCACACTTTTAAGCTTCTACATCACTCCTTTGTGGCTACAAGCTGTTGGTTCTTGGATCCTACACCATGTTTGTTGTGATAACGTTGTTGTTGGAGGACTTGCAATCTCTCTCCTTCCACTACTTTCATTGAGCACTCGTAGCTGTAGAGGTGGTACTATATTTTACTATTTCTCTTTACATCACTTTGTGTATTTGCATAGCATACTTATTGTTGGTGATTTCTCTTAGCACTATTTCCTTTCTTTTTCTACATCATTTTCCATATGTTATTTTTATCTAGCTATCTATGGAGGTGGAAACACCAAAGTAGAGGACTGATTGACACAATCCTCTAAAAATAGCCCCAACATTTTTTTTGGTCTTGTGTGTAGGTGTTCTCTCGTGGAGCTACTTGAAGATTTGAATTGTGGGTAAAAAGGTCTGATTTCTCACCCCCTTTGTCTATTCGGTTTAGCAAAAGGACAACAAAATCTAGATTGTTCTTCCTTTTCAACCTTAGCATCTTAACCTTTCCAATTCACTTAACAAACTTGAGGTAGATCAGGGCAACCTGTTGCTTAGGACTCTCCCATGACCTGGAGTCCTAGAGTAGCCAGTCCCCCTCCTCTAGATTAACTTTATAACTATTTACTATTTTATGATATAACAATGTTAGAATGAACTTAAAAAAATTTCACCAACCTCTCTCAAAAGGAACTTTACCATAAACTCTTTATAGGTGAATAACATGCCAATGTTCTAACAAAACATGTGGGTTTATAAAGGAGTCAATGAAAGAATAATATAGGAATGCATATGAGTGATTATAAATAATAAAAAATGAAATAAGGATGTGAAAGATCCATCAACCAAAAGATAATGATAAAGGGTTGTGAAGGAGTATTCAACCCAAAGAGAATGCTATAGGGTTGAAAAGGAGCCAACATAGCCAAACTAGATTGACATTGGGTTGAAAAGGATCCAATAATTAGAAGAAAATGATCTAGGGTTGTACATGAGCCAATGTAACAAAAAATAGTGTTGCAAGGTTGTGTAGGAGCCATACAAAGAACATTAGTGATATTATATATGCCTACCCTCCAATTGGTTGTGTGTGAATGATGTAATGAAATGGAGGAGAAGATAAGAATCAATATAAAATATATGATCATGTAAGTGTGATAAACATGTAATTTAATTTCCTAAATATTATTGTGTGAAAAATAATGACTACACTATCAATGTAATTATGTAAAAATATGTGTCGAAGGGTGATAACATTTCCCTAACAATAAACAATATCCAATATCCAATATTTTGGATGTATCATGTAAGCATGCAGATGTACCATTTTTCTTTGCTCTAGGTCAATTGCACATGTGTAGTTTTAATCCCTACATTTGTAGTTTTGATCGCCATATTTTTGGTTTTGAACCTAGAAGTGATGACCTTGAATTTGCTATCAAATTTCTTTAAAAATATGCGCATCTACAATAATATAGATATAGTGGTGCTAAAGAGCACCAATAGAGTTTGCTATTTTAGGAAAGGAAGACAACCATATTATCACCTTTTGCCTAAGTAGTCAAACCATTGAATTGATTTAACCAATTTGAAAAATTTCATAAACGCACTAAGTAAAATGTTATGCCTAATATGTTCTCATGGGTGTAGATGTTAATGTTAGGATGTGCTAAGTGCTCTTGTAATGATGATGTAATGTGTCTTATCAATAATTCTTATATGATCAAATGACCTAGGGCTTTATCCTTTTTTATATATATTGTAACACGTAATTTTGAATATTTTATGCTTAAGTCGACAACTAACATTTAGTTGAGATTATTTCATCCTAGGGCCATGTTTAAATTAAAATTTATAAATTTGGGGGTCAAAACCACATGTGTTGTTTTGAACTAGGTTCAAGACCACAATTGTAGGTTTGATCTAGGATAAAATATGAAAACATGTAGATCAAATTTAGATCCTTAGAATTTGTAAAGATTGGTTTAGTCAAGGCTTAGATAAAGCTATCAAATTTTACACAAAAATATGCAAATTGCATAGTAGACCATTAAACTAGGGATAAAGGGTCAAGTAATTCTAAAATGAACCATGAAACATGCTAGAGATGTACTTTTCATCCTTACAAAATTAGTACAAATTAATACATAATATGAACCATATTTTATAAAATACAATAACAACCTTGTGCAAAACTATTATAGTATTTATATTATTTTGTATGCTTATTTTTTTAACATATTTATTTATAAAATCTACCTTGCAACCAAGTGGCCATTATTCTTTTGGGGAATTTTCTTAGCTCATAAAGTGCTCACCAAGGATCATTTCTTAACAAATTCAATGATTCAACCTTGTAAATGATGAGGTAGGTTCAAATTCTAAGTGAGAGTCCTTCCCTTGTAGTCCAAGTCAAATTAATTATTTTTTAGATGGAATTTTAAGTGAAAAGTAATAAGATTGAGAGATACAAAAATTAAATTAAATAATTATATTTTATTGACATAAAATTTATCATTAAAATTTGTTCTATGTAATATTTTAACACCATAAATGTTCTATGTGATGTTTTATCACCATAAATAAATGAAATTTTAATATGAAAGCAATATTTATCACTTTATATTAACATAATTGTTATATTACGAGTAAATAAATAAAATTTTAAGGTGACATTTTATCATTATAAAATAATACTTTGTACTGGTAAGATATAAAAACATGTCTAATTTTATTTTATTTCTATAATTTTTGTTTTATGATTATCAATAGATGAAAATTTATGTTTGAAATTATATTAGTATAGAAAAATAGAATTTTGAGATGAAATATAACTAGCACTCACATCTTGGTGTATAATGGGTACACTGAAAAAGTGTGGAAGGTCAATTAGGGAATTTTTTGGTCTATTTTTTAATACATTTGTGTAGTATACATGAGGTCAATTGGTAGGCCATTTAGAAAATGATGTTTTTGCAACAAAGATCTCAATGGAGAAGTGATAACTTCAAATCAACTATGCATTTGCTTACAGGGATTCGAACACATTTAAAACAAAACCTCTGAAGGAAGATAATAAAGTTCCATTACCAATAGGCTCATGTTGTGTTTGTAATAGGGAGAGAGGGAGAGAGAGGGAGATATGTGGATATAAAGAGGGAGAGATAAAGGGGGCAGAGAGAGAGGTAAGGAGATATAGATAGAGAGAAAGAGATAGAGATAGAGATGGAGATGGAGATGGAGGAGAGGGATATGGAGAGAAGGAAAGAGAGAGATAAAGAGAGATGACAAAGGGATATATATAGATGGAAGAGATAATTATATAGAGAGGGAGAGAGAGAGAGGGAGAGAATGATAGAAGGATAGATAGAAATATAAAGATAGAGATAGGAAGTGATATATAAAGAGGGGTAGAGAGAGATGGTAGATAATGAGATAGAGATAGGGGAGATATGTAAGAATTTAAATATGGAGAGATAGAGATAGAGCTAGAGATAGGGAGGGATATATAAAGAGAGGTAGAGAGGGGTATTTTCTCTCTTTATCTCTCTATCTATATATTTATCACTTTCATTATAGAAATATAAAGAGAGAAATATAAATATATAGAAAATGATATATAGAGAGAGGTAGAGAGGGATATTTTCTCTCATTATCTCTCTATCTATTTTCCTCCTAAGTGTACAATGGGTACACTGAAGAGTTTTTAAAGGTGAATTATCATATCCTTAATCAAATGACATGTTATCTTGAGCATAACTCCCTAATTAATAAACATTATAATTTTTAAAAATTAATAACAAATAATAAACTTATTAAACTAATAAATAATTAAATAATAAAAAAAGTAAAACTAATTTTTAATTTATTTGAATTGAAATATTAATAAAATAGATACTTAAAAAATATAATTAATATATTACAAACAATATTAACATAAATTCAATATTATCGATTGAGATCATTTCAATGGTCTTGCATCCTTCTCTACAATTTTCAACCATTAATTTTCAAAATCAATTCATTCACTTCATATAAATTCATAAGATTTTAAGATACAAAGTACTTTATTTACCATTATAAATATATAAATTTAAGATAAGTTAATTTTTAAATAAAAATAATTAGATTTTGAAATATATTTTTAATATTATTGTTTGTTAGTAATTTAAAGAAAAATAGATAAGTTTGTAAGAAAATAAAGATAGAATAAAAAAGTAAAAGGGACATTTAAAAAATTGATTTAAGAGAATAAGTCAACTCTTTTTACCACTAAGAACAATAAATAAATTAGTGAAAATGTTGTATGCTTTTTAATTACATGATGTAAAACTTAAATACTAAAATATAGTTATTTCAAAATAAATATACATAGATTAAAAATATATACAAGAACAATCTTATAAATTTTTTGAAAATTATGTGTTTTATGTGATACAATTTTCTTAAAATTTCAATTACATTTTATAATAAAAATACATAAATACTTTCTTGATTCAATTATGAAAGAATTCATTATCATATTGAAAAGAAGAAGATAAAATAAAAAATATTCAAAAATACTTTTGACCTAATTGCTGGGCTGTTTAGCTCTCTTTGTGACTGGTCTTTTGGACTGTTTTGCTGCCTTTGTGACTGGTTTTTTGATTGCTGAGCTATTTTTAAGCTACTTTTGATAGCTTTTAACTCTTTTAAATTATTTATTTACTTTGTTCAATATAAAAAAATAAATATTTTTGACCTGTTAGAAATCTTTTATTCTTATTCTATTCTAAATATCATAATATATACTTCCTCATCAGATTATAATCCTGACAGAGATTGACGATCTTTGTGTAATTCAGTTTTTTTCCATTTAAAAAGAAATCCTTTTTAGCGATCCGAAGCAGATGACAAAAGGTGCCTTCGAATCTTGGACACTTTATATTTGTCGCGTACTTAGTATCATTATTCGTACCAGTACCACCGCGAACGCCATTGCCATTCCCTTGACGGTGGCAAGGGTTTATTTCGAAAGCTTTGATCCTGTGAAATTTGCATGTTTGCAATTAAACGATCTGTAAGAACTTTTCCAATATTTCTTTATCCATTTGTAATTCACTGCCTTCTGTGTCGTGAGACATTTTTAGTGACAATTCGCACCATTGGTATAATTATGGTAACGACTGAGGAAATACGCCATCATGTGTTGCAAATTATTAGAAGGAAAAAAGTATGCACCACAATTGTTTTTCTATGCAAAATTGAAGTGTTTTGAGTGTAATAAAATTCTAGCCGAAACATTCGATATGGCTAAAATCAATAAGTAATCTCGAATCCATTTTCACTAATTTGAAAAAATATATTTGTAAATTCAACTGATAGCAACTCTGTTGTTGGGGTTCATGAGATGAGTGTTTTCCTAAAGAGGTTTGAAAAAAGTATGCACCACAATTGTTTTTTTTTGCAAAATTGAAGTGTTTTGAATGTATTGCGTGAGGTTATGGGTTGCCTTGGGTGCAGGGTGTGGTAAACTTGTACTGTATCCTTAGAACTTGTAAATCCTAGTCATTATCTGACAAGTGCTCTCCATTAGCATTACAATTTACAACCCTTTGGATAGACTTTGGTTTTGTTTTTTATTTGGCGAGTTGTCTATTTTTTTGGGGCAATCTTTAGGATAGATGCCTTAATCAACAACATTTCTTCTTCCACCAAAGTCATCCTGGACTTATGCCTGACCTCCTCCATGGGTATGCTACATTCACTGTGTTGGATATGGTATTTTGTCCAATTTAAATACTGAGCATGTTACTTGGTAATGCTGAGTATGCTACTGCCAGCTTGTTGGATGTGGCATTTTACCCAATTTAAATGCTGAGTATGTTACTCCCAGCTTATTGGATGTAATATTCTACCTAATCTAAACACTCATGCTGTCTTCTTGGATTTGAATTCGTGGCTTAGCTTGGAAAGTCCATTTGCTTGTGCCACTTGAGCTAGAGTTTTGCTCTATTTATTTTTTGTGAACTTTTGCTTATACTGTAATGTCCTTTTGTTTGGTATGTTGCATTTGCTTGAAGTGTGTCTGATTGCTTATTTACTTGTCCGTTTTGTTCTGAATTGGAGATTCTGACTATAATTTGAATTTTGTATATCTTTGAAACAGGTAAAAGCATTAATATTTGTTTTTTGATTTCTTATTAAACTCTCTGTCACCTCTCATTTCCATTGGAAGGTGATTCCATTATTGGTTAAATGTCCACTACTAAAAAGGGAAAAAAGGGAAAGCATGGAAATAAAGAAGTTCCTGGAGAGTGGACGGTCAGAGCTCTTGCTTCCCCTCCTAGGAGCAAGGGAACTGCAGAAAATGACTCTTCTGTGGAAAAGGAAACGACTTCAGATTCAGAGGACAAGCCACAATTGCAGAATGAGATTTATCCTGGGGAAAAATCCACATCCTTGTTATTGACAGAGTTTATAGATAGAGGCCTGGATCAAGCAGAAAGGCTAGCATTAAAGAAAGCATCAAGAAATAAAGCTGTGAATGGAGTGAGTAGCCAACATAGTTCATCTCTCTCAAGCAATGATGCCCACTCTTTGGGATGTAATGCAGTCAAGCAGGATTTACTAGAAGGTGACGTTTCAGGGCAGTCCAGTTCTTTTTCAAGGGAAGGAAAGAAATTCAATGTTACTGAAAGTTTGTTAGCAGCTTCATCAGGAAGTGTTCCATCTGATATTGAAGTTTCTGTGGAGGATAGCTCAGAGGTTGATAATAATTGCAATTCAAGCATTTCCAAAGAAGAGGAAAGCAAGCAAAGAGATATATATTCTGTTGTAAAACAATTGAAAAAGCTTTCTTTGGTTGAACCTGAGCTGTCTGAATCACAAATTGAGATAAATTATCAAGAACAAGAAGATGAGGTATGTTTTTTAATTTATAGAACACAGTTGAACCAAAAATGGAGAACTGTGATTCAAAATATAGAAAACTTACAGTTTTGTTCAGTTCCACTGAGCTATATCCATGCAATAAATGCTTTCCTGGAAATTAAAAAGAAGTCAATTTTTTTTATGGATCAGAGAGTGTAATCCCAAAACTTCGATGCAAAAAACACTTAACACTGTTTTTTATCAGAATCTTTCTCAATTACTACATGTATTGTGGAAACATCATATCTATTATTAACATGAATTTCGGCTGAGCTGAAATATAAAATTTCAAAATTCTTGCAATCTAAATTTTTATGACCATCTTTTAACTTTTACTTCTCTCCAGTCTGATATATACAAGACTCTGGCCTGTGTTAACTCTACTCTAATGTTTACATGGCTGTGGACTAACTTTTCTCAACTGCAGTCTGTATGGCTTCAGTTCAACTCTTGATTTCTCAAATGTAACCTTGTATACTTTCGTCTAACTTGAAAAGTCTAGCTTACCTTCAGGAATCCAATTGCTTTTGCTACAAAATTGGTCCATATTTCTTATATCACAGGTGCAAATGTATTACATCTTACCGAATTCTGTCTTTTTCTGGTCATACTCAACTATTGCACCAGTTTTATTTAGCTCAAAAATTTATCTTTTTGGAGATATTGGCAAAAATTGTGTATGTATACAGATATAGGCACCATGTTAAAGTTGCATGTGATGTATTGCTTGCAGCCATGTGATTTGATTCTATGTGCTTTCCAGAGATATTTGACTTAGTTTACCATTAAATTTTCATCTTCGGAAGTTTTGTGCACAGGAGAAATGTTGTGCTTTACTTATGTGGTTTGGTCACTTCGGCACATGCTTCTGTGTCTAATTATTTCAGGGAGAAAAACTAGTATTGTAAATAGTCTGTGAAATTACATGGAACCATATTCAATTGTTCTTGACTTAGTTGTCACATGCAATCACTTTCAGCTAGCAAATAATTAGCTAACCCTACATTTTGTAATTCCTCTGTAAATTTCGTCAACATCTTCTTAGTTTATTTTCAATGCTCAGATTACTCCTCAAGTTTTAACTTAAAAAAAATCTGTAGTAGCTTCTCTATTTTGTTTTTGTTTGTTTGAATTGTAGAAACATTTGTGTAATAATTTAATTTTTCATGTGTGTTCTTATTTTATATTTTCTTTCACATGTTTCTTCACAACAGTTACTAGCCTTGAAGGCAATTTATGGGGATGACATGTTGGTTTTTGAAGGGGAAGATGACAGCCTGCGTGCACTCAAGGTTAGTTGATTTTGCGAAGGTGTAAGTTTCTGCTGTATGATTAAGGTCATGGAAGAATCATAATACTTTTTTACCGTTGTTTTGCAGATATCTATTCATATTGAGATTCCTGAAAATATTTTTATTACTGTAGGCCTTGCACCATTTTCTAATGGGTGTGAACCTAGTGGGAACAATAACAGATCTTCCTTAAGAGAAGATCCTTTTGTTGAAAACAAGTACACGTTCAGTGTTCAACATCTTCCTCCCATTGTATTGGCATGTGTTCTACCTAAATCATACCCATGTTATAGGCCTCCACAATTTGCAATTTTGGCTTACTGGTTGGATTCCGTTAGTATTGCAAAACTTTGTAATGCCTTGGACAATATCTGGTTTGAAGATTCGGGTCAAGTAGTATTATATAAATGGGCAGAGTGGCTACACAGCCTGTCTCTTTCAGAACTGGGATTTAATCGTGAGGTATTACTAGATCCATATGGCATGAAGACCGAGGTAGATTGGAGAGCAATTTCAGGATGTTCTTCTCCAGATGTTGATATTCCTCGACTAATGCAATACAATGATGAAAAAAATAATGAAGTATTCCAGAGCACTTTGCATGTGTGTAATAAATGCTTCAATCAATATCCAGGTGTGCATTTACTTTGTTGTAACCCATATTTTGTAGTCTAAGTTACATAAACATGTTGGTTGGCTTGAGCTTATGGTTATGTTCTTATGCAGGGACAGAGTTTGTGAAATTACTATGTCAACATATCTTTTGTTGGAAGTGCATGGAAATATACTCACATGTTCATGTCAAAGATGGCACTGTTAATAAGCTGAATTGTCCAGATCCTAAGTGTGGAGTTTCTATTTCACCTGCTTTATTAAAGCGCCTTCTTGGGGATGAGGCTTTTGAAAGGTGGGAATCCTTGCTGTTACAGAAGACGTTAGATTCAATGGAAGATGTTGTATACTGCCCTCGTTGTGAGGCAGCATGCTTGGAGGATGAAGACAATCATGCACAATGTGCCAACTGTTTCTATAGTTTTTGCAGTCTCTGCCGAGACCGTCGACATGTAGGCCAAATTTGTATGAGTCCAGAAATAAGGCTTCGCATATTACAGGTGCTTTTTTAATTCTGGTAAATGTAGCAGACTCCTTTTGTTTTCTTGAGATTAGAGCTGCAACAAGTAGGCACTTCTTTCATAATATATATTTTGTGTAAGCTAGATGATGCTTAGTAAGTTTCATATTGTTTGGATTTTAGATTTGAGGAGTATTGGTCAGTATCTAATGCAATATGATAGTCTGAGTGTATGCAATGGCATATCATCAATCAATGCATGAATACTATATACATAAAATAACTTGTCTCGACTATAGACTTTGTCAACTTTTTCACAAGGCTGTAACACACGAATAATTAGAAGAATCAAACCTCAAGGGCAGAGATGCCATGTAATGCCCAAAACCCAGTAAAAACACAACTAACATTTTTTTAAGACAAAAACACTACACAAATGGTAATGTGATAAGCATGCATAGGTGTTGCCACCACATGCAATTCCACCTTACACTAAACATGTGTGGAAGAATGTGTTGGCAATGTGCAAGGCAAAAGGGAAAATTAAAAAAGATGAACGGTTGGGTGGTACCATGCAACACACCCTACACTATAGGAGCATACTATAAGATGGATGGCATAATCGCACATGATGCCAACAAGGGGGTGGTACCCTCATGATGACCACTCCTCCGTGGTACTAGATAAAAAGGAGGGAGGGAAGGATTACGCCTTCCACTCACACTAATTCAATAAAGGACTAACATTTAGTTAATAGGAAAGAGAAGATAATGTTAGTAGTTTCAAATGCAAGATAATTAAAATATTCACTTATTACATTTCTTAGATATAATGAAAGAATATACATTCTTGTCTCCATTGACTTCTAATTTAACCAAGAGAGAGGGGATAGAGGATTTCCAACATAAACATTTGCTAACCTACCCTTTCCTTTAAACAAGAGAGAGGAATAGAGATCAGAAGAATACATGACTAGTTTTCTAGGATATAGTCCATCAATACGTTAATAAGATCAGTAAGAAGGAGTGGTCATATAGACTTATAAGATTAAGACATTTCATTACCTTCTAGGTATGGAGAGAGAGAGAGAGAGAGAGAGAGAGAGAGAGCGAGAGAGAGGGGAGTGGGGGGAGAGGGAGTAATCTCAGCCTCATCCCTTAGACCTTACATTCAACAAGACTTCATCTTTCATAGAGAGAGAGAGAGAGAGAGAGAGAGAGTAATCTAACCCTCATCCCTTAGACCTTACATTCAATAGGACTTCATCTTTCATAGAGAGAGAGAGGGGGAGGGGGCGGAGGTGTTAGTGTTTTGTAGCTTCGGGAGCTATTTTCTCCTCAATACAATCAGCTCAAGGCAGGTCGGCCTTTGTTCTATAAATAAAAGTTGTATTCTTCTAGGTCGGCCCTAGAAAGAAAGACCACCTAGCTTGTATATATAGGAGAAGGAGTCTCCTCATTTTAGCATCAATTCATTCACTCCAATTCGCATCTTCTAGCATCAGTTTGCCTCCTAGCAGCAGATTTCATTCAAGAAGAAGTGTCATAATTTTGTGCATTCAAGATTCGCTTCAAGGAGAAGTGACATATCTTATTGTATAAGACTTGGACAATACTCGGCCTATTCTAGGGCCTGATTTTGTATGCAGTCTTCTCCACTTATTCTTCTAATTTATAAGAGAACATTATTTGTTGGGTTTTTTCTCCCTCGAGTAGGAGGGTTTTCCTAGGGTAATCACTGAGTTCATTGTTTATGTGTTGCATTTTTTGCTTGTTTACATTTCTGATTTGAAATCTAACATGGTATCAAAGCGGGTTTAGAAAAGATCTTATCAAATTTGGCTAAGCAGTATAAGACAACTCACTATTCAACAAGGATTAAATCAATTAAGGGCTAATTAGTCTCAGCTTGCCTCGAATCATCTTCGCCATTGAAAGAACTATTGGCGAGAGATATCTTAGAACTATTAATTTTGGCAGACTGTTGCTGAAAACCTGCGGTTGTATCTATTGTGTTTTCGAGTTTCAAGTTTCCACTCAACATTGTCATTTGGAGGCGATAATGGCAGGGATCGCAAATTTACAAGGAAGATCATCGATATGATTTCCCCGATATTGAGTGTTTCATATTCCACAGGTACAAAGCATGGTGATTATCTAAAGGAATCGATATTGCCTGAAGATCATCGATGATATCATTCTTGGGCTTGGCTGTGATACGCCATCAATTGTAAGGAAGGGAATTATTGAGTCAAGCCCTTAAGAGGCTATCAAGTCTTCCACACTAGGAGAGACGGGAAGTACAAATCCCTGCTTCTGGCAGAATCACAGGCACAAGTGAGTGTTGTCCTAGGCTCATCGTTGCATATCCAAGACTGGTATCGAGCACTCCTTTTAACAATTATCGGGATTATACATATATTCGTTGTAGACGCAACTACTGGATAGCGAGCATATAGAGTATCACACAAGCCGTCCAAGGTGATATGTGTATATCTGGAGCTTTTTTTTCATGTTATGCGAAGACCTTCAGGATTGGATCCCTGAGCATTGGATATTGAAATTCATATATGTTCAATTATACTACTATCGAACTTATATTGCAAATGTCGTAAGAGGAAGTCAAGTCCGCGATTGTTAGCGGATATGAATAGATGAATATTGGAAGCGACAAAGGAGAATCTTTGATTGAACAAGACAGTCGGATTGTAATGTGAAGTCGTTCCGGTGATAATACGCAAGTAGTCTGAGAATTAATATTTGGCAACAACTATTACTGTTTGAGAGTCACCTTTAGCATAATGTCCATCGCCTATCTGTAGCTGCGAACTAGTGTACAATTGGGTTGATTAAGTTTGTATGTGTATTCAGTTCTATATGTTTGCTCTGCCAGGCAGTATTACATCTAAATACTAGTTTGGCTCTATATTTCTTCTCTATACTAAGTGGATTTCAATTTGCATCAATTCAAATGATCGTTTCAATTCAGAAATCATTGATGCAATGTGTGATTATTATAATGCGATTCAACTAATCTATCTTGGTATCGAAGTTAAAGGCACTTTCTCTGTGTGGTGGAGGTGGTAGCTTGTTTGGAGGATTGCTATCGATTTTGTGCTGGCAGACTATTTGGAGACCTGTTTGAAGCCCTCCTGTTCTTCTATTCAAAGGATTTTGAAATCAGGATTAACATATGGCAGTGATCGCTATGCATCTGATCGTTATGCACAGAATGGATATGATCGTGATGGTACTTCTGCTAGGGGAAGTGACTGCTATGTTAGAGGTTATGTAGTTATTTCAAATGAAAAATCTATGATTGAATATGACCATTATGATTCTTGCAGTCAGTGTAGCTATGTCTTTGAATTTCTACAAAGGGATGGCCTAAAGGAGCCTATGATGGGAATTCGTGAAAGCCTGAAGGCATATCTGGCACAGGACTTCTATATAGGAGATATGTGTCTTCTAACGATTCAATATTTTGATAGAGAAGGAACTGTTGTTTTTGAAGGCTGTACTAAGCAGAGTCAGCATTCAGGAGTAGAATTAATGCTACATATGAGCAGATCTAAGGGAAAGATAAGAGCAGATTTGAAGAGGGTTTAAGTGCAGCATTTAAGGAGATTTTGATTCCACAAAGATAATTTCTATTATCATTCCTTAATTGTCCTATCTAATGATATTTGCTAGATGTCTACATGTTTGTGACGATTCTTGAAGATTAGTTAGTGAGGAGCAGGAGGCTCCTATGGATATGGATTCATCTCTCGATTACACTCCTGCCATTCAGAGGGAGTTAAATTCCAGGAACGAGTTGAGAACATGTCCAGGAAGAGGATTTAATGCTCTAAAGATCAGTCAATGGAGGGGAGTTCACTTCTAGAGGATTTCTTTGCAATCTCTGTATTGAGGCAGGGATCAAGAGGGATTTCTGTGTTCAGTAAAATGGAGTCCTATGTCTTGAGGAATTAGAGTGACTCATTGAGAAGAAGTGAAGGTATCGGCTAAGTGTGTTGCAGTGCTGCAAAGCTAGGCGCTAAGTCCTTGGAAGACCTCTTCAGTTGCAGAGAATGGAATTTGCACAAGGTAGTCAACCTTGTTTTGACATTGGTAGCACCGCAAACCTATTCAGAATAGGGTGATCTGGGATGAGGTCGAGGAGGACAATCTTGGACTCTTGCAAGTCAGTAATGCCGGAGGTGTGCATTGGAAACCCTCCCTTTGAGGCGAGCATTGCAGGCAATCTTGGACGAAGAGGTCAAGAGGTTGATGCAAGTACTTGGAGCTTCAAAGGGAGTCACATCATCATGAAGATTTGTTGTAATGTATATTTCTCTGAGACAGAGAAATATGAGGTGAACGCCCTTCTAGTGTGTATTTCTTTGAGACGGAGAAATATGAGGTGCAAGCCCTTGTACATCTCTGAGACTAAGATGAGACGTCATGTTGAGAGACTCCATGACGAGGATATCTTGTACATCTTTGAGACTGAGATGAGACGTCATGTTGAGAGACTCCATGACGAAGATATCTTGTACATCTCTGAGATTGAGATGTGTTTTCCACAAATGGGTGTAGCCATTGTGGACATCATGTTGAGAGACTCCATGATGAACCCTTGTACATCTCTGAGACTGAGATATGTTTTTCCACAAATGGGTGTAGCCATTGTGGGCGTCATGTTGAGAGACTCCATGACGAGGATATTTGAAAATACCTCCCTAGCTAAGAGGGAGTGTTAGTGTTTTGTAGCTTCAGGAGCTATTTTCTCCTAAATACAATCAGCTCAAGGCAGGTCAGCCTTTGTTCTATAAATAAAAGTTGTATCCTTCTAGGTCGGCCCTAGAAAGAAAGACCACCTAGCTTGTATATATAGGAGAAGGTGTCTCCTCATTTTAGCATCAATTCATTCACTCCAATTCGCATCTTCTTGCAGCAGTTCGCCTCCTAGCAGCAGATTTCATTCAAGAAGAAGTGTCATAATTTTGTGCATTCAAGATTCACTTCAAGGAGAAGTGACATATCTTGTTGTATAAGACTCAGCCTATTCTAGGGCCTGATTCTGTATGCAGTCTTCTGCACTTATTCTTCTGATTTATAAGAGAATATTATTTGCTGGGTTTTTTCTCCCTCGAGTAGGAGGGTTTTCCCAGGGTAATCACTGAGTTCATTGTTTATGTGTTGCATTTTCTGCTTGTTTACATTTCTGATCTAAAATCTAACAGGAGGGAGGGAAGGAGAGATAGAGGGAGAGGGAGGGAGATAGAGAGGGAGGGAAGGTGTAATCTCAGCTTCATCCCTTAGACCTTACCTTCAACAAGACTTCATCTTTCATAGACTCTTTATAAACTCTTCAATTGTACCAATTAACCAAAAACTATGTAACACATAAAAATTTAACTTCAAAACATCCTACTACATTTAATATAAAATTTGATTGATTTAACTCTTTAAATAAATTTTCTAGTCAACCTGTCAACATAGTGTGCAAGTAGAAGATGCTCTCCCTAGTCGTTATTGACCTAGTATGAGTTCAATGAAAGGAGTATTAATCAAGGTGTACTAAAGGGGCCCACTTTGAGGCCTTGAAGATGGTAGGGAGTGAGGCCTTGAAGATGGTAGGGAGGGAGGGAGAGAGGGAGGGGCAGGAGGCAGGGAGGGACAACTAACTTTTATAAAACAACAATTCAGGTATAGTTGACAAAATACTAACTTTTAAACTTCCAGAATTGTTTTAAATGTATTTCAAAAGGGGTAGAGTATGATAATTTCTATAGTTTAGACCAAATATGAACTTTAGGAAGCAACTTAAAACTTCATTTCAAACATAATTTTCATCACAACTTGCAAATTACTTCATCAAATCTGATGCCATAAGTTCTATTTTAGTCTAAATTTACCCAACAACACTTCTCAATTCACAAACATTCCTCTTACAATTTTTCTAAGCAAAAACCAAAATGAAATAACTTATGAACAATGCTCACTTTATATTTTTGACCAAAATTACAAAGCATAGATTTACAATACTCAAGGGAAGATCTCAATCTTCTTTCTAAACAAATTACAACTTTTTAACTCATTCAAATACATTTAAAGCTCACAATACTATAGTAAAAGGAATCACAATTCTTCCAAGTAGCCAAGTGCTCAATCATGCCATGAAACTCCAAATTCTACAACTTCACGGATCAAATTTGTCATTGGGACTACTCACCTTCCTACTATATGACTTGCACAAAGCAAAATAACATCCAAGTTAGGAGAACCATTCAAGGACCAACTTGCACAAGAAATCATAGCAAATCAAGGATATGAACAAGTATGCACAAGAAGAGGAGTTTGGACATAGAACCAAGTGTTTGGTTTAATTAAAGTGGGAGCCAAGAGGGATCAAATTTCAAAGGGAAGCATATGTGGGTACTCATACACTAAGTAAATTTCACTATTGGGTTTCAAATCCATCCCACCATATTCCATCAAATTTCACCTCGACATGATGCTAAACCTCCATTTTAACAATCTTAATGCACACCAAACATCAAATACAATAGTTATCTCCAAGAATCACAATGAAATCAATGAACTACTTAGTCCTCCACTTATAACAATTATAAACATAAACCAAAATTCTTCCTGCAAAGAAGCTCAAGGACTCAATGTTAAAGAAAGAGCTAAAACCAAGGAATTGGAAACACACAACAAAATGCACTGAGTAGGTAGGGCTTAGTCTCAAACTAAAACATCTAGGTAGGAATGCCTATGAAGGACAACATTGAGGAGTTTTATAGATTGAACATCTATATAGGTCACATACAGGATGATGTGGAGAAGGTGCCTCAATATTTGAATGGGTTGTGGACCAAAATTTAAGGTGAGATTTATTTATTGCCAATTCAATTCATTGAGGGTGCCTAGTAACTTGCGTTGAGGGTAGAGAAGCTTCCAGGATGCATTAGAGAGCATAGGGTAAGGGCAAGGGTGGAAGGAACAAATAAAACAAATAGAGATGTGTGCAAAAGGGAGATTGCAACATCCAATAGTAATGCACAAGACACCAGGAAAGAGTAAACTTCCATGAAAGGGGCCGAGGAAGAAATTTCAGTGCTACTTGTTATAGATGTGGATATGTAGGCTATAGGGTATTTGAATGACCATTGTTGACTTGAATGGAGCAGCAACTAAAGGGTAAGTTTGCTTGCAAGTTACAATTTGGAGTTGTTTAAGAAGCTCCCAAACTTATAGTAGAGAGGAATGTCTATGAAACAATACATTGAGGAGTTCTATAGACTCACATTCAGGTAGGTCACATGGAGAATGACGTGGAGGTGTTGTAGTTGAATGGGTTGTGGACTGAAATTTAAGTTGAGATTTGTTTGTTGCCATTTCAATTTGTTGGGGTTGCCTACCAACTTGCACTAAGGGTTGTTGAGGAAGCAACAAAGAGCACAAGGTAAGGGCAATGGCAGACGGAACAAACAGAACAAGAGGCAAAGATGTGCACAGAAGCAGATTGCAATATCCAATGGTAATGCACGAGACTCTAGAGAGAAGACTTTCAGGAAAGGGGAAAGTAAATGTAGAGGAGGTCGAGAAAGAATATTTAGTGGTACCCCTTATAGATGTAGATAAGTAGGACACATGACATTTGAATATTCAAATGTAGCAAAGGAACAAAGACATGCTAAAAAAAGGGTGCACATTTCACAAGAAAATGATGAATTAGACAATGAGATAGAGATTGGAACACTTGAAGGTGGAGATAACTTGATGTTGCACAAGGTCTTGGTGAAGCCTACCAAGGAAGATGAGAACCATGGTTGAGGAAGACTATATTTCGCACTAAGTTAAATAACATCGAAAATATTGTAAGATGATCATAGATGAAGGAAGCATATATAATTCAGTGTCCACTAAGACGCTAAAGGAGTTGAACTTGAAAATGGTACTGCATCCTAACCCTTACTATGTTTGATGGTTGTAGAAGGGTCATTAGATGATTGTAAAGGAGCAATACTTAATTGCATTCCATATTGGAGGCTATGTAGATGAAGTTTGCTGTGATGCGATTCCCATGGATGCTTGTCATGTGTTGTTGGGAAGACCATGGTAATATGATGTGTGTGCCAATGGAAGGAAGAACAACTTCACCATCATTGAGGTTGGAAGGAAGTTTGAGTTGAAGACCATGAAGGTTGAAGAAGAAATTGCAGAAGGAAAGGTTACATTCCTTATTGTCTGTAAAATGCCAAGCCCAGATAAAGAACTGAATTGTATTTCTTTACACTCAGATTTAACAATGTAAAATCCCAAGCCCAGTTAGAGAACAAAAATGTATTTCTTTGCACTCAAATTTAGATTGCACACAGAAATGACAGCAGATTACACAATGAGACTATACTGTTATAGGCCTTTCACCTTCGAATATTTAATCACATAGATTTATATGATTCTCCAACATAATTCTCCACTTTACCTTCTTGCCTCAACTGTGCTAATTCTGGGAAATGGATTTTTGGATCTTTCCTATCAAATCTCTCTGTCAATCTCTGACTGAAATCTTCCAGTGTTTTGATGGAGTCATGCCTTTGTGTCACCATACCATGATACCACCATTCATGGGCCAAACCCTCAAGATGCAAGGTTGCAAATTTGATGGCTTCCTCTTCATACATTGGATTCAAGGAGAAATATGTGTCTAATTTTTGCAACCAAGACCTTGCTAAGGAACTCCCGGATCCATCAAAAACTAGAATGGTGATCTTACCCAAGTGATGCAAGATGTCTTTCCTATCTTCATACCTTCTCGTATGCCCCTTCTTTTCATATCGTGAAACTCTGTGAAAGTCATATCTTTGCAAATGGCGACACTTAGAGCATGGTATTCGTTGTGTAGTCTAGCAATATCATCCTCTTGCTTAGGTGGTACTTTTGATTCATTTTTTCCCTTTTTGTCCAAGAATTTTACTTTGAAAGTCTTTGCAAAGGCTACTAGTTTCACCATGCTTGAACTGCTGCCCACAGCTCCATTTGGCATAGCCTTACTGGCACCCAATTGCTGGTTCAAACCTCTCAACAGCTGGATCATTTCCACCATGGTTTCCCTCACGTTGGATTGGAATTCTTTGGATTCCCTGACAAATTGCTGACTTTCATCTTCTTTGTCACCCACGGTAGCCTTCTTCTTTTCCCTAAGATGGTACCTCAGATTCCTGTCGCTCATGGTACACAGGCTGGCAGGATGCCAAGCTCTGATACACTGTAAAATGCCAAGCCCAGATAAAGAACTGAATTGTATTTCTTTACACTCAGACTTAGCAATGTAAAATGCCAAGCCCAGTTAGAGAACAAAAATGTATTTCTTTGCACTCAGATTTAGATTGTACACAGAAATGAGAGCAGATTACAAAATGAGACTATACTGTTATAAGCCTTTCACCTTTGGGCATTTAATCTCACAGATTTATATGAATGGAACCCAAACAAAAAAGCAGTATAGCCAGAATGAATATAATTATAGTTAACCCGAACTAATGTGCAGAATCATCATCAGATTTGAAACATCAATCAAGATAGTTCGATTCATCAACAGGAAAGCATATGTATATTGAAACACTCACTGATAACCATCCGTAGGAATCCAGGTTGCTAATACATGGTTTACAATAAGCTTACGGCTCGTAAGCACAATTGAATCTTTGAGTCTATGTTGTTCTCTTCGTGCTTGATATAAAAGATAATTGGCAACTCAGAATTCCTCATGGTAATGATTGCATACAGAACTTCGGCTATAGGACCCTGGAACAGCGAACTCGTGTCGAGCTTGATTGGGACCAGGAGGGTTGATTTGTGATCCGATACTGGCGCCCTTTTCAGTGGCACCTCCCATGCAATATGTCTGGACTTTTGGAACTATATCTGCCTTTTTTCTGCCAATGAGTTTTGGATGGAATGTGTGATGCTCGAGCGGTGCTAGTGCAAACAATGCTCTCCTTGAGTCGTAGGGTGTGGTGTGAGCTTGAGGGCTCTGCCACAACATCGTTTCCAATCGCTCTTGGATACCACCACACCCAGACTGGTAATTGGACCTGTTACAGAGAGATGATTGAGTATGCCATACTGGAGGTGGGAAAGATAGTAACATAGTCTCAAGGCAAGGATTTTGTCCCACCTTGATGCCACATTGCAGAGGTTTGTCGTCTCTGGCAGAAAGCAAGACTCGCGTCCAACTGTGTTGATGATGATCTCCAACAAACAAACAACATATATATGTAACCATTGGCACCATAACAACTGGGTCGGCTAGAGATTATTTAAATTTAAAAGTTATTATTTAATTATTTAAATTTATATTATTATTTAAAAAATCATTAATATTATTATTATAATATTTAAAAAATTCAGATTATTGTTAAAAAACACTTTTCTCGCCCAGCTTGAAAATGAGGCTCATTTAAGATCGGGGATATGACATTGTCAAACAATTCCTTATGGATATTGAAGAGTTGTAGGAATGCTATGTATTAGTTATAAACTTATAAAAATTGCACTAACAAAGGAGGATAAATTGTGCAACTTTGAGAAGCCAAAGGTAGAAGTGTTGTTGAAAGCATTTGAGGATATCATGTATGGCAGAATACTTGAGGGTTTATTTCTAGTGTGTAGTATTTCAACTTATATGCATTTAATCCTAGGATCAAGTTTGCCAAATATGGCATTGCATAGGATGAGTCTTGATGAGTGCAAAATTGAATAAGAGGTTTGATTTGGGAAAATATGAGTCTTTGCATTGTATTTGCACCAAAGAAAGGAGGATATGATTCCTATGCTATCAACAAGATTACCATAAGTAAAGGTTTTCAGCGCCACTTATGGGTGACCTAATGTATTGTGGGGGTGGAGTATGATACTTTTCCAAGGTTAATCTCAAGAGTGGTTATCATTATATCAAATCTGTTAAGGAGATGAGTGGAAGACAACTTTAAGAACAAAGGATGGACTATATGAGTGACTGGTCATGCCTTTTAGATTGACCAATGTGCCAAGTACATTTATGAGGCTAATGAATAAAGTTCTAAAACCTTTCTTAGGTAAGTTTTTGGCTGTCTATTTGGATTTTATTTTGGTGTTTAACAAGACTAGAGAAGGATATCTTGAACACCCATGGCAAATTTTAGCAAGGTTGAGAAAGGAGAAATTGTTTATAAACTATGTTCTTGAATTGCTTGAAAATTAGACCTATTTTTGGTATAAAATGTCCTTGAATCGGTCTGCCTAGAATTGGCACAGATTGGTTAGGGTTCAAAATTTTTGTCCCTAAATTTTACAAATTTCTCAACCTTTGAAAAACCCTAAACAATATACTTTACTACCCAAAATAAGAAACCCTAAGTGTAGCCTCATTCTGCAATTAGAATAAAAATCTCATTTTAATTCAGACAAAAACTACAAATCGAAAAATAATAACAATTTATAATGCAAGCCACACTAGTTCATCCTTCCATTGCCTCACAAGTAAAGAGACCGTTACCCACGTAGGGTATAGGGTAAATGCCAAAGGCAGGTTGTGCTAGTATTAAAATATATAAACTCGTCTCCTGCGCCTACACTATCTTCTAAGCAGAATAGATAAATACACTTCGATTGAGCACAATTGAAAATTGTTTCATGACATTTTTATATTTATTTTAACTTATCGAAAACTATGAATCAAAAACTCTAATGGGAATGAGAATAATGTGGCAATAGTTTCATTTATATTTATTATATAATGTAAAATAATTTAATAAAATAATTTTAAAACTTAAATTTAGTATATTGTTTATTAAACTATATATTAATAATTATATAACAAAATTAAAAAATAAAAATAATATAAAAATAAAAAATAAAAAATTTGTATACTTATACAACATTATTAAATATAAAAATATGTATTTTTAATTTATAGTGTATATATTTAATTTTTAGTATATATATTTTTGGTAAATAAGCACTACCAAGGGGGTAGCTCCCTTGCATTAATAAACAAGAAAATTGCATGTTTTCTCAAGCACATGAATAGAACAACCATGGCTCCCAATACATCAATGTGTATATGCCTTCAAACAAATCAATCACCCATACAACTTGTTTGGGGGAGAGCAAGTCCCCATTAGTACTAGTGAACTCTGTAAATGTCTCCATGTTTTTAATATCCATTCCTTCTCAATACAGTTGAAGTGCTTTGGCAGTGATCGTGTTCTTTTTCTTGGTTGCAACCGCGTCAAAGAGATCGACTATCAAACCTTCATCTGACATAGATGAATCTTGGCAATTGTTGTCATTGCCTGCTACCTAGCTTTTGAAGTAAACATATGGCCCACAATTATTTCAGCCTGGGTCCTCCATTCGGTGGCATGAACTAGATATGTCAAGAAGAGATCAAATTCCACACTATCATGAATATGCCAATTGCTCTATCATTCCATACCAATCACTTTCTGGATTGCCCGAATCAACTCCTCTTGGATGTTGAAGAGCCTAGCGATTTTCTTACTCACATTTCCTGGCTTGCATTCACACTTGATCTCAGTATTTCCATTCTTGGCCATTGTTCAGACTTGACTCTGAAGATCCCTAGTGAGTGTCTATTTATGCTTTTTCTACAAGCTAGCAAAACCCCATGTGAAAAATTCATGTGCCATCGTTCTTTGCCAATCAATGTGTGTGTCTTTAGCTTTGGATCCGTCCCGGGATTTCTAGCTCTTTGAGAGGATTACATCTTTCCTACGTGTCTACCATTGTATAGTGCTTCCTAATGGGACCAGTCTGCATGGTTTTCTGTGATATAGTTGGCTTGCAAAGGGATTGAATGACCAGTCTTATCATCTACAAGGATTTTCTCGGGCACACTTGATCTCGGTATTTCCATGCCTGGCCATTGTTCAGACTTGACTGTGAAGACCCCTAGCGAGTGTCTATTTATGCTTTTTCTACAAGCCAACGAAACCCCATGTGAAGAATTCATGTGTCGTCATTCTTTGCCAATCGATGTGTGTGTCTTTAGCTTTGGATCCGTCCTAGGAATTCTAGCTCTTTAAGAGGATTACATCTTTCCTATGTGTCTCATTGTATAGTGCTTCCTAATGGGACCATTCCGCATGGTTTTCCGCGATATAGTTGGTTTGCAAAGGGACTGAATGACCAATCTTATCATCTACAAGGATTTCCTTGAGACCTGTCCAATTGGAGGTGTGGTTTGTGATATTGTGTTTTTTCATTCTGATCAACTCCCCACTTCACAAGGAAGTTCCCTGCTTGATTCGATTCCCTGTAGATGTGGGAAATAGTATAGTTCACAAGTCCTAACATAATATCTCTTATCATCTCAATCTTTTGTTGAAGAGACTAATTGGCAATGTTGCTTCTCCTAATTGTGTTAATGCATATCAGTGAGTCCTTGTCAATGTCCACTGACTTAATGCCTTGTTCTTTGAATAGACGAAGGCCATCCAATAATACCTCAAACTTAGCTTCATTGTTGGTTCCTATGGGTAGGTTTGTAGATTTTTCCCATACAGGATTCCCATGTTCATCTCGGATGTTAATATATATTTTTAGTTCATAATTAATATATTCAATTATTAAGATATATATTTATGATTTTTATATATTTTTTGAAATGGTAATTGATTGGTGTTATTGTTGTTCGTTATTACACTAAGTTACTGGGTTCCTTGGATCTTGGTCCCGTGCTGCCCTAGGAGCGTTTGGGTACGGGAGTGGCCTAGGGAGTGGCTGGGAGTGCCCATGGAGCGACATGGTTCTTTGTGGGTTCCATTAACTAGAATTTAATGAAAAGTAACCTTTTCAACCTATTTTAATTTCTGTTTTGTGTATAAATAGGAGAATGTACCTTCATTTATGAGTGGATGTTAAATGATCCTTACACTAATTATTTTTAAGTTTTAACTATCCCATTTACTCATTTTCTGGACTTCTTGTGACAATACACTCAACATTCTCCACAACACTCTTATTTTTCTTTAGTGCAATATTAATTACCTTGTATTCATTATACCTCTTTTCCACTTTCCAACCATATCATTTCAATGCCAATCCAGAGTCTGCAATAAAAAACCATAGGACTTGTAGTGCAATGAAAATGTATGTGCTTGAATTTTCTCTGCTACATAGCCCAGCAAAGCATCTGGACCTTAAACTAGTGTCCTGTAGAGTTTTCTGCCGAATCATAACACTGGATGTTTCAACTTAAAGCAACAAATATGATTATCAACATTTGATAGACATCATGATGATTGATGAAGTATCATACTATCAAATGTATTTACAATTATATATATTTTTAATGTTTTTGCATATATATATATATTATATATATACAAAATACAACTGCACCCAAATGTACCATACCCAAGGAAAACAAATTTACCATATTGGTGTACTAGTACCTGATCCTGTACCAGGACCGACAACTTAGTTATTAAATAGAGAGGAATACTCCTTATATAATAGTTTACAAGACGATGTTTCTAAAAGAAACTGTCGTGAACTAAAGCAGTAAACTGAAAGTTACTAAACACTAATTGAAGCAAAGTTAACTGAAAGTAAACTATCGACTAACTAACAACTAAGATGACCATTAAATATTACAATAATACTTTAATACCCTCCCTTAATGTTCATTGTACTAACTAAACCAAGTCTACCCATAATTTGATGGTCTTTTGGCCATGAATGCATAAAAGGCAGACTTCTTCTACTCAGTATACTCTGCAACATGGGCCTTCTGCTGAGACCCTTCCTGGTTGGATTTCTGATCAGCCAACCACTTCTTGCAATGCTTCTGCATATGACCAATCTTACCACAGTAGTGGCATGTGAGACTTCTTGGAGCTATCCTCCGATTTGCCTTGTCTTTTCTGTTGAGTGGACGTGCCTTTGCCTTTATTGTTGGCAGTAAACGCTTGTTCAACACTGGGAGACTTGCTGTTGCTCCCAAATTGCTTCTTCCACCTATCTTGTTGCACAACTCATCAAACTTTAGGTCAACATTGGTGGAGGTAATGTTGAGATTTTCGATGAAGTGCTCGTAGGATTGTGGTAAGCTTTTCAAGTGATCACCACCATATCCTCCTCTTCCATCTTGTGACCAATGGCCTCCAGTTGATCACAAATGTCTATGATCTTCATCAGGTGATCCTGCAAAGACATCTTGTCATCCGTCATAATGGAAAACAACATATTCTTCAGGAAGAAAGCCTTTCCCTTGTCTAAGGTTTCATGAAGATCCTTCAAGTGTTTGCAGATCTCTGTAGTAGTTTTACCAGATGGTATTTCCGGTAGCATCTCATTGACGATTGATAAATTGAGAAGCATAACTGCCTCTTGATTACTTCCATCATACTTGTTTTGATCCTTCCATGTAGTGGTGGGACGAGCTTCTGTACCTAGAACAAGTGAATCTAGACACTGATACTCGAAGATGGTGAGCATTCTTTGCTTGCACGTGTTGTAGTTTTTACTATTGAACCTCTGGCTACTTTCCAACATGATGTTGGTCAAAGATACCATCCCTCCCATTTTTCAAAAGCAAGAAAAATGAGGTAATCAATTGGCACAAATCTCGAAGCGATTAATTTTCACAAAACCTACGATTATAATAATCGTCAAAAAATCAAAGGCTCAAAAACCCACGATTTTGTCCAAAAATTGAGAAAAGAATGAAGTTCGTCAACTTTAGCCACAAATTTTTGAAAAATCCATCAAAAACATGGACTTCACCCAAAAAACCTAGGCGGAAAAAAATTATTAGAAATTTGACCTAGCTGCGAGCAAAAAAGGCATGAATTTTTCAAAAAAAATCTATCAAAAAGAGCAGAAACCCTAGCCAAAGTTTTTAGCAAACAACAAATTTTTTTCAGAAAAAAACTTTCAAAAATTCTGGCTTCAAATATGACTCACGACCTGTAAACAGTCGCGGAAATATGAAGGACAAAAACCATGATAAAAAACGCACACGTGAGGAAGAAAATCTGCCCAATTCGCGATTTCGCCCTTGCCCAAAACAGCTGCAAACCCTTCGCGTGCAAAAACCCTCAGAAGAATGAAAAAAATGCCACGAGTTTGTGAGAATTGCGTGAAATCACGAGCATAAATGATGTGTGGAAATCTGTAGAAAGAAGATGCCCAAAAAACCTAGTCGTCGCACGACAAAAACAAGTCGCGTGACAGTTTTGAAACCGACGAACCCAGGGAGAAATACGTGTAGAAAAACCCTTACGATTTGCTGCAAAAAGAACCCGTGGTTTTCCAAACACGAAACTCATGCAATTTCCAGCAGAAGTTAGCCATGATTTTTAGGGAAAAACATTGCGATTTTTCTCTAAAAAAACTTTCGTAATTCCTTGGAAATAACCCTCGAATTTTTTCTTGCAAGCAAACCATGATTTTTAGCTGAAGACTGGCACAATTTTCAAGAAATAAAACCCTTGAAAAAAACCCCAAAACAGGTTGCTTGATCTTAAAAAAACACCCATGATTTTATCTTTTTAAAAATTGAACAAAATACTTTAGAAAAAAAAATTAATTTGGATAAAACCAGCCACGAAGTTTATTAAAAAAATCACCAAAAAACCTTCAATTCTTAGAAAAACATCCTTGCGATTTTTTTTTTTAGACTGGAGGAATCGGTTGGGTATACGTCCCACTATAAATTGCAGTGCGCCTAGTAATTTTTTCACGTGACCGGTGGCACTGGCATGACATGCCCTCCGGTACCACGATTTTGGGGGGAGACCAGACCTCGTGACCTCTTGCCTGCAATAGGATGCTTTAGCCAATCGAGCTAGGGCCCCCACCCCAAAATCCTTGCGATTTTTAATAGTCGAGATAACCTTCGATTTTTTAAAAAAAATCGAATTTTTTTTCCAATAATTTCTTAGGAAAGGCCACAAATTTTACTAAAAAAATCGCTAAAAATTAGTAGAAGCTCTGATACCATGAAATGGTAATTGATTGATGTCATCGTTGTTTATTATTAAACAAAGGAGAGGAATACTCCTTATATAATAGCTTACAAGACGATGTTTCTTAAAAGAAACAATCATGAACTAAAGCAATAAAATGAAAGTTACTAAAAACTAACTGAAAGTAAATTATCAACTAACTAACAACTAAGATGACCATTGAATATTACAATAATACTTTAATATTTTTTGTACGAACCTACCCTAACGTATCCAACCCTCCAATTTTTTTTGTCATACTAGTGTACCGTACCCACGTACTTGATTCTGATTCCGATTTTGATTCGGCAACTTAGTTTATAAACCCCAAAAATTCAATCTTATGCAAAAGGAGTTAGTTTACTTGGGATTTGTGGTATCTCAAGTTGGATGAGGATGGATACATAGAAGGTTCAAACAATTGTTGAGTGGCCAGTACTATATAGGTCAAGAGTTTGGATGGTTTGGCAAGTTTTGTATTGAAAATGCATAAGATACTTTAGTGGGATATGTGCACCTTTGACATAGAATGTGGAAGAGAACTTGATTGGATAGTTGCTATAGGAAAGAACTTTTATCTTCTAAAGAAAAAGGTGGTGGCACTGTTTTTGGCACTTCCAAACTTTGAAAAAGTTTGTCAAGTGGGTTGTGATGCCAACAATTAGGCCATTATTGCTGTATTGAGTCAAGAAGGTGAAATTGTCTTACATGTTTCAGTGAGAAGTTGAATGAACTTAAACAAAAGCACTTATTACATGCCCGGAGTTTTATGTGATTGTTCAAGCTTTGTGGAAGTGGAGACCTTAGCTATTGCCAAAAGAGCTTGTTTTGAGTGTTTATCATCAGGTGATGAGGTTTGTTAATAGTCACGCAGGGCTGAATAAGAGACACATGAAGTGGGTAGAGTAGGGTTGTGATGCCAACAATTAGGCCATTATTGCTGTATTGAGTCAAGAAGGTGAAATTGTCCTACATGTTTCAATGAGAAGTTGAATGACCTTAAACAAAAGCATTTATTATATGCCCAGAGTTTTATGTGATTGTTCAAGATTTGTAGAAGTGGAGACCTTAGCTATTGCCAAAAGAGCTTGTTTCGAGTGTTGATCATCAGGTGATGAGTTTTGTTAATAGTCATGTGGGGCTGAATAAGACACATGAAGTGGGTAGAGTACTTGCATGGCGTTTCTTTTATTCTTAAGCATTGAGTTGGTGTAATGTCCCCATTTTCAATGTCCTTCGGGCTAGTTTGGTTCTAACTCACTATTTTTAGTAAGTACTATATTTAGTAATTGGTCTTGGCGACAATACAGTGTAGGGTTTCTTGTTTGGGCAATGTGTGGAAGTTCTTTAATGTTTTGTGCTAGTTTGATATTTGGTGAGTACTTACTATTTTTAGCAATTGCTATTTATAATAAGTCTATTTCGGGAAACTAGTCTTAGGCCCATAGTGTTCTCAACAGTGTTATTTCTATGGTAGTGTTAGAGAGCCTAAGGTTGGATTACTTAGTATTTGCTTTTAATCAATCACTTAAGTTATTTTAATAAAATAACTTTATAACTTAAGTGAGGGGGAAGGTGGTCATTGAAAAGTACCTTGGTGCCTAATGAGATAACTTAATGTTGTTTTAGAAGGCTGAATAAGGCAAAATAGTTTCCTTATAATTAAGGACGCCTCCCTTGAAGAATATTTGATAATGTTTTAAAGTATAAAGCAAAATATTAAAAGGCTAGAAAGGGAGTTGGGTTTTGGGAGGGAAAAATGTTTCAAATTGGAGGTCACCCTAATTTCTCCCTCCACTTCTATTTAATCTGCTTTTTGACTCTCGTTTGGATAGGATGGATTTGACAACTTAAGGAGACTCTGCTGGATTGTTTCTATTTTATTGTTTGCAGTTAGTTGAGGATGGAAACCCTCATCTTTAGCATTGGTTTTGGTGGTGAGAGATCCACCCTAGCTGGGTTTGGTGTGATTCCACTTAGGGGTCACCTTGTGCTTCACAAATTTCTGATTTCTCAGTGTTTTATGCTTGAAATGATGAAGATATTTGAATACTTTTGAGGACAAGCTTTGGGGTTTTGGTGTGTTGAAGTGCGATTTCTTTTGAGTTTGATTTGGCATTGATCTTCAGGGTGTTTTTCAGTGGTTTGAAGCTGATTTCTGAGTTTTCTGGGCTTCTTCATTTTCCAAGGCAGAAATTGATTTAAGGGTTCATAACTTCATTTTGGCTTGTGGTATCGTTCTGGGTATTATTTCTTTGGAATCCCCTATCCAAGGTGGCTCATTTAACATATTCACTTGCATTTGTTAATGGAAGTCTGATTTTATAGAGCAGATCGCCCTATTCTAGGAGGCCACCCCTATTGGTGAGTCCTGGTGATTTTCTGAGACATAACAGCCTGCTGTTGTATAGGCTTAACAACTATTTGGTTGGGGTAGAAGGGTCAAACTTGGGGCTGGCATCCAAGGAGGTTTGCTGGCTGTCTCTTTGGTGTTAGCTGAAGCAAATCTGAAGCATTCTGAGTTGCTGTTAGAGTTCTTTTCCAGGTTTGTTCTGCTGTTATCAGATCTGATTATGTATGTGTAAAAACTGAATTTGAGATGTTGTCAAATGCATAATGAAAGGAGTGATTTCTGTTCTCATAAGTAGTTATATTTCCATTTCTTTCCTTTATGTTATCTATTACATGTATGCATATGTAAACATGAAACACACATGAAAACCAAACACACAAACATCATCAAAAACAGTGTAAACAGCAAACAGGGATATTGTTATTTCAAAAACAAAAAAAACTAGGGGCAGTCATTACAGTTGGTGTAACCAATAGGATGGCAAATACATTTAGTAGAAGATAAACATTGTTGACTGCCATGACAATTGAGTTGGTAGGAATGGAGATGATGATGGATTTGTATGTTGTAGATGCATGGAGCCCTAGATTGGAGGTAAGGGATCTTTTGAGGATTTCTTTGTGCTGGAAGGATGTATGTTTAGAAGAATGCAATTGTGTAAACAAAAAAGTTCCATGAGGGAGAATCTCATTAGGGAATTGCGTAGTGGATGATTGGGAGGACATTTTGGTATAGACAAAACAATGGCCATGTAGGAGTAGTATTTTTGGCCATGCTTACATTGAGAATCGAGAAGGGTATTTTTTTAGAGATGTTTTGTGAGATGGGAAAAGGTGTCATCCAAAATATAGGATTGTACAAGCCATATCCAATTCCAAAAAGACCTTGGGAGGAACTTTCCATGGACTTTGTCCTTGGATTGCCACGTACTTAGAGGGGTAATGACTCTTTCTTCATATTTATTGGCAGGTTTTAAAAAATGGTGCACTTCATTCCTTGTCAAAAGTTGAATGATACTTCTAGGATTGTAGATTTGCTCCTTGTTACACGAGTTATGTGGGTTGCCACAAAGTATCACCTCAGACAAGGATACTGAGTTCCAAAGTCATTTTTAGCACACATTGTGGAAGAGATTAGGCACATAGTTGAATTACAATTTGGTGTACCATCCACAAACACATGGTTAGATAGGGGTTGTTTGCACAAGTATGGGAAATCTCTTAAGAAGTTTGGTAGAAGACGAACAAGTGCAATGGGATTTTTTGTTGGTACAAGCTGATCTTGTGTTCAACAACTTAGTGATTTGGTCTATAGGCAAGATCCCTTTTCAAATTGTTTGTGAGAAATCTCCCAAGAGTCTCACAGGCTTGTTGAAGTTTCTTAATGGAGAACATGTTAACACAAATGCATAAGACTTGGAACAACACACAAAGGAGGTGCACACACAAGTGAAGAAGTAGTTGGAGAAAAGTAGTGGTAATTATAAGGCAAGTGTGGAGGAGCATCGAGGAGAAAATACTTACTCAAAGGGTGAATTAGTCATGCACATTTGATTGATAGGGAAGGGAATTAGAACATGTGTGGTTGATTATAGAAGAATGCAAAGGAAAATAAACATACACTCATGCACCATTCATACATATAAGCTCCATACACTTTCATATATTCATCGTATAATGTAGTACATTTTCATACACCTTGTATCTGCCCTTCAGTACATGCTTTGCCTTTCATACAATTATCTCTCTTACCCTCTTATGATTCTCATATATCTATTACATTTTCTTGCATGTTTCTTCTCCATGCATGTCTATGCTATTTAACTCCTATATAGCTGTGGTACATGATCATCATTACATATAGAGATGTGTCTCTATCCATATTCCTTCATAGTTATGCCTCTTTAAAATTGTTGCGAGTCATCTGTATGTGCCAAACTGCTATTCTATTGGCTTGTAGTAACTTTGACTAATTCTGTTATGCTTAGGGATATGTTCTCTTGTTGCTTTCCTTTGGTGCCCTTTTAGTTTTTTACCATTGGCCTCCATTAGGCTGCCCTCTCCAATTTTCAACCTAGTGGAAATGGCTTAGCTCTGTCTTGCCTATAGTGTGGTGTGAGGTTGGGACCAATGATGTATTGGGGACAAGTAAAGTAATCCTCTTAGAGGAGAAAAGTGCTAAAAATGGATACCTCTCATGACTAGAAGCTGAGACCCTCATGGATTGGAGTGTATGTATGCATAAAGTAAGCTTGAAAATATTTTGAAGTCATAGCAGTTGGGCAATAAATTTGGCTTGGAAAATGTATTGAGGAATTGCCTATTTGCAATGGATCATGTGCTATAACATGATAGTCTGGACCTTCTCAATATTGACCCATTCAATGGCCCCCAAGTTAAGTACCCAACCCTTTGAACCATGTAAAACTATAACCTTGAGGATTGTACCAAAAAGACACAATTTGGAGGGCATGTCCTAGAAGTTAGATTGCCATACCAGTAAGACCCTTGGAAAATGTATTGAGGAATTGCCTATTTGCAATGGATCATGTGCTATAACATGAGAGTCTGGACCTTCTCAATATTGGCCCATTCAATGGCCCCCAAGTTAAGTACCCAACCCTTTGAACCATATAAAACTATAACCTTGAGGATTGTACCAAAAAGACACAATTTGGAGGGCATGTCCTAGAAGTTAGATTGCCATACCAGTAAGATATTTTGAGCTTGAGTTGGAAATCAACTCCCATACCAGTAAGATATAGTCTTATCATGGAACAAATCCGACAAACCCATAGATGAAAGTAGGATGAGAGAAGGTAATCTGCAATTAGGGATGGACCAAGGCCAAGAAAAGCCTTACAATCCTTTGACTAGTGAACTTGTTCCTATATGTTGTTTCATATAAATATTTCTCCATTCTAGCTTCTCTTGTGATTTTCTCAATTGCAGCTTCACCAATATCTTAGGTGGTCTTTAATGTATGAATATGTGCATCAAGAGTCAAGACCATAGTGTTAAGGGAAACAAACTAGTTTTAAAGGCCATGATGATATCATTTGTGGGAAGGAACTCGGGGGACATCCAAATAGTACATGAAAGGGGGTTAGCCTATTGTTATACCCAATCCAAAACTCAATGATTGTGTTACTGATACTTGTTCATCATCAAATTATCTATCATTTGTGTGTCAAGTCAAGTTAGTAATAGTTGTTGTAGGTTGTCATGTCAAAGTCTATTATTTCTACTAATGAGTTCCTGCAAATTGATCATGATTGCAATACTCTGATTTAAAAATTAAGTTTTTGATTATGATGGCAACGACTTGAAATTGCAAAAGAATATATTGGTGAGTGAGGGTAGTGAAATAAGTATAATAATGTCCTTTTTACTGCGATGACAGCTCCAACAAGCATGCAATTTTGTTCCAGTTGTGAAAAGAGGATGAATAAGTGCCCCCAATCAGCAAAGAAATGAAGTGAAAGATTGCACCCAAAGCAAGCATGATTTTTCAATTCAAAGGATTACTCTTGGCTAGAAGTTTAGAAAGGACATAGAATGAAGTCATAGTCAAAGGAAAGAGATTTAGAAAATTCAAGTGCTTTTTTAATATTTGTTTGTCTTTTCTAGAAAAGGTGGCCAAAATGGAGAAATTGTGCCTAAAGTAAATATCAAATAAAGTGTAGTTTTTGAAATCTTTTGTTAGCAAGAAAAGTGCTGCCGGTATTAGGTGTATTGTGCTCAAGAAAAATAACAATTTAATCCTAAAAATATACAAAAGTGTAGATCAACTGTGATGTCCCCATCACAAAGGAGTATCTAAGATGAGTATATATTTAATATATTTATTAATGGATATACAATAACATGTATATATATCTATGTATACATACATACATACATACATACATACATATATATATATATATGCATTCAGATAGAGTAATCGTTATTTACACAGTATCGAACATTCTCATGACTAACCTGGATACTATAGTGACAGATTAAGCAAGGTCTCTACTCGACTGAAGAATGAGGAGGTCGACAGATAATAAAGCACGTAGTCAAAACTGTGGAGGATACGAAAGTATTAGTTTGCACACAAAACAACCACCAATCGCGTATGAAGGGGCATGTGGGAATAAAGAAGAAACCGATCAGAAGATGTGTCCCTTGGCGTCGCACCATATAAAGACACTCGCTGTAAGGAACGGGAGGATATCATAGAAAGTCAAGAAGAAGAGGAAGACAACCTACAGGCAGATTGACATCACAACCATTGAGAATATTCTGATTGTATTGCTTATTCTGAACATGACACCATTGAACTGAGATTGATACTACTGAGCTAATTGGATCGACTGATTTAAACTGGTGAAACCATTGATCTGTGTGATATCTGATGTCCTGCGCCTGATTGCAAGAGTTATTCCTGGTATTTTAGCATCAATTCATTAGTGCTGTTCTTTGATCTCTCACATCAATGCTCATTTTAGTTGTCATTTCAAGAAGAAAGTAGTGCCTTAATATGGCTGAATATATTAGTGAGTCATGCTCAAGGAACAGTGCATGTTTCAGGTAGCATCACAAGGAGAAAATCGTGCCTTAATAATACAGCCTAAACCCTAGTCATGTGCCCAATAGGGCCAACTAAAGATGAGGAAATTTGCATGCCTTGCTGTTGTGTGCCTTTCTAGGGCATGGAAACATGTTTTGTTTGACAAAATCATGGCTGTGCATAGAGATGCCTGTGTGAATATAGAAAATAAATTGTATGTGTTATTTCTAAACAATTTTTTTTTTGTGAGGAATAGTTCATAATTATAGCAGACATTAACAACTACAAATTTCTTTCATAATTTTCATTCATGAGAAAAATCAAAGTGAAATCAGTAATTTAAAGAAAATTTCTTTTGGATTTTGGCCTGATGTAGCATGGAATTTAGTCATAACAGAAAAATTTTAACATCGGAGAGGTCATATTCATATGATTTATTAGAATTTTTTTTCTTATCAGTTTGAGGACGATTGTGAGAGGTTGTCATCATGAGGTTCAAGTTCTGTTGTCTATTCATCAAAGCAGATTGACATTAAAAATTGATGTTGCCAAGTTTGTAGAGATAGGAGTTTTTAATTTCAGGGTGTTTTTGAAGTATTTGTCATGACCAGATTAGAGGATCTGCCACGAAAGTGTCAAAGTGAATTTTTAGAGCTTCCTTAGAGGGTTTACTAGACTTTATTGGAATAGATAAAAGTTTCACCATAATAAACTCCAAAACCATCTTCAACAAAAGGCTATTTTAACTTGTGGTTAAAATAGCATCTCACTATCTTTAGCCATCATCATTTTTGAGAATAAGAGCATATTCTGAGTTTGCAATTTTTGCTTGGATCACGTGCTATTTATAGCTAGCATCTTCTATTTATAGCTTGGAGCCAACAACTGTTAGATCATCTATCTCATCATGCGAGAGATGTAAGCATTAAAGGATAATTTTAATAATTTTAATTGTCAGTTTAATTGATAGTTGCATGCCTTAGAAATTTAGAATTATTATTAGTGGATAGGATTATTTTGAAATTAAGCTTTCAAGTCATGCAAGTAGTCAGAGATAAATTAGAAGTAGTAGTTAGTTTATTTCATTTATTTTCATGTGTCACATTTTAAACATTATAAATAAGGGCCATTTTACAGTTAGTTGAGAGGAATGGTTATTCTCATGCCTGCATATTGCTGAAGTTGCTATTCATAGAGTATTCAATGTTATTGTTAAATCCAAAAATTGGCATTCAATAGAGTTTAGTATGCCTATTTCATTTCTAAATTACTGTTGAAGTGTTTGACCTTGTGTTATTGTGCTTTTATAGGTTAAAACTTAATGATTACTGAAAGCTTTGTATTGCAATAAATGTTAGCTCGATACTTGTAGCTTTGATTGCAATTGTCATGTTTAACTTATAAGTCCTGTTCATGTATTTTAGCCTATTTCATCGTTATGTTGTACTTGCATTGTTTAGTTTTTGTTTTTAGTTGAATAGTGTAAGTGTCTAGTTGTAGGATTTTTTTTTCAATCAAATAACATAAAATCCTTTGTGTTTTGTTGGGGTGTCACATTTAAAATTCATTCAGCCCAAACATGAAATCCTTTTTAAAGCATTGTAAAGATTGCAAATTGCAATTATATTTTGTTCATAGTAGGTTAGTTTTTATTTTATAGGGAGCTTCCCCATATAATTCAAAGAACAATACTATTGCACATATATTTTGTTTTCTGTTGCATTGAAAGGTGCAAATTAAAACAGTGACACCTATCAACAGAGATGCCAATAGAAAAAAGAAGCAACCTAGTCTCCAAGTATCAACAGTGCTACTGCTAGCATTTGGTGGGACCGGTGAAGCAATCCTCTCAAGAGAGAAGTGCTAAAAATGGATATCTCATGACTAGAAGTTGAGGCTCCCATGGATTGGAAGCTATGGATGTAGAAAGTAAGCTTGAAGATAGTCTCGAGGTATGGTGGTTGGGTGGCAAATTTGGCTTGAATAACTCAATAAGAAATTGCCCATGTGCAATGGGTCATGTGCTACAGCATGATAGTGTTGATGTTATAGCTTTAGGCCTAATCCTTCTCACGATTTTATTGTTGGTCAAATAAAGCCATAGGCTTCTTATTTATTTGAATGCGTCCCAAGTGAAGAGGCGCACACATTAAATTTGATAGCCGACTTTAATTAAATGATCACCACCTTTTGAGAGGCCGACTTCTTGAAAGGTGAAAGGACGCCTTTTTTGGAGAAGTCATATTGGCTTGTATTTAAAGGAGGTGCTGCTCATTTCATCAATTATTTAATTCACAAGAGAAGTTTGCATATTTTTGTAGTTGATAGATATCTTCAGTAGATCGACATATACATAGAGTTCAACATTCAAAGAAGACATTGCTGTGTGTATTGGCATCTAGAGAGATGTCTTCATTTTATCATCAGATTAGCCTTTGTGATTGACCTCATTATAAAAGCAAGTTGCTGCTCATTATTCAATAAATAAGTGATATATTGTGGCTGGGTTTTTCTCCCTCGAGAAGGAGGGTTTTCCTAGGTTGAATTTTGTGTTCTATTGTTCAAGTGCTGTTCATTATTCTGTGTTTTTCTGCTTATCTTTAAATCTGATCTTAAAAATCAACATGGTATCAGAGTGGGTTGAAAGAAGATCAGATCAGATTTGTTTGAGCAAAGTCGAAATTGAAAATATTCGAGTCGGTAACCCTAGCTTGATTGATCGCTGCGTATTGGTGAAGAGCGGCTTTTGGCTCTAGTCGAGACTCTGTTTCTGAATTACGATTGCAGATAATATTATCTTGTGTGCATATTATTTATATCGGGAGTTGTTCATTCTATTAATGCCAGATCAGGAAGGAACTGTTCAAGATTTGTAGTGTAATCCATAATCTATGTGAGTTAGGTTCATTCTTATATTGAATATTAATATCAATAAAAATCAGAGGCACAATCTGGAGTTGAAGATCCTGACATTGCCTTGTGTTAGAAGCCTTAGAGTATTTAAAATTAATATCGCAAGCTTTGTGATTGACGATAAAGGTGTAGCGGTGGAAAGGTAAAATCTGGAGCCACCATCTGTTAGCATCCTTTAAGTAGTTATCGTTGTTCAAAAGGATATCATGGCATATAGGAAATCATGTGAATTCTGGGTGGCCATTGGGCTAGGATGGGAGAAAAACTTCTATAGTTGTCGTAATTTATATGAACTGATGTCTATTCAACTATTGTGGTGGGTTCCTTTTCAAGGTGATGCAGTAGTCCAAGAAGGTTCATCAGCTCAGTCTACAAGCCATTATGTACAGATCACTTCTGATCAAAGTTGTATATGAGACTTGAAGAGATTCATGATATCAATCAGAGAATATTTACTCTTGTTGACAGAGTTCTTGCTGCAAGTATTTTCTAGAATACTAATCAGATGTGACTGGCTAAGATGCGTATTGAGGGCTGTTTTAAAAGTTTTTTTTAAACAAAAGTTGCATTCCTGAATGATGGTTCTTAAAATGGAGTGGACTGTGAAAGAAGGAAAAATCAATCCAAATTTGTATCAGTTAGATCTGGGGTGTAAAGAGATGTAAAGGACTCGATGGGCTGGAGATATGATCTAAAAGGAGAAAACGCTTAACAGCTGAGGAGAAACTGCAAGTCAAGCGCCTAATTGTAGAATTGATTAAACGAGATAAGTATTTCATGTTTGAATAATGTTCATGAATTTTTTATGTAGTTATTGATTCATGCTATAACATTAGGATAGTGAATCTTGTATGCTTCTAGCATTGATATTTCTTTGGGGTAGTTTAAACTATTAGTAATCT
>VDFB02256132.1:192162363-192222372 GCA_007258455.2 Sequoia sempervirens
TACGCCTTCCACTCACACTAATTCAATAAAGGACTAACATTTAGTTAATAGGAAAGAGAAGATACTGTTAGTAGTTTCAAATGCAAGATAATTAAAATATTCACTTATTACATTTCTTAGATATAATGAAAGAATATACATTCTTGTCTCCATTGACTTCTAATTTAACCAAGAGAGAGGGGATAGAGGATTTCCAACATAAACATTTGCTAACCTACCCTTTCCTTTAAACAAGAGAGAGGAATAGAGATCAGAAGAATACATGACTAGTTTTCTAGGATATAGTCCATCAATACGTTAATAAGATCAGTAAGAAGGAGTGGTCATATAGACTTATAAGATTAAGACATTTCATTACCTTCTAGGTATGGAGAGAGAGAGAGAGAGAGAGAGAGAGAGAGAGCGAGAGAGAGGGGAGTGGGGGGAGAGGGAGTAATCTCAGCCTCATCCCTTAGACCTTACATTCAACAAGACTTCATCTTTCATAGAGAGAGAGAGAGAGAGAGAGAGAGAGTAATCTAACCCTCATCCCTTAGACCTTACATTCAATAGGACTTCATCTTTCATAGAGAGAGAGAGGGGGAGGGGGCGGAGGTGTTAGTGTTTTGTAGCTTCGGGAGCTATTTTCTCCTCAATACAATCAGCTCAAGGCAGGTCGGCCTTTGTTCTATAAATAAAAGTTGTATTCTTCTAGGTCGGCCCTAGAAAGAAAGACCACCTAGCTTGTATATATAGGAGAAGGAGTCTCCTCATTTTAGCATCAATTCATTCACTCCAATTCGCATCTTCTAGCATCAGTTTGCCTCCTAGCAGCAGATTTCATTCAAGAAGAAGTGTCATAATTTTGTGCATTCAAGATTCGCTTCAAGGAGAAGTGACATATCTTATTGTATAAGACTTGGACAATACTCGGCCTATTCTAGGGCCTGATTTTGTATGCAGTCTTCTCCACTTATTCTTCTAATTTATAAGAGAACATTATTTGTTGGGTTTTTTCTCCCTCGAGTAGGAGGGTTTTCCTAGGGTAATCACTGAGTTCATTGTTTATGTGTTGCATTTTTTGCTTGTTTACATTTCTGATTTGAAATCTAACATGGTATCAAAGCGGGTTTAGAAAAGATCTTATCAAATTTGGCTAAGCAGTATAAGACAACTCACTATTCAACAAGGATTAAATCAATTAAGGGCTAATTAGTCTCAGCTTGCCTCGAATCATCTTCGCCATTGAAAGAACTATTGGCGAGAGATATCTTAGAACTATTAATTTTGGCAGACTGTTGCTGAAAACCTGCGGTTGTATCTATTGTGTTTTCGAGTTTCAAGTTTCCACTCAACATTGTCATTTGGAGGCGATAATGGCAGGGATCGCAAATTTACAAGGAAGATCATCGATATGATTTCCCCGATATTGAGTGTTTCATATTCCACAGGTACAAAGCATGGTGATTATCTAAAGGAATCGATATTGCCTGAAGATCATCGATGATATCATTCTTGGGCTTGGCTGTGATACGCCATCAATTGTAAGGAAGGGAATTATTGAGTCAAGCCCTTAAGAGGCTATCAAGTCTTCCACACTAGGAGAGACGGGAAGTACAAATCCCTGCTTCTGGCAGAATCACAGGCACAAGTGAGTGTTGTCCTAGGCTCATCGTTGCATATCCAAGACTGGTATCGAGCACTCCTTTTAACAATTATCGGGATTATACATATATTCGTTGTAGACGCAACTACTGGATAGCGAGCATATAGAGTATCACACAAGCCGTCCAAGGTGATATGTGTATATCTGGAGCTTTTTTTTCATGTTATGCGAAGACCTTCAGGATTGGATCCCTGAGCATTGGATATTGAAATTCATATATGTTCAATTATACTACTATCGAACTTATATTGCAAATGTCGTAAGAGGAAGTCAAGTCCGCGATTGTTAGCGGATATGAATAGATGAATATTGGAAGCGACAAAGGAGAATCTTTGATTGAACAAGACAGTCGGATTGTAATGTGAAGTCGTTCCGGTGATAATACGCAAGTAGTCTGAGAATTAATATTTGGCAACAACTATTACTGTTTGAGAGTCACCTTTAGCATAATGTCCATCGCCTATCTGTAGCTGCGAACTAGTGTACAATTGGGTTGATTAAGTTTGTATGTGTATTCAGTTCTATATGTTTGCTCTGCCAGGCAGTATTACATCTAAATACTAGTTTGGCTCTATATTTCTTCTCTATACTAAGTGGATTTCAATTTGCATCAATTCAAATGATCGTTTCAATTCAGAAATCATTGATGCAATGTGTGATTATTATAATGCGATTCAACTAATCTATCTTGGTATCGAAGTTAAAGGCACTTTCTCTGTGTGGTGGAGGTGGTAGCTTGTTTGGAGGATTGCTATCGATTTTGTGCTGGCAGACTATTTGGAGACCTGTTTGAAGCCCTCCTGTTCTTCTATTCAAAGGATTTTGAAATCAGGATTAACATATGGCAGTGATCGCTATGCATCTGATCGTTATGCACAGAATGGATATGATCGTGATGGTACTTCTGCTAGGGGAAGTGACTGCTATGTTAGAGGTTATGTAGTTATTTCAAATGAAAAATCTATGATTGAATATGACCATTATGATTCTTGCAGTCAGTGTAGCTATGTCTTTGAATTTCTACAAAGGGATGGCCTAAAGGAGCCTATGATGGGAATTCGTGAAAGCCTGAAGGCATATCTGGCACAAGACTTCTATATAGGAGATATGTGTCTTCTAACGATTCAATATTTTGATAGAGAAGGAACTGTTGTTTTTGAAGGCTGTACTAAGCAGAGTCAGCATTCAGGAGTAGAATTAATGCTACATATGAGCAGATCTAAGGGAAAGATAAGAGCAGATTTGAAGAGGGTTTAAGTGCAGCATTTAAGGAGATTTTGATTCCACAAAGATAATTTCTATTATCATTCCTTAATTGTCCTATCTAATGATATTTGCTAGATGTCTACATGTTTGTGACGATTCTTGAAGATTAGTTAGTGAGGAGCAGGAGGCTCCTATGGATATGGATTCATCTCTCGATTACACTCCTGCCATTCAGAGGGAGTTAAATTCCAGGAACGAGTTGAGAACATGTCCAGGAAGAGGATTTAATGCTCTAAAGATCAGTCAATGGAGGGGAGTTCACTTCTAGAGGATTTCTTTGCAATCTCTGTATTGAGGCAGGGATCAAGAGGGATTTCTGTGTTCAGTAAAATGGAGTCCTATGTCTTGAGGAATTAGAGTGACTCATTGAGAAGAAGTGAAGGTATCGGCTAAGTGTGTTGCAGTGCTGCAAAGCTAGGCGCTAAGTCCTTGGAAGACCTCTTCAGTTGCAGAGAATGGAATTTGCACAAGGTAGTCAACCTTGTTTTGACATTGGTAGCACCGCAAACCTATTCAGAATAGGGTGATCTGGGATGAGGTCGAGGAGGACAATCTTGGACTCTTGCAAGTCAGTAATGCCGGAGGTGTGCATTGGAAACCCTCCCTTTGAGGCGAGCATTGCAGGCAATCTTGGACGAAGAGGTCAAGAGGTTGATGCAAGTACTTGGAGCTTCAAAGGGAGTCACATCATCATGAAGATTTGTTGTAATGTATATTTCTCTGAGACAGAGAAATATGAGGTGAACGCCCTTCTAGTGTGTATTTCTTTGAGACGGAGAAATATGAGGTGCAAGCCCTTGTACATCTCTGAGACTAAGATGAGACGTCATGTTGAGAGACTCCATGACGAGGATATCTTGTACATCTTTGAGACTGAGATGAGACGTCATGTTGAGAGACTCCATGACGAAGATATCTTGTACATCTCTGAGATTGAGATGTGTTTTCCACAAATGGGTGTAGCCATTGTGGACATCATGTTGAGAGACTCCATGATGAACCCTTGTACATCTCTGAGACTGAGATATGTTTTTCCACAAATGGGTGTAGCCATTGTGGGCGTCATGTTGAGAGACTCCATGACGAGGATATTTGAAAATACCTCCCTAGCTAAGAGGGAGTGTTAGTGTTTTGTAGCTTCAGGAGCTATTTTCTCCTAAATACAATCAGCTCAAGGCAGGTCAGCCTTTGTTCTATAAATAAAAGTTGTATCCTTCTAGGTCGGCCCTAGAAAGAAAGACCACCTAGCTTGTATATATAGGAGAAGGTGTCTCCTCATTTTAGCATCAATTCATTCACTCCAATTCGCATCTTCTTGCAGCAGTTCGCCTCCTAGCAGCAGATTTCATTCAAGAAGAAGTGTCATAATTTTGTGCATTCAAGATTCACTTCAAGGAGAAGTGACATATCTTGTTGTATAAGACTCAGCCTATTCTAGGGCCTGATTCTGTATGCAGTCTTCTGCACTTATTCTTCTGATTTATAAGAGAATATTATTTGCTGGGTTTTTTCTCCCTCGAGTAGGAGGGTTTTCCCAGGGTAATCACTGAGTTCATTGTTTATGTGTTGCATTTTCTGCTTGTTTACATTTCTGATCTAAAATCTAACAGGAGGGAGGGAAGGAGAGATAGAGGGAGAGGGAGGGAGATAGAGAGGGAGGGAAGGTGTAATCTCAGCTTCATCCCTTAGACCTTACCTTCAACAAGACTTCATCTTTCATAGACTCTTTATAAACTCTTCAATTGTACCAATTAACCAAAAACTATGTAACACATAAAAATTTAACTTCAAAACATCCTACTACATTTAATATAAAATTTGATTGATTTAACTCTTTAAATAAATTTTCTAGTCAACCTGTCAACATAGTGTGCAAGTAGAAGATGCTCTCCCTAGTCGTTATTGACCTAGTATGAGTTCAATGAAAGGAGTATTAATCAAGGTGTACTAAAGGGGCCCACTTTGAGGCCTTGAAGATGGTAGGGAGTGAGGCCTTGAAGATGGTAGGGAGGGAGGGAGAGAGGGAGGGGCAGGAGGCAGGGAGGGACAACTAACTTTTATAAAACAACAATTCAGGTATAGTTGACAAAATACTAACTTTTAAACTTCCAGAATTGTTTTAAATGTATTTCAAAAGGGGTAGAGTATGATAATTTCTATAGTTTAGACCAAATATGAACTTTAGGAAGCAACTTAAAACTTCATTTCAAACATAATTTTCATCACAACTTGCAAATTACTTCATCAAATCTGATGCCATAAGTTCTATTTTAGTCTAAATTTACCCAACAACACTTCTCAATTCACAAACATTCCTCTTACAATTTTTCTAAGCAAAAACCAAAATGAAATAACTTATGAACAATGCTCACTTTATATTTTTGACCAAAATTACAAAGCATAGATTTACAATACTCAAGGGAAGATCTCAATCTTCTTTCTAAACAAATTACAACTTTTTAACTCATTCAAATACATTTAAAGCTCACAATACTATAGTAAAAGGAATCACAATTCTTCCAAGTAGCCAAGTGCTCAATCATGCCATGAAACTCCAAATTCTACAACTTCACGGATCAAATTTGTCATTGGGACTACTCACCTTCCTACTATATGACTTGCACAAAGCAAAATAACATCCAAGTTAGGAGAACCATTCAAGGACCAACTTGCACAAGAAATCATAGCAAATCAAGGATATGAACAAGTATGCACAAGAAGAGGAGTTTGGACATAGAACCAAGTGTTTGGTTTAATTAAAGTGGGAGCCAAGAGGGATCAAATTTCAAAGGGAAGCATATGTGGGTACTCATACACTAAGTAAATTTCACTATTGGGTTTCAAATCCATCCCACCATATTCCATCAAATTTCACCTCGACATGATGCTAAACCTCCATTTTAACAATCTTAATGCACACCAAACATCAAATACAATAGTTATCTCCAAGAATCACAATGAAATCAATGAACTACTTAGTCCTCCACTTATAACAATTATAAACATAAACCAAAATTCTTCCTGCAAAGAAGCTCAAGGACTCAATGTTAAAGAAAGAGCTAAAACCAAGGAATTGGAAACACACAACAAAATGCACTGAGTAGGTAGGGCTTAGTCTCAAACTAAAACATCTAGGTAGGAATGCCTATGAAGGACAACATTGAGGAGTTTTATAGATTGAACATCTATATAGGTCACATACAGGATGATGTGGAGAAGGTGCCTCAATATTTGAATGGGTTGTGGACCAAAATTTAAGGTGAGATTTATTTATTGCCAATTCAATTCATTGAGGGTGCCTAGTAACTTGCGTTGAGGGTAGAGAAGCTTCCAGGATGCATTAGAGAGCATAGGGTAAGGGCAAGGGTGGAAGGAACAAATAAAACAAATAGAGATGTGTGCAAAAGGGAGATTGCAACATCCAATAGTAATGCACAAGACACCAGGAAAGAGTAAACTTCCATGAAAGGGGCCGAGGAAGAAATTTCAGTGCTACTTGTTATAGATGTGGATATGTAGGCTATAGGGTATTTGAATGACCATTGTTGACTTGAATGGAGCAGCAACTAAAGGGTAAGTTTGCTTGCAAGTTACAATTTGGAGTTGTTTAAGAAGCTCCCAAACTTATAGTAGAGAGGAATGTCTATGAAACAATACATTGAGGAGTTCTATAGACTCACATTCAGGTAGGTCACATGGAGAATGACGTGGAGGTGTTGTAGTTGAATGGGTTGTGGACTGAAATTTAAGTTGAGATTTGTTTGTTGCCATTTCAATTTGTTGGGGTTGCCTACCAACTTGCACTAAGGGTTGTTGAGGAAGCAACAAAGAGCACAAGGTAAGGGCAATGGCAGACGGAACAAACAGAACAAGAGGCAAAGATGTGCACAGAAGCAGATTGCAATATCCAATGGTAATGCACGAGACTCTAGAGAGAAGACTTTCAGGAAAGGGGAAAGTAAATGTAGAGGAGGTCGAGAAAGAATATTTAGTGGTACCCCTTATAGATGTAGATAAGTAGGACACATGACATTTGAATATTCAAATGTAGCAAAGGAACAAAGACATGCTAAAAAAAGGGTGCACATTTCACAAGAAAATGATGAATTAGACAATGAGATAGAGATTGGAACACTTGAAGGTGGAGATAACTTGATGTTGCACAAGGTCTTGGTGAAGCCTACCAAGGAAGATGAGAACCATGGTTGAGGAAGACTATATTTCGCACTAAGTTAAATAACATCGAAAATATTGTAAGATGATCATAGATGAAGGAAGCATATATAATTCAGTGTCCACTAAGACGCTAAAGGAGTTGAACTTGAAAATGGTACTGCATCCTAACCCTTACTATGTTTGATGGTTGTAGAAGGGTCATTAGATGATTGTAAAGGAGCAATACTTAATTGCATTCCATATTGGAGGCTATGTAGATGAAGTTTGCTGTGATGCGATTCCCATGGATGCTTGTCATGTGTTGTTGGGAAGACCATGGTAATATGATGTGTGTGCCAATGGAAGGAAGAACAACTTCACCATCATTGAGGTTGGAAGGAAGTTTGAGTTGAAGACCATGAAGGTTGAAGAAGAAATTGCAGAAGGAAAGGTTACATTCCTTATTGTCTGTAAAATGCCAAGCCCAGATAAAGAACTGAATTGTATTTCTTTACACTCAGATTTAACAATGTAAAATCCCAAGCCCAGTTAGAGAACAAAAATGTATTTCTTTGCACTCAAATTTAGATTGCACACAGAAATGACAGCAGATTACACAATGAGACTATACTGTTATAGGCCTTTCACCTTCGAATATTTAATCACATAGATTTATATGATTCTCCAACATAATTCTCCACTTTACCTTCTTGCCTCAACTGTGCTAATTCTGGGAAATGGATTTTTGGATCTTTCCTATCAAATCTCTCTGTCAATCTCTGACTGAAATCTTCCAGTGTTTTGATGGAGTCATGCCTTTGTGTCACCATACCATGATACCACCATTCATGGGCCAAACCCTCAAGATGCAAGGTTGCAAATTTGATGGCTTCCTCTTCATACATTGGATTCAAGGAGAAATATGTGTCTAATTTTTGCAACCAAGACCTTGCTAAGGAACTCCCGGATCCATCAAAAACTAGAATGGTGATCTTACCCAAGTGATGCAAGATGTCTTTCCTATCTTCATACCTTCTCGTATGCCCCTTCTTTTCATATCGTGAAACTCTGTGAAAGTCATATCTTTGCAAATGGCGACACTTAGAGCATGGTATTCGTTGTGTAGTCTAGCAATATCATCCTCTTGCTTAGGTGGTACTTTTGATTCATTTTTTCCCTTTTTGTCCAAGAATTTTACTTTGAAAGTCTTTGCAAAGGCTACTAGTTTCACCATGCTTGAACTGCTGCCCACAGCTCCATTTGGCATAGCCTTACCGGCACCCAATTGCTGGTTCAAACCTCTCATGTCCCCATTTTTTTGGCGAGCATCGAGATCGTAAGATAAGCCTATCATGAGACCCTCGTGAGGCGATAGAGTGGTTAAAGGGTCGTTTCGGAGCTTGGCTCAGCTTCAGATTGGCAGTTTTGATCGATTGGCTTTCGTTCGGGCTCATTCGGACACTTTTTGCAGAATTGCTATTTTTAGCAGTTCCTGGCAGTCAGCGTGGGACCCCTACTATTTTTAGCAGTATGGACTTATGGCGTTCAGAATCACTTCCTTTGTCGACAGCATCAGACGGCTCGAGCATCGGGTTAATAATGAGCGAGATATTAATATTTAATTGTATTAATTAAATATTAATTATTTAATGATTATAATGTAAAGTTATAATATTAAATTATAACTTTAGTGATTTGCCTTGAGGGGTGCGCCCATCATCAGAAAGGGGCCAGTTTGAGATTAATTTTATAATTTAAAATTAACGCTGAGACTATGGAAGTATTTAAAAGAATTAAAAGTGAATATTTCATTAAAACCCTATTCTTAAGGAAATCGCACTTTTGTGCAATAAAGGGGTTTTGCCTTGGTTTTTGAGCGAATATGACATTTGAGAATTGGAAAATTGATCAAGACTTCGTCAGAAGCTTTAGGGTTTCGGTCTCGAAACATTGGAGAACGAGCCATCTCCAGTGGGAGCGATTCAGAGGATGTGAAATAACATCTGATTTATTGCCAGCACAGAGGTTTCTTCATTCAGGAGGAATCACAGAGCTTCATAGATTATTTATTTTACAGAGCTTCAGCATATTCATTCATTCAGAATACATTCATTCACATTGGCGCACCAGATCTCAGAGATTAGGCAGTGAAGACAGAAGGACGTACTTCATTTTTTATTGTTGCTGTTTAAAGAAGGCCGTACTTTTCTGTACCTGGCCGTACTGTTCAAAGAGAGCCATACTTGGGTTTCAGAGAAAAAACATCTCTTTCCTTTGCAGTTAGATTTCAATCATCAAGGCGCCTAATATCACAGAGTTTCTGGAATCTCAAAAGGGAGCCGTACAAATCTAAGTTGTTGCTGTCAGCAGGCCGTACCATACTGTCAGGCCGTACCAGCAGCAAAAAGGACATCTTTCTTCATCAATGCAAAAACGCCTATCTTCAGACCACCTTTCTTCATCATCTGGAAGCGTTGGGGTTGCTGGAGGTGTTTGAGAACAACAGACTGGAGGAGAAAACAATTAATTATCATTCAGCCGTACCTTCTCAGCTGTTCATTTATTGCTGTATCAGAAAAATCAGGTTCCATTAAATCATTGCCTTTTCTTCGCATGTTGTCAGAATTACATTGTAACTGTTTCAGAAGAACATATATTAAACAAGCTTCAGTCTTTACTAAAGATTTGGTAGTTCTCAGTGACATATTATTTTATTGCATTTATTTTGTATTTTATTGCAAAATCGCAATTTACATTTGTTGCTCAAAAACCCAAAAATTACACAAAAACCTAAAACGTCAGGAAAGTCAAACAAAACTGTCAGATTCGGAGAATAGGGGAAACGAGGGTTTCTACAGTTGGTATCGAGCTAAATCCGCCATCCCGAGGGTTTAGCCCTCTCTGCAGCCTGACAGTTTGGGTCTTACGGTATTATATATATGCATCGTGTTCGATTGACAGCAGGCAATTTGAGCGGCGAGAAACATGGTCGGCTGGAATGCAGTCCGGAGAACGATTAATACGAGAACGGAGAATCCACATAACCCGAGGTCAACAGTCAGAGGTCTTGCATGCACTTAGAGATCTTCGTGCAGTCAACGGCAGTCAAATGGTGTATTACAGCAGTTGGCAGATGCACTTCAGAGACTGGGTACTCCGAGGAGATCGTCACCACATTGTGACGATGACAGGAGTGTTGCAGGTTCACGGAGAGCTCCTAGGACAGTGTCACGGACAGCAGATAGGCCTACTAGGCCCACTTTCACGAGACAGGAGCCCGATGAGGTTATATCAGGTGAGAAGCATGAGGGTTTGTTCGTTGATACATTTAGGACAGCGAACGATGAGTGGCAGTTAGTATCACCTGAGATCAGCGGAAGGATTACTATTGACAGAACACCACAAAACACAGAAAGAGAAGTAAATAGCATGTTCCAGGAGTATAGCATTCTACCGCAGAAAATTAAAAAGGAACTTCCTTTCTTGAGCTTCATGGATTTGCACCCGAGACTTTGTCATAAGACAGAGTTGGCAAGAAAGGAATATCTCACTATAGCTCGTGAGTTGTTTACACCTGGAAGGGATAGAGAATCTACACATAAGCATGATACAACTCTTCGTCAAAATGATTTGATATCTTCAGATTCCTATGAAGAAGGCAGAAATTTATGTGATGAGTTTGACAGAAGTGCTGATTTAATTCGAGAACACACTAGCACAGCTTTGGGTAATGACTTACCTACATCGTCCTTGCAGAGGTGACTCAAGAAGTATCTACTATGGAGGCTACTTCTGATTTTTATGACAGCGATGGTAAAACTTCGCGTGAGCATGAGCCAGCAGCTGTTTCAGAGATGCAAAGTAACCCTATTGAGTTGTCACGTGAAGAGACTCAAGAGTTGGGTACTACAGATGCAATTGGTGTTGAGAATTTATATCATGGTGAGTCTGATTTTCCGGATCAGACCTTTGAAAACCAGCTAGAGGATTCATATGTTGATATGGAATCCCAGGATCATGCGTTGGATGGGCATGTAGTTACTTTTGGAGTAGAAGCGTGTGAAGATACTGTCATACCAGCAACTTCTACCGTACCAGTTGAGCCATCCGTTGAGGTACAGAGCAGCAGTACCTTAGATGTTGAGGTGTGCATGGGTGAAAGCACACATGACGCTGCTTATCATGAGGTGAGTGATGACGGATCAGCGTCATATCATAGTGCTTATTGTGAACCGGAAAACTTGTATGGGGGTCGTAAGCTTCAGAATCCTCATCATTTGGTTGGGCAACTACAAGTGAATGACAATATGGTTGCCACCGCCCTTGAGCATTTTGACGTTGCTCGTCAGATGTTGACTACCTATGGTTGGAGTCCTCCTTTGACAGATGAGCACAGTGATAGTGGTTTTTCCCTTGCGGTGATACATGCACTCCGAGAAGCAATTGGAACGATGAAACAAAACTACCTAAAACTACTTGCGGACAGGGATTTCCTTCTCGAGTGGGATTGCATTTGTTATGATGCATTGAAGGGAAAGGAGGAGCGGATCGATGAGCTCACTCATGAGCTTGAGGTGACTAGGGACTCATTGCATAGCACCCAGTTGGCTCTTCGAGAGTCACAGTTACAGATTGAGAGATTTACCGTGGCGTTGAGTTTGGCACAATCTTCACCATCTTTGGATATAGTTCAGTCTTCCATGGCAGCGGTTGGTGAGGAGTATACACCCATGGTTCATAGCAATGAGGGAGATGTTGAGGATGTGGTTACATCCATCACGGTTACAGGGGCAATGGATACAGATGGGATGAGTGCACTAGATGAGAGTTGCAGTGGGCTACGTGTTGCACCAGGTTCTCTTGAGATTAGTCCCATGATAGGTGATGCACGGCAGATCATTGATAGTTCCTGTGACATGGTTGTTGATTCACGAGAGAGTTGTGTGACAACCCTCGACACTTGTCCATCTTCCACAGAAGATATTCGGAAAGTCTCATCCAGTTGGGAGATTGGTACTTATGTTGATTTGTTTCCCTCTCCTGGAAGCAAATCAATCATTTCATCCGATGCAGTTGACTATGATCGGCAGCTGGTTGAGCCAAGTCAGGAGTACAATTCAATTTATTATTCCAGCGATTCAGAGATGGATGATTCAGATCAGGATGGAGTGATTGTGCAGTTTGTGAACAATCCATTATTTGAATTTGATGGTGGTTTGGTCTATGATAATCCACTCTTCGAGTTGGAGGCTGATCGTACTCTTGATGCTAGTTCTTGGTTGGGTGATAATCGTAGTGTTTGGGATTGTTCCAGTGCATCGCAATTCCAAACAAGACTCACAGAGGAGTTTAATGGGTGTACACGGTGAGGAGTGCTTATAGTTTTTCCTTTGATCCACCTGTACATGATTCGTATTCGATGCACCATTCTTGTGCACAGGGTGATTCTCTTGGTACAGTCGAGGGGAGTAATTCATTACTGTGTGCAGAGTTACCATCTTCACAAGATGGGATTAGCGGATGCAGGTACTTGACTCAGCAGTTTGCGGGGTATTACTTGCAGGGGCAGCAGTCAGTTATCCATCATGCCGATATGTATTTGACAGGGCTTGATACTTCTATGTCGCAGATTTTTCATACAGGTACATGGTTACAGGGCGACTATGTTGTTAGTTGGCATGATGGCTTGGACAGTTATCACATCCATGAGGGTTTAGCAGAGGACAGGGAGAGATCCAGGATAGTAGATGCTTCTAGAAGTTTTTATCTCTGCATGACAGATGGATGTGGATTCATATTGTATTGGGATCCCGGTGGCGACAGCTTTGGCACCGAGTATTGGATGGGTCCCATTGGGTTACTTCACTATTCTCAGCATGGTGAAGTTGGAGGCAGTAGAGCGCAGTGGCAGCCTGAGGAGGACCGTCACGACAGACTTTTACGCTGGGTTTGGGATCCAGGTATTGATTGCGCAGTTGAGTTTTTGATGATGCTACAGGAGACAGATCGTGATGTGTGGGACATTTCACAGTTTTTTCTTTTGGGCCTTCCGAGGATCGGAGTTTTCTTTGCAGTAGAGATTGCTTGGGGTCAAGCAATTTTAGGGAGGGCGGACTGTCATGTCCCCATTTTTGGCGAGCATCAGAGATCGTAAGATAAGCCTATCATGAGACCCTCGTAGGCTGATAGAGTGGTTAGAGGGTCGTTTCGGAGCTTGGCTCAGCTTCAGATTGGCAGTTTTGATCGATTGGCTTTCGTTCGGGCTCATTCGGACACTTTTTGCAGAATTGCTATTTTTAGCAGTTCCTGGCAGTCAGCGTGGGACCCCTGCTATTTTTAGCAGTATGGACTTATGGCGTTCAGAATCACTTCCTTTGTCGACAGCATCAGACGGCTCGAGCATCGGGTTAATAATGAGCGAGATATTAATATTTAATTGTATTAATTAAATATTAATTATTTAATGATTATAATGTAAAGTTATAATATTAAATTATAACTTTAGTGATTTGCCTTGAGGGGTGCACCCATCATCAGAAAGGGGCTAGTTTGAGATTAATTTTATAATTTAAAATTAACGCTGAGACTATGGAAGTATTTAAAAGAATTAAAAGTGAATATTTCATTAAAACCCTATTCTTAAGGAAATCGCACTTTTGTGCAATAAAGGGGTTTTGCCTTGGTTTTTGAGCCATTATGACATTTGAGAATTGGAAAATTGATCAAGACTTCGTCAGAAGCTTTAGGGTTTCGGTCTCGAAACATTGGAGAACGAGCCATCTCCAGTGGGAGCGATTCAGAGGATGTGAAATAACATCTGATTTATTGCCAGCACAGAGGTTTCTTCATTCAGGAGGAATCACAGAGCTTCATAGATTATTTATTTTACAGAGCTTCAGCATATTCATTCATTCAGAATACATTCATTCACATTGGCGCACCAGATCTCAGAGATTAGGCAGTGAAGACAGAAGGACGTACTTCATTTTTATTGTTGCTGTTTAAAGAAGGCCGTACTTTTCTGTACCTGGCCGTACTGTTCAAAGAGAGCCATACTTGGGTTTCAGAGAAAAACATCTCTTTCCTTTGCAGTTAGATTTCAATCATCAAGGCGCCTAATATCACAGAGTTTCCGGAATCTCAAAAGGGAGCCGTACAAATCTAAGTTGTTGCTGTCAGCAGGCCGTACCATACTGTCAGGCCGTACCAGCAGCAAAAAGGACATCTTTCTTCATCAATGCAAAAACGCCTATCTTCAGACCACCTTTCTTCATCATCTGGAAGCGTTGGGATTGCTGGAGGTGTTTGAGAACAACAGACTGGAGGAGAAAACAATTAATTATCATTCAGCCGTACCTTCTCAGCTGTTCATTTATTGCTGTATCAGAAAAATCAGGTTCCATTAAATCATTGCTTTTTTCTTCGCATGTTGTCAGAATTACATTGTAACTGTTTCAGAAGAACATATATTAAACAAGCTTTCAGTCTTTACTAAAGATTTGGTAGTTCTCAGTGACATATTATTTTATTGCATTTATTTTGTATTTTATTGCAAAATCGCAATTTACATTTGTTGCTCAAAGACCCAAAAATTACACAAAACCCTAAAACGTCAGGAAAGTCAAACAAAACTGTCAGATTCGGAGAATAGGGGAAACAAGGGTTTCTACAAAACCTCTCAACAGCTGGATCATTTCCACCATGGTTTCCCTCACGTTGGATTGGAATTCTTTGGATTCCCTGACAAATTGCTGACTTTCATCTTCTTTGTCACCCACGGTAGCCTTCTTCTTTTCCCTAAGATGGTACCTCAGATTCCTGTCGCTCATGGTACACAGGCTGGCAGGATGCCAAGCTCTGATACACTGTAAAATGCCAAGCCCAGATAAAGAACTGAATTGTATTTCTTTACACTCAGACTTAGCAATGTAAAATGCCAAGCCCAGTTAGAGAACAAAAATGTATTTCTTTGCACTCAGATTTAGATTGTACACAGAAATGAGAGCAGATTACAAAATGAGACTATACTGTTATAAGCCTTTCACCTTTGGGCATTTAATCTCACAGATTTATATGAATGGAACCCAAACAAAAAAGCAGTATAGCCAGAATGAATATAATTATAGTTAACCCGAACTAATGTGCAGAATCATCATCAGATTTGAAACATCAATCAAGATAGTTCGATTCATCAACAGGAAAGCATATGTATATTGAAACACTCACTGATAACCATCCGTAGGAATCCAGGTTGCTAATACATGGTTTACAATAAGCTTACGGCTCGTAAGCACAATTGAATCTTTGAGTCTATGTTGTTCTCTTCGTGCTTGATATAAAAGATAATTGGCAACTCAGAATTCCTCATGGTAATGATTGCATACAGAACTTCGGCTATAGGACCCTGGAACAGCGAACTCGTGTCGAGCTTGATTGGGACCAGGAGGGTTGATTTGTGATCCGATACTGGCGCCCTTTTCAGTGGCACCTCCCATGCAATATGTCTGGACTTTTGGAACTATATCTGCCTTTTTTCTGCCAATGAGTTTTGGATGGAATGTGTGATGCTCGAGCGGTGCTAGTGCAAACAATGCTCTCCTTGAGTCGTAGGGTGTGGTGTGAGCTTGAGGGCTCTGCCACAACATCGTTTCCAATCGCTCTTGGATACCACCACACCCAGACTGGTAATTGGACCTGTTACAGAGAGATGATTGAGTATGCCATACTGGAGGTGGGAAAGATAGTAACATAGTCTCAAGGCAAGGATTTTGTCCCACCTTGATGCCACATTGCAGAGGTTTGTCGTCTCTGGCAGAAAGCAAGACTCGCGTCCAACTGTGTTGATGATGATCTCCAACAAACAAACAACATATATATGTAACCATTGGCACCATAACAACTGGGTCGGCTAGAGATTATTTAAATTTAAAAGTTATTATTTAATTATTTAAATTTATATTATTATTTAAAAAATCATTAATATTATTATTATAATATTTAAAAAATTCAGATTATTGTTAAAAAACACTTTTCTCGCCCAGCTTGAAAATGAGGCTCATTTAAGATCGGGGATATGACATTGTCAAACAATTCCTTATGGATATTGAAGAGTTGTAGGAATGCTATGTATTAGTTATAAACTTATAAAAATTGCACTAACAAAGGAGGATAAATTGTGCAACTTTGAGAAGCCAAAGGTAGAAGTGTTGTTGAAAGCATTTGAGGATATCATGTATGGCAGAATACTTGAGGGTTTATTTCTAGTGTGTAGTATTTCAACTTATATGCATTTAATCCTAGGATCAAGTTTGCCAAATATGGCATTGCATAGGATGAGTCTTGATGAGTGCAAAATTGAATAAGAGGTTTGATTTGGGAAAATATGAGTCTTTGCATTGTATTTGCACCAAAGAAAGGAGGATATGATTCCTATGCTATCAACAAGATTACCATAAGTAAAGGTTTTCAGCGCCACTTATGGGTGACCTAATGTATTGTGGGGGTGGAGTATGATACTTTTCCAAGGTTAATCTCAAGAGTGGTTATCATTATATCAAATCTGTTAAGGAGATGAGTGGAAGACAACTTTAAGAACAAAGGATGGACTATATGAGTGACTGGTCATGCCTTTTAGATTGACCAATGTGCCAAGTACATTTATGAGGCTAATGAATAAAGTTCTAAAACCTTTCTTAGGTAAGTTTTTGGCTGTCTATTTGGATTTTATTTTGGTGTTTAACAAGACTAGAGAAGGATATCTTGAACACCCATGGCAAATTTTAGCAAGGTTGAGAAAGGAGAAATTGTTTATAAACTATGTTCTTGAATTGCTTGAAAATTAGACCTATTTTTGGTATAAAATGTCCTTGAATCGGTCTGCCTAGAATTGGCACAGATTGGTTAGGGTTCAAAATTTTTGTCCCTAAATTTTACAAATTTCTCAACCTTTGAAAAACCCTAAACAATATACTTTACTACCCAAAATAAGAAACCCTAAGTGTAGCCTCATTCTGCAATTAGAATAAAAATCTCATTTTAATTCAGACAAAAACTACAAATCGAAAAATAATAACAATTTATAATGCAAGCCACACTAGTTCATCCTTCCATTGCCTCACAAGTAAAGAGACCGTTACCCACGTAGGGTATAGGGTAAATGCCAAAGGCAGGTTGTGCTAGTATTAAAATATATAAACTCGTCTCCTGCGCCTACACTATCTTCTAAGCAGAATAGATAAATACACTTCGATTGAGCACAATTGAAAATTGTTTCATGACATTTTTATATTTATTTTAACTTATCGAAAACTATGAATCAAAAACTCTAATGGGAATGAGAATAATGTGGCAATAGTTTCATTTATATTTATTATATAATGTAAAATAATTTAATAAAATAATTTTAAAACTTAAATTTAGTATATTGTTTATTAAACTATATATTAATAATTATATAACAAAATTAAAAAATAAAAATAATATAAAAATAAAAAATAAAAAATTTGTATACTTATACAACATTATTAAATATAAAAATATGTATTTTTAATTTATAGTGTATATATTTAATTTTTAGTATATATATTTTTGGTAAATAAGCACTACCAAGGGGGTAGCTCCCTTGCATTAATAAACAAGAAAATTGCATGTTTTCTCAAGCACATGAATAGAACAACCATGGCTCCCAATACATCAATGTGTATATGCCTTCAAACAAATCAATCACCCATACAACTTGTTTGGGGGAGAGCAAGTCCCCATTAGTACTAGTGAACTCTGTAAATGTCTCCATGTTTTTAATATCCATTCCTTCTCAATACAGTTGAAGTGCTTTGGCAGTGATCGTGTTCTTTTTCTTGGTTGCAACCGCGTCAAAGAGATCGACTATCAAACCTTCATCTGACATAGATGAATCTTGGCAATTGTTGTCATTGCCTGCTACCTAGCTTTTGAAGTAAACATATGGCCCACAATTATTTCAGCCTGGGTCCTCCATTCGGTGGCATGAACTAGATATGTCAAGAAGAGATCAAATTCCACACTATCATGAATATGCCAATTGCTCTATCATTCCATACCAATCACTTTCTGGATTGCCCGAATCAACTCCTCTTGGATGTTGAAGAGCCTAGCGATTTTCTTACTCACATTTCCTGGCTTGCATTCACACTTGATCTCAGTATTTCCATTCTTGGCCATTGTTCAGACTTGACTCTGAAGATCCCTAGTGAGTGTCTATTTATGCTTTTTCTACAAGCTAGCAAAACCCCATGTGAAAAATTCATGTGCCATCGTTCTTTGCCAATCAATGTGTGTGTCTTTAGCTTTGGATCCGTCCCGGGATTTCTAGCTCTTTGAGAGGATTACATCTTTCCTACGTGTCTACCATTGTATAGTGCTTCCTAATGGGACCAGTCTGCATGGTTTTCTGTGATATAGTTGGCTTGCAAAGGGATTGAATGACCAGTCTTATCATCTACAAGGATTTTCTCGGGCACACTTGATCTCGGTATTTCCATGCCTGGCCATTGTTCAGACTTGACTGTGAAGACCCCTAGCGAGTGTCTATTTATGCTTTTTCTACAAGCCAACGAAACCCCATGTGAAGAATTCATGTGTCGTCATTCTTTGCCAATCGATGTGTGTGTCTTTAGCTTTGGATCCGTCCTAGGAATTCTAGCTCTTTAAGAGGATTACATCTTTCCTATGTGTCTCATTGTATAGTGCTTCCTAATGGGACCATTCCGCATGGTTTTCCGCGATATAGTTGGTTTGCAAAGGGACTGAATGACCAATCTTATCATCTACAAGGATTTCCTTGAGACCTGTCCAATTGGAGGTGTGGTTTGTGATATTGTGTTTTTTCATTCTGATCAACTCCCCACTTCACAAGGAAGTTCCCTGCTTGATTCGATTCCCTGTAGATGTGGGAAATAGTATAGTTCACAAGTCCTAACATAATATCTCTTATCATCTCAATCTTTTGTTGAAGAGACTAATTGGCAATGTTGCTTCTCCTAATTGTGTTAATGCATATCAGTGAGTCCTTGTCAATGTCCACTGACTTAATGCCTTGTTCTTTGAATAGACGAAGGCCATCCAATAATACCTCAAACTTAGCTTCATTGTTGGTTCCTATGGGTAGGTTTGTAGATTTTTCCCATACAGGATTCCCATGTTCATCTCGGATGTTAATATATATTTTTAGTTCATAATTAATATATTCAATTATTAAGATATATATTTATGATTTTTATATATTTTTTGAAATGGTAATTGATTGGTGTTATTGTTGTTCGTTATTACACTAAGTTACTGGGTTCCTTGGATCTTGGTCCCGTGCTGCCCTAGGAGCGTTTGGGTACGGGAGTGGCCTAGGGAGTGGCTGGGAGTGCCCATGGAGCGACATGGTTCTTTGTGGGTTCCATTAACTAGAATTTAATGAAAAGTAACCTTTTCAACCTATTTTAATTTCTGTTTTGTGTATAAATAGGAGAATGTACCTTCATTTATGAGTGGATGTTAAATGATCCTTACACTAATTATTTTTAAGTTTTAACTATCCCATTTACTCATTTTCTGGACTTCTTGTGACAATACACTCAACATTCTCCACAACACTCTTATTTTTCTTTAGTGCAATATTAATTACCTTGTATTCATTATACCTCTTTTCCACTTTCCAACCATATCATTTCAATGCCAATCCAGAGTCTGCAATAAAAAACCATAGGACTTGTAGTGCAATGAAAATGTATGTGCTTGAATTTTCTCTGCTACATAGCCCAGCAAAGCATCTGGACCTTAAACTAGTGTCCTGTAGAGTTTTCTGCCGAATCATAACACTGGATGTTTCAACTTAAAGCAACAAATATGATTATCAACATTTGATAGACATCATGATGATTGATGAAGTATCATACTATCAAATGTATTTACAATTATATATATTTTTAATGTTTTTGCATATATATATATATTATATATATACAAAATACAACTGCACCCAAATGTACCATACCCAAGGAAAACAAATTTACCATATTGGTGTACTAGTACCTGATCCTGTACCAGGACCGACAACTTAGTTATTAAATAGAGAGGAATACTCCTTATATAATAGTTTACAAGGCGATGTTTCTAAAAGAAGCTGCGTGAACTAAAGCAGTAAACTGAAAGTTACTAAACACTAATTGAAGCAAACTAAGTTAACTGAAAGTAAACTATCGACTAACTAACAACTAAGATGACCATTAAATATTACAATAATACTTTAATACCCTCCCTTAATGTTCATTGTACTAACTAAACCAAGTCTACCCATAATTTGATGGTCTTTTGGCCATGAATGCATAAAAGGCAGACTTCTTCTACTCAGTATACTCTGCAACATGGGCCTTCTGCTGAGACCCTTCCTGGTTGGATTTCTGATCAGCCAACCACTTCTTGCAATGCTTCTGCATATGACCAATCTTACCACAGTAGTGGCATGTGAGACTTCTTGGAGCTATCCTCCGATTTGCCTTGTCTTTTCTGTTGAGTGGACGTGCCTTTGCCTTTATTGTTGGCAGTAAACGCTTGTTCAACACTGGGAGACTTGCTGTTGCTCCCAAATTGCTTCTTCCACCTATCTTGTTGCACAACTCATCAAACTTTAGGTCAACATTGGTGGAGGTAATGTTGAGATTTTCGATGAAGTGCTCGTAGGATTGTGGTAAGCTTTTCAAGTGATCACCACCATATCCTCCTCTTCCATCTTGTGACCAATGGCCTCCAGTTGATCACAAATGTCTATGATCTTCATCAGGTGATCCTGCAAAGACATCTTGTCATCCGTCATAATGGAAAACAACATATTCTTCAGGAAGAAAGCCTTTCCCTTGTCTAAGGTTTCATGAAGATCCTTCAAGTGTTTGCAGATCTCTGTAGTAGTTTTACCAGATGGTATTTCCGGTAGCATCTCATTGACGATTGATAAATTGAGAAGCATAACTGCCTCTTGATTACTTCCATCATACTTGTTTTGATCCTTCCATGTAGTGGTGGGACGAGCTTCTGTACCTAGAACAAGTGAATCTAGACACTGATACTCGAAGATGGTGAGCATTCTTTGCTTGCACGTGTTGTAGTTTTTACTATTGAACCTCTGGCTACTTTCCAACATGATGTTGGTCAAAGATACCATCCCTCCCATTTTTCAAAAGCAAGAAAAATGAGGTAATCAATTGGCACAAATCTCGAAGCGATTAATTTTCACAAAACCTACGATTATAATAATCGTCAAAAAATCAAAGGCTCAAAAACCCACGATTTTGTCCAAAAATTGAGAAAAGAATGAAGTTCGTCAACTTTAGCCACAAATTTTTGAAAAATCCATCAAAAACATGGACTTCACCCAAAAAACCTAGGCGGAAAAAAATTATTAGAAATTTGACCTAGCTGCGAGCAAAAAAGGCATGAATTTTTCAAAAAAAATCTATCAAAAAGAGCAGAAACCCTAGCCAAAGTTTTTAGCAAACAACAAATTTTTTTCAGAAAAAAACTTTCAAAAATTCTGGCTTCAAATATGACTCACGACCTGTAAACAGTCGCGGAAATATGAAGGACAAAAACCATGATAAAAAACGCACACGTGAGGAAGAAAATCTGCCCAATTCGCGATTTCGCCCTTGCCCAAAACAGCTGCAAACCCTTCGCGTGCAAAAACCCTCAGAAGAATGAAAAAAATGCCACGAGTTTGTGAGAATTGCGTGAAATCACGAGCATAAATGATGTGTGGAAATCTGTAGAAAGAAGATGCCCAAAAAACCTAGTCGTCGCACGACAAAAACAAGTCGCGTGACAGTTTTGAAACCGACGAACCCAGGGAGAAATACGTGTAGAAAAACCCTTACGATTTGCTGCAAAAAGAACCCGTGGTTTTCCAAACACGAAACTCATGCAATTTCCAGCAGAAGTTAGCCATGATTTTTAGGGAAAAACATTGCGATTTTTCTCTAAAAAAACTTTCGTAATTCCTTGGAAATAACCCTCGAATTTTTTCTTGCAAGCAAACCATGATTTTTAGCTGAAGACTGGCACAATTTTCAAGAAATAAAACCCTTGAAAAAAACCCCAAAACAGGTTGCTTGATCTTAAAAAAACACCCATGATTTTATCTTTTTAAAAATTGAACAAAATACTTTAGAAAAAAAAATTAATTTGGATAAAACCAGCCACGAAGTTTATTAAAAAAATCACCAAAAAACCTTCAATTCTTAGAAAAACATCCTTGCGATTTTTTTTTTTAGACTGGAGGAATCGGTTGGGTATACGTCCCACTATAAATTGCAGTGCGCCTAGTAATTTTTTCACGTGACCGGTGGCACTGGCATGACATGCCCTCCGGTACCACGATTTTGGGGGGAGACCAGACCTCGTGACCTCTTGCCTGCAATAGGATGCTTTAGCCAATCGAGCTAGGGCCCCCACCCCAAAATCCTTGCGATTTTTAATAGTCGAGATAACCTTCGATTTTTTAAAAAAAATCGAATTTTTTTTCCAATAATTTCTTAGGAAAGGCCACAAATTTTACTAAAAAAATCGCTAAAAATTAGTAGAAGCTCTGATACCATGAAATGGTAATTGATTGATGTCATCGTTGTTTATTATTAAACAAAGGAGAGGAATACTCCTTATATAATAGCTTACAAGACGATGTTTCTTAAAAGAAACAATCATGAACTAAAGCAATAAAATGAAAGTTACTAAAAACTAACTGAAAGTAAATTATCAACTAACTAACAACTAAGATGACCATTGAATATTACAATAATACTTTAATATTTTTTGTACGAACCTACCCTAACGTATCCAACCCTCCAATTTTTTTTGTCATACTAGTGTACCGTACCCACGTACTTGATTCTGATTCCGATTTTGATTCGGCAACTTAGTTTATAAACCCCAAAAATTCAATCTTATGCAAAAGGAGTTAGTTTACTTGGGATTTGTGGTATCTCAAGTTGGATGAGGATGGATACATAGAAGGTTCAAACAATTGTTGAGTGGCCAGTACTATATAGGTCAAGAGTTTGGATGGTTTGGCAAGTTTTGTATTGAAAATGCATAAGATACTTTAGTGGGATATGTGCACCTTTGACATAGAATGTGGAAGAGAACTTGATTGGATAGTTGCTATAGGAAAGAACTTTTATCTTCTAAAGAAAAAGGTGGTGGCACTGTTTTTGGCACTTCCAAACTTTGAAAAAGTTTGTCAAGTGGGTTGTGATGCCAACAATTAGGCCATTATTGCTGTATTGAGTCAAGAAGGTGAAATTGTCTTACATGTTTCAGTGAGAAGTTGAATGAACTTAAACAAAAGCACTTATTACATGCCCGGAGTTTTATGTGATTGTTCAAGCTTTGTGGAAGTGGAGACCTTAGCTATTGCCAAAAGAGCTTGTTTTGAGTGTTTATCATCAGGTGATGAGGTTTGTTAATAGTCACGCAGGGCTGAATAAGAGACACATGAAGTGGGTAGAGTAGGGTTGTGATGCCAACAATTAGGCCATTATTGCTGTATTGAGTCAAGAAGGTGAAATTGTCCTACATGTTTCAATGAGAAGTTGAATGACCTTAAACAAAAGCATTTATTATATGCCCAGAGTTTTATGTGATTGTTCAAGATTTGTAGAAGTGGAGACCTTAGCTATTGCCAAAAGAGCTTGTTTCGAGTGTTGATCATCAGGTGATGAGTTTTGTTAATAGTCATGTGGGGCTGAATAAGACACATGAAGTGGGTAGAGTACTTGCATGGCGTTTCTTTTATTCTTAAGCATTGAGTTGGTGTAATGTCCCCATTTTCAATGTCCTTCGGGCTAGTTTGGTTCTAACTCACTATTTTTAGTAAGTACTATATTTAGTAATTGGTCTTGGCGACAATACAGTGTAGGGTTTCTTGTTTGGGCAATGTGTGGAAGTTCTTTAATGTTTTGTGCTAGTTTGATATTTGGTGAGTACTTACTATTTTTAGCAATTGCTATTTATAATAAGTCTATTTCGGGAAACTAGTCTTAGGCCCATAGTGTTCTCAACAGTGTTATTTCTATGGTAGTGTTAGAGAGCCTAAGGTTGGATTACTTAGTATTTGCTTTTAATCAATCACTTAAGTTATTTTAATAAAATAACTTTATAACTTAAGTGAGGGGGAAGGTGGTCATTGAAAAGTACCTTGGTGCCTAATGAGATAACTTAATGTTGTTTTAGAAGGCTGAATAAGGCAAAATAGTTTCCTTATAATTAAGGACGCCTCCCTTGAAGAATATTTGATAATGTTTTAAAGTATAAAGCAAAATATTAAAAGGCTAGAAAGGGAGTTGGGTTTTGGGAGGGAAAAATGTTTCAAATTGGAGGTCACCCTAATTTCTCCCTCCACTTCTATTTAATCTGCTTTTTGACTCTCGTTTGGATAGGATGGATTTGACAACTTAAGGAGACTCTGCTGGATTGTTTCTATTTTATTGTTTGCAGTTAGTTGAGGATGGAAACCCTCATCTTTAGCATTGGTTTTGGTGGTGAGAGATCCACCCTAGCTGGGTTTGGTGTGATTCCACTTAGGGGTCACCTTGTGCTTCACAAATTTCTGATTTCTCAGTGTTTTATGCTTGAAATGATGAAGATATTTGAATACTTTTGAGGACAAGCTTTGGGGTTTTGGTGTGTTGAAGTGCGATTTCTTTTGAGTTTGATTTGGCATTGATCTTCAGGGTGTTTTTCAGTGGTTTGAAGCTGATTTCTGAGTTTTCTGGGCTTCTTCATTTTCCAAGGCAGAAATTGATTTAAGGGTTCATAACTTCATTTTGGCTTGTGGTATCGTTCTGGGTATTATTTCTTTGGAATCCCCTATCCAAGGTGGCTCATTTAACATATTCACTTGCATTTGTTAATGGAAGTCTGATTTTATAGAGCAGATCGCCCTATTCTAGGAGGCCACCCCTATTGGTGAGTCCTGGTGATTTTCTGAGACATAACAGCCTGCTGTTGTATAGGCTTAACAACTATTTGGTTGGGGTAGAAGGGTCAAACTTGGGGCTGGCATCCAAGGAGGTTTGCTGGCTGTCTCTTTGGTGTTAGCTGAAGCAAATCTGAAGCATTCTGAGTTGCTGTTAGAGTTCTTTTCCAGGTTTGTTCTGCTGTTATCAGATCTGATTATGTATGTGTAAAAACTGAATTTGAGATGTTGTCAAATGCATAATGAAAGGAGTGATTTCTGTTCTCATAAGTAGTTATATTTCCATTTCTTTCCTTTATGTTATCTATTACATGTATGCATATGTAAACATGAAACACACATGAAAACCAAACACACAAACATCATCAAAAACAGTGTAAACAGCAAACAGGGATATTGTTATTTCAAAAACAAAAAAAACTAGGGGCAGTCATTACAGTTGGTGTAACCAATAGGATGGCAAATACATTTAGTAGAAGATAAACATTGTTGACTGCCATGACAATTGAGTTGGTAGGAATGGAGATGATGATGGATTTGTATGTTGTAGATGCATGGAGCCCTAGATTGGAGGTAAGGGATCTTTTGAGGATTTCTTTGTGCTGGAAGGATGTATGTTTAGAAGAATGCAATTGTGTAAACAAAAAAGTTCCATGAGGGAGAATCTCATTAGGGAATTGCGTAGTGGATGATTGGGAGGACATTTTGGTATAGACAAAACAATGGCCATGTAGGAGTAGTATTTTTGGCCATGCTTACATTGAGAATCGAGAAGGGTATTTTTTTAGAGATGTTTTGTGAGATGGGAAAAGGTGTCATCCAAAATATAGGATTGTACAAGCCATATCCAATTCCAAAAAGACCTTGGGAGGAACTTTCCATGGACTTTGTCCTTGGATTGCCACGTACTTAGAGGGGTAATGACTCTTTCTTCATATTTATTGGCAGGTTTTAAAAAATGGTGCACTTCATTCCTTGTCAAAAGTTGAATGATACTTCTAGGATTGTAGATTTGCTCCTTGTTACACGAGTTATGTGGGTTGCCACAAAGTATCACCTCAGACAAGGATACTGAGTTCCAAAGTCATTTTTAGCACACATTGTGGAAGAGATTAGGCACATAGTTGAATTACAATTTGGTGTACCATCCACAAACACATGGTTAGATAGGGGTTGTTTGCACAAGTATGGGAAATCTCTTAAGAAGTTTGGTAGAAGACGAACAAGTGCAATGGGATTTTTTGTTGGTACAAGCTGATCTTGTGTTCAACAACTTAGTGATTTGGTCTATAGGCAAGATCCCTTTTCAAATTGTTTGTGAGAAATCTCCCAAGAGTCTCACAGGCTTGTTGAAGTTTCTTAATGGAGAACATGTTAACACAAATGCATAAGACTTGGAACAACACACAAAGGAGGTGCACACACAAGTGAAGAAGTAGTTGGAGAAAAGTAGTGGTAATTATAAGGCAAGTGTGGAGGAGCATCGAGGAGAAAATACTTACTCAAAGGGTGAATTAGTCATGCACATTTGATTGATAGGGAAGGGAATTAGAACATGTGTGGTTGATTATAGAAGAATGCAAAGGAAAATAAACATACACTCATGCACCATTCATACATATAAGCTCCATACACTTTCATATATTCATCGTATAATGTAGTACATTTTCATACACCTTGTATCTGCCCTTCAGTACATGCTTTGCCTTTCATACAATTATCTCTCTTACCCTCTTATGATTCTCATATATCTATTACATTTTCTTGCATGTTTCTTCTCCATGCATGTCTATGCTATTTAACTCCTATATAGCTGTGGTACATGATCATCATTACATATAGAGATGTGTCTCTATCCATATTCCTTCATAGTTATGCCTCTTTAAAATTGTTGCGAGTCATCTGTATGTGCCAAACTGCTATTCTATTGGCTTGTAGTAACTTTGACTAATTCTGTTATGCTTAGGGATATGTTCTCTTGTTGCTTTCCTTTGGTGCCCTTTTAGTTTTTTACCATTGGCCTCCATTAGGCTGCCCTCTCCAATTTTCAACCTAGTGGAAATGGCTTAGCTCTGTCTTGCCTATAGTGTGGTGTGAGGTTGGGACCAATGATGTATTGGGGACAAGTAAAGTAATCCTCTTAGAGGAGAAAAGTGCTAAAAATGGATACCTCTCATGACTAGAAGCTGAGACCCTCATGGATTGGAGTGTATGTATGCATAAAGTAAGCTTGAAAATATTTTGAAGTCATAGCAGTTGGGCAATAAATTTGGCTTGGAAAATGTATTGAGGAATTGCCTATTTGCAATGGATCATGTGCTATAACATGATAGTCTGGACCTTCTCAATATTGACCCATTCAATGGCCCCCAAGTTAAGTACCCAACCCTTTGAACCATGTAAAACTATAACCTTGAGGATTGTACCAAAAAGACACAATTTGGAGGGCATGTCCTAGAAGTTAGATTGCCATACCAGTAAGACCCTTGGAAAATGTATTGAGGAATTGCCTATTTGCAATGGATCATGTGCTATAACATGAGAGTCTGGACCTTCTCAATATTGGCCCATTCAATGGCCCCCAAGTTAAGTACCCAACCCTTTGAACCATATAAAACTATAACCTTGAGGATTGTACCAAAAAGACACAATTTGGAGGGCATGTCCTAGAAGTTAGATTGCCATACCAGTAAGATATTTTGAGCTTGAGTTGGAAATCAACTCCCATACCAGTAAGATATAGTCTTATCATGGAACAAATCCGACAAACCCATAGATGAAAGTAGGATGAGAGAAGGTAATCTGCAATTAGGGATGGACCAAGGCCAAGAAAAGCCTTACAATCCTTTGACTAGTGAACTTGTTCCTATATGTTGTTTCATATAAATATTTCTCCATTCTAGCTTCTCTTGTGATTTTCTCAATTGCAGCTTCACCAATATCTTAGGTGGTCTTTAATGTATGAATATGTGCATCAAGAGTCAAGACCATAGTGTTAAGGGAAACAAACTAGTTTTAAAGGCCATGATGATATCATTTGTGGGAAGGAACTCGGGGGACATCCAAATAGTACATGAAAGGGGGTTAGCCTATTGTTATACCCAATCCAAAACTCAATGATTGTGTTACTGATACTTGTTCATCATCAAATTATCTATCATTTGTGTGTCAAGTCAAGTTAGTAATAGTTGTTGTAGGTTGTCATGTCAAAGTCTATTATTTCTACTAATGAGTTCCTGCAAATTGATCATGATTGCAATACTCTGATTTAAAAATTAAGTTTTTGATTATGATGGCAACGACTTGAAATTGCAAAAGAATATATTGGTGAGTGAGGGTAGTGAAATAAGTATAATAATGTCCTTTTTACTGCGATGACAGCTCCAACAAGCATGCAATTTTGTTCCAGTTGTGAAAAGAGGATGAATAAGTGCCCCCAATCAGCAAAGAAATGAAGTGAAAGATTGCACCCAAAGCAAGCATGATTTTTCAATTCAAAGGATTACTCTTGGCTAGAAGTTTAGAAAGGACATAGAATGAAGTCATAGTCAAAGGAAAGAGATTTAGAAAATTCAAGTGCTTTTTTAATATTTGTTTGTCTTTTCTAGAAAAGGTGGCCAAAATGGAGAAATTGTGCCTAAAGTAAATATCAAATAAAGTGTAGTTTTTGAAATCTTTTGTTAGCAAGAAAAGTGCTGCCGGTATTAGGTGTATTGTGCTCAAGAAAAATAACAATTTAATCCTAAAAATATACAAAAGTGTAGATCAACTGTGATGTCCCCATCACAAAGGAGTATCTAAGATGAGTATATATTTAATATATTTATTAATGGATATACAATAACATGTATATATATCTATGTATACATACATACATACATACATACATACATATATATATATATATGCATTCAGATAGAGTAATCGTTATTTACACAGTATCGAACATTCTCATGACTAACCTGGATACTATAGTGACAGATTAAGCAAGGTCTCTACTCGACTGAAGAATGAGGAGGTCGACAGATAATAAAGCACGTAGTCAAAACTGTGGAGGATACGAAAGTATTAGTTTGCACACAAAACAACCACCAATCGCGTATGAAGGGGCATGTGGGAATAAAGAAGAAACCGATCAGAAGATGTGTCCCTTGGCGTCGCACCATATAAAGACACTCGCTGTAAGGAACGGGAGGATATCATAGAAAGTCAAGAAGAAGAGGAAGACAACCTACAGGCAGATTGACATCACAACCATTGAGAATATTCTGATTGTATTGCTTATTCTGAACATGACACCATTGAACTGAGATTGATACTACTGAGCTAATTGGATCGACTGATTTAAACTGGTGAAACCATTGATCTGTGTGATATCTGATGTCCTGCGCCTGATTGCAAGAGTTATTCCTGGTATTTTAGCATCAATTCATTAGTGCTGTTCTTTGATCTCTCACATCAATGCTCATTTTAGTTGTCATTTCAAGAAGAAAGTAGTGCCTTAATATGGCTGAATATATTAGTGAGTCATGCTCAAGGAACAGTGCATGTTTCAGGTAGCATCACAAGGAGAAAATCGTGCCTTAATAATACAGCCTAAACCCTAGTCATGTGCCCAATAGGGCCAACTAAAGATGAGGAAATTTGCATGCCTTGCTGTTGTGTGCCTTTCTAGGGCATGGAAACATGTTTTGTTTGACAAAATCATGGCTGTGCATAGAGATGCCTGTGTGAATATAGAAAATAAATTGTATGTGTTATTTCTAAACAATTTTTTTTTTGTGAGGAATAGTTCATAATTATAGCAGACATTAACAACTACAAATTTCTTTCATAATTTTCATTCATGAGAAAAATCAAAGTGAAATCAGTAATTTAAAGAAAATTTCTTTTGGATTTTGGCCTGATGTAGCATGGAATTTAGTCATAACAGAAAAATTTTAACATCGGAGAGGTCATATTCATATGATTTATTAGAATTTTTTTTCTTATCAGTTTGAGGACGATTGTGAGAGGTTGTCATCATGAGGTTCAAGTTCTGTTGTCTATTCATCAAAGCAGATTGACATTAAAAATTGATGTTGCCAAGTTTGTAGAGATAGGAGTTTTTAATTTCAGGGTGTTTTTGAAGTATTTGTCATGACCAGATTAGAGGATCTGCCACGAAAGTGTCAAAGTGAATTTTTAGAGCTTCCTTAGAGGGTTTACTAGACTTTATTGGAATAGATAAAAGTTTCACCATAATAAACTCCAAAACCATCTTCAACAAAAGGCTATTTTAACTTGTGGTTAAAATAGCATCTCACTATCTTTAGCCATCATCATTTTTGAGAATAAGAGCATATTCTGAGTTTGCAATTTTTGCTTGGATCACGTGCTATTTATAGCTAGCATCTTCTATTTATAGCTTGGAGCCAACAACTGTTAGATCATCTATCTCATCATGCGAGAGATGTAAGCATTAAAGGATAATTTTAATAATTTTAATTGTCAGTTTAATTGATAGTTGCATGCCTTAGAAATTTAGAATTATTATTAGTGGATAGGATTATTTTGAAATTAAGCTTTCAAGTCATGCAAGTAGTCAGAGATAAATTAGAAGTAGTAGTTAGTTTATTTCATTTATTTTCATGTGTCACATTTTAAACATTATAAATAAGGGCCATTTTACAGTTAGTTGAGAGGAATGGTTATTCTCATGCCTGCATATTGCTGAAGTTGCTATTCATAGAGTATTCAATGTTATTGTTAAATCCAAAAATTGGCATTCAATAGAGTTTAGTATGCCTATTTCATTTCTAAATTACTGTTGAAGTGTTTGACCTTGTGTTATTGTGCTTTTATAGGTTAAAACTTAATGATTACTGAAAGCTTTGTATTGCAATAAATGTTAGCTCGATACTTGTAGCTTTGATTGCAATTGTCATGTTTAACTTATAAGTCCTGTTCATGTATTTTAGCCTATTTCATCGTTATGTTGTACTTGCATTGTTTAGTTTTTGTTTTTAGTTGAATAGTGTAAGTGTCTAGTTGTAGGATTTTTTTTTCAATCAAATAACATAAAATCCTTTGTGTTTTGTTGGGGTGTCACATTTAAAATTCATTCAGCCCAAACATGAAATCCTTTTTAAAGCATTGTAAAGATTGCAAATTGCAATTATATTTTGTTCATAGTAGGTTAGTTTTTATTTTATAGGGAGCTTCCCCATATAATTCAAAGAACAATACTATTGCACATATATTTTGTTTTCTGTTGCATTGAAAGGTGCAAATTAAAACAGTGACACCTATCAACAGAGATGCCAATAGAAAAAAGAAGCAACCTAGTCTCCAAGTATCAACAGTGCTACTGCTAGCATTTGGTGGGACCGGTGAAGCAATCCTCTCAAGAGAGAAGTGCTAAAAATGGATATCTCATGACTAGAAGTTGAGGCTCCCATGGATTGGAAGCTATGGATGTAGAAAGTAAGCTTGAAGATAGTCTCGAGGTATGGTGGTTGGGTGGCAAATTTGGCTTGAATAACTCAATAAGAAATTGCCCATGTGCAATGGGTCATGTGCTACAGCATGATAGTGTTGATGTTATAGCTTTAGGCCTAATCCTTCTCACGATTTTATTGTTGGTCAAATAAAGCCATAGGCTTCTTATTTATTTGAATGCGTCCCAAGTGAAGAGGCGCACACATTAAATTTGATAGCCGACTTTAATTAAATGATCACCACCTTTTGAGAGGCCGACTTCTTGAAAGGTGAAAGGACGCCTTTTTTGGAGAAGTCATATTGGCTTGTATTTAAAGGAGGTGCTGCTCATTTCATCAATTATTTAATTCACAAGAGAAGTTTGCATATTTTTGTAGTTGATAGATATCTTCAGTAGATCGACATATACATAGAGTTCAACATTCAAAGAAGACATTGCTGTGTGTATTGGCATCTAGAGAGATGTCTTCATTTTATCATCAGATTAGCCTTTGTGATTGACCTCATTATAAAAGCAAGTTGCTGCTCATTATTCAATAAATAAGTGATATATTGTGGCTGGGTTTTTCTCCCTCGAGAAGGAGGGTTTTCCTAGGTTGAATTTTGTGTTCTATTGTTCAAGTGCTGTTCATTATTCTGTGTTTTTCTGCTTATCTTTAAATCTGATCTTAAAAATCAACATGGTATCAGAGTGGGTTGAAAGAAGATCAGATCAGATTTGTTTGAGCAAAGTCGAAATTGAAAATATTCGAGTCGGTAACCCTAGCTTGATTGATCGCTGCGTATTGGTGAAGAGCGGCTTTTGGCTCTAGTCGAGACTCTGTTTCTGAATTACGATTGCAGATAATATTATCTTGTGTGCATATTATTTATATCGGGAGTTGTTCATTCTATTAATGCCAGATCAGGAAGGAACTGTTCAAGATTTGTAGTGTAATCCATAATCTATGTGAGTTAGGTTCATTCTTATATTGAATATTAATATCAATAAAAATCAGAGGCACAATCTGGAGTTGAAGATCCTGACATTGCCTTGTGTTAGAAGCCTTAGAGTATTTAAAATTAATATCGCAAGCTTTGTGATTGACGATAAAGGTGTAGCGGTGGAAAGGTAAAATCTGGAGCCACCATCTGTTAGCATCCTTTAAGTAGTTATCGTTGTTCAAAAGGATATCATGGCATATAGGAAATCATGTGAATTCTGGGTGGCCATTGGGCTAGGATGGGAGAAAAACTTCTATAGTTGTCGTAATTTATATGAACTGATGTCTATTCAACTATTGTGGTGGGTTCCTTTTCAAGGTGATGCAGTAGTCCAAGAAGGTTCATCAGCTCAGTCTACAAGCCATTATGTACAGATCACTTCTGATCAAAGTTGTATATGAGACTTGAAGAGATTCATGATATCAATCAGAGAATATTTACTCTTGTTGACAGAGTTCTTGCTGCAAGTATTTTCTAGAATACTAATCAGATGTGACTGGCTAAGATGCGTATTGAGGGCTGTTTTAAAAGTTTTTTTTAAACAAAAGTTGCATTCCTGAATGATGGTTCTTAAAATGGAGTGGACTGTGAAAGAAGGAAAAATCAATCCAAATTTGTATCAGTTAGATCTGGGGTGTAAAGAGATGTAAAGGACTCGATGGGCTGGAGATATGATCTAAAAGGAGAAAACGCTTAACAGCTGAGGAGAAACTGCAAGTCAAGCGCCTAATTGTAGAATTGATTAAACGAGATAAGTATTTCATGTTTGAATAATGTTCATGAATTTTTTATGTAGTTATTGATTCATGCTATAACATTAGGATAGTGAATCTTGTATGCTTCTAGCATTGATATTTCTTTGGGGTAGTTTAAACTATTAGTAATCTCTCTCTAAAATGCTTCTAGGACGGATCGAGGAGCAAGAGGGTGATGAGAGATTGCACAGAGAGGAAGAACTTGAGGCATCCTGTGAGGAAACTGAAGAAATGATCAAGCATGGAGTCATAGCTTGCAGCCATGGGATTGAGTTGGTGGTTGGAGACATCTCTCGAAGAGAAAAAAAAAACCTATTTAGGTTGTCATTGTGATCAATTACTTCGAAGAGGGAGTTAAAATCTGAGGATTCAAGGCGCGAGTTGAGAGCATGTCCGAGAAAAGGATTGAGGTTTTGAGATCAGTCAATGGAGGGAAGTTCACTTCCAGAGGACTTCTTTGCAATCTCTGAGGCAAGGATCAAGAAGGAGTTATGTGACTCACTGAGAAGAAGTGAAGGTTGCAATGTTGCAAGGCTAGGTGCTAAATCCTTAAGAGACCTCTTCAGCAGTTGAGAACAAAATTGCACAAGACAGTCAATCTGGATTTGACATTGGTAGCTCCGCAAACCTATTCAAAATAGAGTGATCTGGGATGAGGTCGAAAAGGACAGCCCTGAATTCTCTACAGAGGTGTGCACTGGAAACCATTTCTCTAAGGCAAGCATTGTAGGCAATCTTGGATGAGGAGGTTAGAAGGTTGATGTGAGTACTTTAAGCTTTAGAGAGAGTCACATCTTCATGAAGATTTGTTGTTAATGCATTTTCCTCTGAGACGGAGGAATTTGAGGTGTAAGCCCTTGTTAATGCATTTTCCTCTGAGACGGAGGAATTTGAAGTGTAAGCCCTTATTAATGCATTTTCCTCTGAGACAGAGGAATTTGAGATGTAAGCCCTTGTTAATGTATTTTTTCTCTGAGACGGAGAAATTTGAGGTTGAGGTGAAAGCCCTTGTCCATCTCTGAGACGGAAATGTGGTTCTTTCCACCCTCTGGGAGTAGCCATGGTGGATGTCATGTTGAGAGACTCCATGACAACATCACGTTGAGATACTCCATGATGATTCGCTTGTACTTGTGTTTATCCACCCTCTGGGAGTAGCCATGGTGGACGTCATGTTGAGAGACTCCATGATGACATCACGTTGAGTGACTCCGTGATGGGCACTTGTGCACATGTTCTTTCCATACATGGGTGCAGTCATGATGGACATCACGTTGAGTGACTCCGTGATGAACTCTTTTCCACAAATGGGTGTAGCCATTGTGGGTGTCATGTTGAGAGACTCCATGACATGAATACTTTGAAGGATTACTCCCTAGCTAAGAGGGAGTTTTCATGTTATAGCTTCGGGCCTAATCCTTCTCACGATTTTATTGTTGGTCAAATAAATAAAGCCGTAGGCTTCTTATTTATTTGAATGTGTCCCAAGTGAAGAGGCACACACATTAAATTTGATAGCCAACTTCAATTAAATGATCACCACCTTTTGAGAGGTCGACTTCTTGAAAGGGGAAAGGACGCCTTGTTTGGAGAAGTCATATTGACTTGTATTTAAAGGAGGCGCTGCTCATTTCATCAATTATTCAATTCACAAGAGAAGTTTGCATATTTCTATAATTGATAGATATCTTCAGCAGATTGACGTATACAAAGAGTTCAACATTCAAAGAAGACATTGCTGTGTGTATTGGCATCTAGAGAGATATCTTCATTTTATCATCAGATCGGCCTTTGTGATTGGCCTCATTGTAAAAGCAAGTTGCTGCTCATTATTCAATATATAAGTGATATATTGTGGCTGGGTTTTTCTCCCTCGAGGAGGGTTTTCCCAGGATAAATTATGTGTTCTATTGTTCAAGTGCTGTTCATTATTCTGTGTTTTTCTGCTTATTTTTAAATCTGATCTTAAAAATCAACAGATAGTCTGGACAGTCTCAATACAGGGCCATTCAACGACCCCCAAGTTAGGTCTCCAAACCATTGAACACTCTAAAACTATAGGCTTGATGACTGTATCAAAAAGGTGCAATTTGGAGGGGATATCCTGGAAGTTAGACTGCCATACCAGTAATATATTCTGAGCCTGAGCTGGAAAGAAGTCTTACATACCGGTATGATACAATCTTCTTATAGTGGGAACTAACCGAACAAAACCCATAGATGAAAGGAGGATGAGAGAAGGTAACTTGCAATCAAGGATTGACCAAGGCCAAGAAAAGCCATACAATCATTTGAACAGTGAACTTGTTCCTATGCTGCTTCATATACATCTCTTTTCATTCCAACTTCTCTAGTGATTTTTGCAATGGCAGCTTCACCAGTATCTTAGGTAGTCTTTGATGGATGAATATGCAGGTCAAGAGACCAGGCCATAATGTTAAGGAAAAGAGATCAGTTATAGAGGAGAGAAAAAATGGTAGTTTCATTTAGTGATCAGCAGAAACTTGATAATTCCTCTCTAGAGATTCTAGTTTTCAAGGCTTTACAGTTAAGTTTCATTATGCATTTAATTTTGTTCCTGTTCTAATGTTGTATAAGATTTCCATATGGTCATATCTGCTCATCACTTCAGAAAATATACATATAATAGAATTGATTGTTTATGATTTTTGTTATTCACCTAGCAAGAATCAGGGCTCAAATGCTAACCCATGCTTATTAAGGAATTAGAATGCATGAGTTCAAAGCTTGTTTGTGAAGTAAGTTGTAATGTCCCCTTTTTTAGATAGGCGTTTGTTGTTCCATGTTCGCCAGCTTCTGATGACACGGAAGAATATTGAGTTTTGAGAGAGTTATGAATATTTTTGTGGTTAAGTTAATTATTTAACTTATTGGTTTATTATAAAGTCAAATTGACTTTATAAAAGTAAAAAGCCACTTAAATATATTTAAGTGATGACTTAAGGTTATAAAGTGAAATTAAAATCACTTAAGTCATCAAAAAGGGTACACCACTTGGTTAAGTGAATTATTAAACTTCTAAAGTGATTTTATACATTTTAAATGTATTTAAAATGCTCAAGTCGTCGTCACTTTTAGAAAATCGTGCCTTTTTGGGGATATAAGGCAAAAAGGGGCAATTCAAACTCAATTATTGATGATCATTTGAAATTGCTTCTATTTTATTTCCCTGTGCATTTATTTGAGACAAGGGTTACAATGAATTCCTTCCATTGGAGAACGAGAAATCTTCAGTGCTTTGCAGACTTGAGGCTGTGAAAGACCAGCTGAATCTTTGCTACAAGGATGGCTTCAATTCAGAAGTCTATATGAGCTTCATCAGAGTTTTCTATTTAGTATTTTCCAATTTTCAATAAGGGGAGAGGGCATAATTACCTTGGACGCCATTCTTCATCAATTATCCTGCTTGAAATAAAGATCTTGCAATTCCTATTGAGGTTGTACATTCTCCTTGAGTTGGCCGTACTTCTCTTGGGTGGCGTGTTTCTCCAAAAGGCTAAAAATCCTTTCTTTTGGGCTTGCATTTGTTACCATTTTGGACACCTTGATCTCTCAAGGCTTTTGATGCAGTTTCTGCACAGGAGAAACTCAGATCTAGAGGTGGGACGTTGATTTTCATCAAATCGACAATTCTTGCCTAGCATGTACAGATCTACCTTATTTAATTAATTTGGAGGTTTTCGGGTATGTTGGTTGTATGTAATCTCTTTGTTGTAGTTGTTTAAGACTTAATACAATGGCAGTTTCTCAGTTTTAGCTTTAAATTCCATTTTATCATCATTTATGCTTGGCGCACTTCCCAAAAACTATCTAAAAACTCATTAAAACAAGCAAAAACACTAAAACAGTTAGTTTTAGCATCAAAGGTTGAAGTTGAGCCAGCTGGGCTCTTCACAGTGGTATGAGAGCTGTAATCCTACCATCCTGGAGGGTTATTAATACTTATGTGGCCTTATCAGGGTAGATAAAATAGGTATTACTCACACAGGAGACCTGGTATTCAGAGAAATCCATTTGAGGAGTTTCCATTTGATAATTAGTTCGAAGATATACCATTTGAAAACATGGATGACAAAGATGAGGTTGAACAACCTCGAAACCGTGCTGAGAATGAAGACAGAGAAGCTAGAGATATATTACGCAAGTAATTGGTAAATTAATTGATGATATTGACAATGAGCAAGACGCTCAATAAATAGTTTACAAGATTTACAAAAACTGGAAAGTTTCTAAAAAGAAACTTCAGATAAGATCGGAGACGATCTTATCATTATCTTACAATAATTTACAATATTGAGCATTAATAAATAAATAATAAACATTATTTTAATACCCTCCCTTAATGCTCAATCTATCAACTACACCAAGATGCCCCCTGAATTTTACAAACTTATCTGTACTGAGCGACTTGGTGAGAATGTCTGCTGTCTGATCCTCTGTCGAAACATACAGCAACTGAACTGATCCGTCTTCAACCAGCTTCCAAATGAAATGACAGTGAGTTTCCACATGCTTGGTTCGCTCATGGAAGACCGGATTCTTGGCAAGTTTGAGAACTCCCTGATTATCACAGAACAAGGGAGTCGGACCTGCTTGAGATATTTGCATATCTGCAAGCATCCGGCGAAACCAAAAGCGCCTCACATGCTGCTTTTCTTTGCTCCCGATACTCACCTTACGTGAGGCCAGCACTTTCTTTGCTTACTTTCGTCAATATGGCTGCCGGATCCCCAAAGCCGAACACATACCCGGATGTTGATTTCACGTCATCAAGCCCGGACTTCTTAATCGGTCTGTGAACCCGAGTTTAGGATCGTGACTCTGGTGGTACAAAAGGTCCAAAATGAGTTCCCTTCATAGCATAACCTGCAGCTTTCTTTGCTACCCAATGATCAGCCTTGGGGGCTGTCATAGCAGGCGTGATATGTAGCTCACTGCAAAACTCAAATCGGGTCTAGTAGCAGCAAGATAGATGAGGCTGCCTACTAGTTGCCTGAACAATGTTTCATCTACCACAGGTGAATCGGACTTAGCTGACAACTTAAGCCCCTTTTCCATGGGTGTAGAGGCAGGTTTGCAATCCTGCATTAGACTCCGAAGACTTGAGCATACTTGGTGGGAGATGAAAGGTACTTCTCTGCGCCAAACCTCAGCACCTAAGCAATAATCACGGGGAGGCCCAAATTACGTCATGTCAAAAGTTTTACTGGGAATCTGTTCTTTAGTGATCAAATGTGCTGGTACCCGATATGATCAAGTCATCCACATAGACAACAAGCGAGAATCTCATTACGGTATTCATGACACTTGGGACCGAGTCGAGATGGACTCCTCGAAGCCATGATGCGTGAAGATGCGAATTTACGCATGTACGGGAGCCTGTTTCAGGCCATAGAGTGCTTTGACCAATCTGCACACCTTTTGTTCTTGACCAGCAACTTTGAAACCTGGAGGCTGCGTCATGTATACTTCCTCTTTCAACTCACCGTTGAGGAAAGCACTCTTCACATCCATCCGATGGACCTTCCAACCAAATTGAGCTGCTAAGGCAAGGACGAGCCGTATGGTACTCATTTTGGCTGTAGGAGCAAAGGTCTCCTCGTAGTCAATGCCTTCTTTCTTTGAGAACCCCTGTGCAACCAGACGAGCTTTGTACTTGTCAAAGGTTCCGTCAGCTTTGTATTTCACCTTGTACACCCATTTGCAGCTAATGGGCTTCTTCCCTGGAGGAAGATTGGAAAGGACCCAAGTGTGATTCTTCTGAAGACTCTGGTATTCTGATTCCATCGCCTTTTCCCACTCAGGTATCCCGTTTGCCTCTGAATATGTATGAGGCTCATAAACACTGTGAATGTTGGCCATGAGAGCAAAATTCACTGTAGACTGCTGTTTGCTCTTGTTTCTGGATGATCTACCCTCGATGAGCTCATCAGCACGAAGATCACTGATAGTCTTAGCCCACCATTTTGGCCGAAGAGTAGAGGGGCCAACATCAGATGTAACAGGAGGAGCTGGATCTGGTTGTGGATCTGGAACAGGTTCATTATCATCTGGAGGAAACTCAGGTTGAGCATCATCAAAGACTAGGTCTTCGTCATCCCTCCCATCAGGTGGACCTAACGGAAGTCGGACACTCATATCAGGAGCCTGTAGAGGCTGATCCTCTGAATGCTGAACAGGTGAAGAAGAGTGAAATGGACCTCGTTCCTCATCAAAGACAACATCTCGACTGAAGATAAGACGATCAGTGTCTATATCAATCAGCCTATATGCCTTGTGGTTGTCACTGTACCCTGTGAACATGAGTTTCTGGCTCTTGGAGTCCAGCTTAGTGCGCTTGGCCTCTGGAATCCAAACATACACAAGGGAGCCAAAAACTTTCAAATGACTGATCCTAGGTTTGCGACCAGACCAAACTTCCTCAGGAGTCTTTCCCTTAACAGCATGAGTGGGTGACCTATTAAGGAGATAGACTGATGTATTGACTGCTTCTGCCCAAAACTTGGTAGGAACACTCCTGTGTTGCAACATGGAGCGAGCCATCTCAACAATCGTACGATTGCGTCGCTCTACAACACCGTTTTGCTGAGGAGTGTAGGGTGTGGTTAACTGACGTTTTATCCCATGAGTATCACATAAGTTGGAGAATGCACTAGAACAGAATTCCCCCCCATTATCTAACCTAAGAGTTATAATACTAGAACTGGACTCTTTTTCAACCAAGGCCTTAAACTTCTGAAATACATTAAAAACCTTTGATTTCTGCTTAAGAAAGTACACCCACATTTTCCTACTATAATCATCAACAAAGAGAAGAAAGTACTTGCAACCAGTTACAGAAGAAATAGACATAGGGCCACAAATATCAGCATGAACTAATTGAAGTACCTTAGAAGCCCGCCAAGAGTCGCCATCCTTGAACGGTGTGCGATGCTGCTTCCCAGCCTGACAAGCACCACAAACGCCCTGATGCTGAGTCTGAATGTCAGGTAAGCCATCTACAAGTCCCTCCCGAGCAAGCTGAGAGAGATAGTGCATGTTCAAGTGTACCGCTGGTGCAAAGGCTGGTGACAGCTGAATTTCTGGCGCCAAGGCTAATTCGGAGAATCACCAGTGTCCACAAGCCTGTAAAGGCCATGATCCTCTATCCCAGCGGCCACCGTTGTGCGAGACTCACGATCAACAATTGAACATTTATGCGAGCTGAACACCACATCCATTGGGGAGAATGCCGCATAATCGACTGACTAAGAGAAGATTGAGCTCGATATCCGGTACATAATAAGCGTTGAGGAATATGGATCCCTCCCCAGTTGAACACGAAACCGATTACTGTCTGGGCAACTGTGTATTCCTCACCTCCTCCAAAAATCACTGAGTCAGTGCAAAGGGAAAAGTCTGTGAACCAATCACGCCTATGTGAGAAATGACGCGAGGCACCAGAATCTATGTACCAAGTAGAGGATTTGACATGGTCTGCAGGCCTTTTTGCCATGAGTGCATAAAAGGCAGATTCCTTCTGCTCTGAGTGCTCGGCGACATTCGCTTTCTGCTGAAACCCTCCCTGCTTCTTGTGCTCAGAAGCCAAATGAGCACGGCAATCCTTCTTGATGTGGCCAAATTTATGACAGTAGTTACACTGAACATTTTTCTTCTTCGGACTGGTCTGACTGGAGCCTTTCTGTTGTGAAGGCTGACCTTTTCCTTGATGCTTCGGATGGGTTTTGGCTGCAAAAGCCTGTTCCGTGGAGGATGATTCACTGCTACCGAATTGTTGTCTCCAGCGATCCTGCTGCAACAGGATAGTACACAAATTCGGAAACTTGAGGTCAACATTAGCAGACATAATGTTGAGAGTCTCTATGAAGTGTTCATAGGACTTCGGTAGGCTCTTCAGGGTGATCACGACCATGTCTTCCTCCTCCATTTTCCGACCAATTGTCTCCAACTGATCTCTGATCTCTTGGATTTTATTCAGGTGCGCTTGCAGAGTTGTCTTCTCATCCATCATGATAGAAAACAACATATTCTTCAAGAAAAACGCACGGCTCTTGTCGGAAGTTTCATGCAAACCCTTAAAGTGATCCCAGATCTCCTTAGCTGATTTTCTCAGTGGAATCTGAGGGAGCTGATCATGAGTAACCGAAAGCTTAATAAGCATTACCGCTTCACGATTCTGCTCATCAAACTTCTCCTGATCCTTACCTGCCGCTTCGGGACAAGTAGCTTTGCCGAGGATCATCTGATCAAGGCAGCGGTATTCAAAAATTGTTAACATCCGCTGCTTCCAGGTGTTGTAATTTTTGCCAGTAAATCTCTGACTGCCCTCCAGCATTAAATTGCTTAAACTGGCCATCTTCACGCTTTTCGAGGCACGAAAAACGAGGTACGAAGAAGAGGCTGATGCACGAAACTTGAAGCACGAATTTCAATGCAAAAACAGAGGCAGATTCAGATACAGACTACAGAAGGTACAGTGTAGAGATGGCACAAAATTCAAGGCACGGAAAACGATGCACCCAGAAAATTTAGAGACCAACCCAGTTGAGCTCTTGAAAAACCCACCAGAAATCTGTAATCGAAAAAATTTTCTGACTTGAAACACGAGATTTTCTCAAAACCCTAGCCGTAGGTCGCGTTTTCAGAAAAACACTGCAAAACGACTTTGAAGATTCTGAAAAAATGCAGAAAATTTACTGGAAACCGCGCTAGAGGTCTGCAACAAAAAAAACGCGCCAATAGAAAACATAGAAGCGCCCAGCAAGTGGAAGAAAACGCGGCCCAGAGACTAGAAAAAACGCGAGCCAGAAGCTATCACTAAAAAACGCGACCAAGATGCAGATTCAAAACACGAGCTCAAACAATCTCTTTGAAATGAGAACAAGACACGTCAGGAGGACGCGAATCCGACCAGAGCAAGCACAAATACAAGACACGCTGAAATCGTGGCCAAGAAACTTGCAGAAGAAATCCACGAATAAAAAAACGCGATTAAAAATCGCGCCCAGATGTTCCTCGCGCAGCAGAAAGAAAAAAACGCGTGCTGCCAAGCCACGAACAAATCACGCCCAACTGGAAACAAAAACGCGCCTACAGATCCACGAATTTTTCAGAAGAGAAAAATTCGAATTTCAAAAGAGCCACGAAAAGATTTCGAAAAAAAAAAATTCCGAAATAAAGCTCACGAAAATCTTCGAAAAATTTCAAAGAAGATTTTATTAAATTTTTAATTCAATATTCAGAAAAAACCTTAGAAAAGATTTTTATGAATTAAAAATCCAATATTGAGCAATTTGGCTCTGATACCATATTACGCAAGTAATTGGTAAATTAATTGATGATATTGACAATGAGCAAGACGCTCAATAAATAGTTTACAAGATTTACAAAAACTGGAAAGTTTCTAAAAAGAAACTTCAGATAAGATCGGAGACAATCTTATCATTATCTTACAATAATTTACAATATTGAGCATTAATAAATAAATAATAAACATTATTTTAATAAGATATACTGAGAGGGCTTTTTGTTGGACAGGAACAGGTGGCGAATGTACTTCAGCAGCTTAGTACCGCTGTACAACATTTGACTGTTCACAGAAGGCCGAATCATTATTAGGAATAGGAAGTATACATGGAGGCCCACGGAGGACAGTTACTCCAGCACGCACCTATGATAGGCCTACTCACCCAATGTTTGTCAGAAATGATCCTGATGAGGAGGAAATGGCTAAGGAGGGAGGTGACGTGAATTTTGCTGATAACATCATGACGCTGCATGATGAGTGGGATGCTTTGCCCCAAAGAATTAAGGATCACCTTAACTTCAACAGATTTATGAGCCAGAAGAGAGAGCATGGTAGAAACAAGACAGACAGGAGGCCTAGAAATAGGAACCATGATCTAAAACAGGGAACAAACAAATTCACTTTGACCAACTTTGATGGCAGCGACATAGTCACAGCTCGAGCTTGGGTGAGTAAACTAGATACCTTCTTGACATTACATCCAATGGTAGAAGAGGATGCCATAAGGTTTGCAACTCTACACTTGGATGGCGTAGCCCATGATTGGTGGCACCATGGCATGGTGACATTACAACATGATCAGATCACTACTTATTAGGAGTTCATAGATAGGTTGGTTGAGGGATTTAACAAACGTGATCTAAAATTATACTTCAAGGACCTCGCTCAATTGAAGCAGATTGGCAGTCTAGAGTCCTATATTGGAGAGTTACAAAAACTCTTGGTCATGGTAATAGGAATATTAGAGAGGAGATTGGTCATACTTTTTGTAGAAGGGCTATATGAGCCTATGAAGGGTTGGATCAAGGCTTTTGATCCCCCTACCTTGCAGGAGGCTATGAGGAAAGCTCGTAGCATGGAACTTACAACTTCACGTAGTAAGTCCGAATTAGAACCATCGTCATCCTACAATGATAACAGATCTGATCCAAAGAAAACAAAAAATTCAGACCAAAAGAAAAAGTTTGCAGCTCCTTTGGATCGAGAAACAATCAATGATTTACATAGGAAGAAGCTTTGCTTTTATTGCAAGGGCCCATATGACCTTAACCGTGACTGTCCCCTCAAGCCTAAAGGTCCAAATAGACAAATGGAGTGATTTTATGAAGGTGATGACATGACTGATTTATCCGACCAGCAAGCTGATAATGCAGATGGGAGCTTGCATTCATCACTCTCGTCAGTGAGGAAAGTGGGAAGATAGAGCAAGAAATTTTAGAGGAGGAGGAGCATGAGATGTGTTGTACCCAAACCAAATTTTTTGCTTCATCAAGGCATTTTGCATTAAAAAGTCTAAACCTTGTTAAAATGTTGTAAAATACAGTTTTGGGCGATATCAAGCATGGAATTTTTGTCAATATTTTGTCAGTCAAAGTCAATTTTATTGATCAGAACCTGAAGCAGAGACTCAGAATGGAGCTTTTCACGATGGAGGAACATCTCACGACGGCTTTTCATGTTGCATACGGTCGTTTCAATGACCGAGACAGAGTTTTCAATGATCAATTATGAAGATTTCTTAGAGGGAAGCATAAAAGCGCAAGTATAGCCCAGGGGCACCCAATTTTTTAACAATCAAGATCTTGTTGAAAGTGTTCAAGAATCCAGTCAATCTCTTTAGAATTGGTTTGGCTATCCGATGAGCTATCTAGCGAAGTATTCCGAGATCCACAGCTTCGGCAAACAGCAACAGAAGTTGAAATCCCTAAATTTCCAGATGTGAGAAATTTGTCTTTTTCAGGCAAAAGCGCGCCTCTAGCCTGAGGGCGCCCATCTTAAAGAGGGGGTAAATCTCGACATTTTCGATGGCGAATACAGTCAATTTGTTCTCAACTAGTCTGCTTATCCGATGAGATATCAAACGTAGTCATCCGAGTTTCAGAACTCCGGTGGCAGTCATCCAAAGATCAGCTTAAAATGGAGTTTTCACGTTTCTGAGCTTCTCCGTTTGTTCCCAGTGCAAGTACAGGCCAGGGGCGCTGGTTTAAAGGACCCTCCAGATGGTGACAAATTTGCAGACAGAGTCTTCCTAACATCAGTAATACTCTAGCCCAGCTCCGCGATGCACCATTCTGCTTGTCAATCCGACGTTCCAGGGTCGTGGCAGAGATTCTACCAAGCACGTAATTTCACGGGCAAAACAACAAACGATTTTCGGTATTTTCACAGTCGAGGCTAGCTCTTTGTGGGCCTCACAAATGAGCTTGTTCGCGTTCAAGTCTTCACGGCTATTGAGCGTAATCATTTTATCTATTCAACGAGCCTACGCCGCCTCTTCGATTTGGCAAACGCTCGTACGTGCGAGGTCTTTGGTGCAATGTTGTAGAAACCCTAGTTTCCCTTTGTTCTGAATTTGACTGAAATTTTTAGGTTCTCTGAAGTTTTGGGTTTTTGAATGTTTTTTTTTTTTTGACGTTTTTGAGATTTTTGTGCAATACAGGAAATTGCGATTTTGCAAGATATTGGAAATAAATTTAAATAAAATATATAACTCTGGAAAATAATAATAACTGTCTCAAATACTGAAGCCAGACAATATATTCCACTTCTGCAATGATTACAATGATGTCCAGACACATGCAAGGTAAAAGGCAATAAAATATTGAAAACCTGATTTTGAAACAGCAATGAATATTCTCCAGATGATAGTACGGCTCCACCAATATCAGCTTCTCCCGATCTCCAAAGCTTGCACACTGTTCCTGAGACGTAAGTGCCTCCAGAATGGAAGACCAAAGGCCAATATGTAAGGCGTTTTGCCTTAGGTGAAGAATACGCCCTTTCTCTGCTGGTACGGCCAGGTAATAACAGTGGTACGGCCAGAACAATGACAGCAGCAAACAATTAACTTGTACGGCTCCCTCTGTAGCTTTCCAGTTCTCTGAATATTAGGCGCCTGCAACTGACAACTCCTCTGGAAGTCTACTATGAAGAAATGTGTTTTAAATGCAAAGATTCAACTTAGTTAAGGTACGGCCCTGCTGTACAAAGTACGGCTGCAGCATGCACTAAATGATTTGTACGGCTCCTTCTCTATATTCTCCAGATCTCATGAAAGGTGCGCCTAAAGGTATGAATGACTTCTGAATGCAAGAATACTCTGAAACTCTCTGTAAATGTAAATCCTCTGAAGCTCTGTAATTTCTTCTGGATGAAGAAATCTCACAACTGGCAGTAAATCGGGTGATATCTCACACCCTCTGAACTGATTCAATGGAGATGGCTCGTTCTCCAAGAATTTCGAACACAAACCCTAAGGTCTCCGTTCTTTGGCAAAGACTGGCAAATTTTCAATTCATAAAATATCATAATAATTCAAAACCCAAGGCAAAATCCTCTTTATGCTGAAAAGTGCGATTTCCTCAAGAATAGGGTTTTTAATTAATATTTGACTTTTTAATTCTTTTATTTCTCCATAGTTCTCAGTCAAATATTTAAATCATAAATTAAATACCAAATGGCCCCCTTCTGATGATGGGCGCACCCCTCAAGACAAAATCACTTAAATTATAATATTAAATTATAACTTTATATTATAATCATTAATTAATTAATATTTAATCAATGTAATTAAATATTAATATTTCTCCCGTTACTTATCCGTTTCTTGTTCCCGATGTGACGAACTCTGAAGTGATTCCGGATGCGCCAAAGCCATACTGCTAAAATAGCAGGGGTCCCTTTAATCGAGGAACTACTAAAATAGCAACTCAAGAAGTCTCCGTCGAGCCCAAACGAGCCAATTGATCAACACGCCAATCTGGTGAGCCAAGCTCCCAAACGACCCTCTAACCACTCTGTCAGCCTACGAGGGTCTCCTGATAGGCCAATCTTACGATCTCTGATGCTCGCCAAAAATGGGGACATGACAGTCCGCCCTCCCTAAAATTGCTTGACCCCAAGCAATCTCTACTGCAAAGAAAACTCCGATCCTCGGAAGGCCCAAAAGAAAAAACTGTGAAATGTCCCACACATCACGATCTGTCTCCTGTAGCATCATCAAAAACTCAACTGCGCAATCAATACCTGGATCCCACACCCAGCGTAAAAGTCTGTTGTGACGGTCCTCCTCAGGCTGCCACTGCGCTCTACTGCCTCCAACTTCACCATGCTGAGAATAGTGAAGTAACCCAATGGGACCCATCCAATACTCGGTGCCAAAGCTGTCGCCACCGGGATCCCAATACAATATGAATCCACATCCATCCGTCATGCAGAGATAAAGACTTCTAGAAGCATCTACTATCCTGGATCTCTCCCTGTCCTCTGCTAAACCCTCATGGATGTGATAACTGTCCAAGCCATCATGCCAACTAACAACATAGTCGCCCTGTAACCATGTACCGGTATGAAAAATCTGCGACATAGAAGTATCAAGCTCTGTCAAATACACATCGGCATGATGTAAAACTAACTGCTGCCCCTGCAAGTAATACCCCGCAAACTGCTGAGTCAAGTACCTGCATCCGCTAATCCCATCTTGTGAAGATGGTAACTCTGCACACAATAATGAATTACTCCCCTCGACTGTACCGAGAGAATCACCCTGTGCACAAGTATGGTACATCGAATACAAATCATGTACAGGTGGATCAAAGGAAAAACTATAAGCACTCCTCACCATGTACACCTCATTAAACTCCTCTGTGAGTTTTGTTTGGAATTGCGATGCACTGGAACAATCCCAAACACTACGATTATCACCCAAACAAGAACTAGCATCATGAGTACGATCAGCTTCCAACTCGAAGAGTGGATTATCATAGACCAAACCACCATAAAATTCAAATAATGGATTGTTCACAAACTGCACAATCACTCCATCCTGATCTGAATCATCCATCTCTGAATCGCTGGAATAATAAATTGAATTGTACTCTTGACTTGGCTCACCCAGCTGCCGATCATAGTCAACTGCATCGGATGAAAAGACTGATTTGCTTCCAGGAGAGGGAAACAAATCATCACAAGTACCAATCTCCCAACTGGATGAGACTCTGAATATCTGCTGTGAAGATGGACAAGTATCGAGGGTTGTCACACAACTCTCCAGTGTATCGACAACCATGTCACAGGAACTATCAATGAACTGCCCTGCATCACCTATCACAGAACTAATGTCAAGAGGACCTGGTGCAACGCGTGGCTCACTGCAACTCTCATCTAGTGTACTCATCCTATCTGTACCAACTGCTCCTGTGACTGTGTTGGATGTAACCTCATCCTCAACATCTCCCTCACTACTAGGAACCCTGGGCGTATACTCCTCACCAACCGCTGCCATGGAAGACTGAACTACATCCAAAGGTGGTGACGATTGTGCTAAACCAAACGCCACGGTAAACCTCTCAATCTGTAACTGTGACTCTCGAAGAGCCAGCTGGGTGCTATGCAATGTGTCCCTAGTCACCTCTAGCTCATGAGTGAGCTCAACAATCTGTTCTCCCTTTCCCTGCAATGCATCATAACAAATGCAATCCCACTTGAGAAGAAAATCCCTGTCCGCAAGCAATTTAAGGTAGTTTTGTTTCATCATACCAATTGCTTCTCGGAGTGCATGTATCACTGCAAGGGAGAAACCACTCTCACTGTGCTCATCTGTCAAAGGCGAACTCCAACCATAGGTAGTCAACATCTGACGAGCAACGTCAAAATGCTCAAGGGCGGTGGCAATCATATTATCATTCACTTGTAGTTGCCCAACCAAATGATGCGGACTCTGAAGCTTACGACCCCCATACAAGATTTCCGGTTCACCATATGCACTATGATATGACGCTGATCCGTCATCGCTCACCACATGATAAGCAACATCATGTGTGCTTTCCTCCATGCACATCACAGCATTTAAGGTACTGCTGCTCGGTACCTCAAAGGATGGCTCAACTGATACGGTAGAAGTTGCTGGTCTGACAGTATCTTCACACGCTTCTACTCCAACAGTGACTGTATGCCCATCCAAAGCATGATCCTGGGATTCCATATCAACATATGAATCCTCTAGCTGGTTTTCAAAGGTCTGATCCGGAAAATCAGATTCACCATTACTTAAATTCTCAACACCAACTGCATCACTCGTACCCAACTCTTGAGTCTCTTCATGCGACAACTCAATAGGAGTACTTTGCATGTGTGAAACCTCTGTTGTGTCATGCTCACGCGAAGTTTCGCCAATGCTGTCATAAAAATCAGAAGTGGCTTCAATAGTAGAAACTTCTTGAGTCACCTCCTGCAAAGACGATGTAGGCAAATTATTACCCCAAGCTGTGCTAGTGTGTTCATTAATCAAATCAGCACTTCTATCAAATTCATCACATAAGTTTCTGCCTTCTTCATAGGGGACTGAAGATATCAAATCATCATGACGAAGCGTGGTATCATCCCTAGGTGTAGATTCTCAATCCCTTTCAGGTGTAAACAGCTCGTGAGCTATGGTGAGATATTTCTTCCTTGCCAACTCTGTCTTATGGCAAAGACTCGGGTGCACATCCACGTAACTCATGAAAGGAAGTTTCTCTTTAATCTTCTGAGGTAGAACGCTATACTCCTGGAACAAGCTAATCACTTCACTTTTTGTGTTTTGTGGTGTTCTGTCAATAGTATTCCTTCCGCTGAACTCAGGTGGTACTAACTGCCACTCGTCGTTCGCTGTCCTAAAGGTACCAACGAACAAACCCTCATGCTGTTCACCTGCTATAGCCTCATTGGGCTCCTGTCTCGTGAAAGTGGGCCTAGTAGGCCTATCTGCTGTTCGTGACACTGTCCTAGGAGCTCTCCGTGAACTTGCAACACTCCTGTCATCGTCACGATGTGGTGACGGTCTCCTCGGAGTATCCAGTCTCTGAAGTGCAACTGCCAACTGCTGTAATACACCATTTGACTGCCGTTGACCTGCACGAAGATCTCTGAGTGCATGCAAAACCTCTGCCCTGTTCCGATCTCTGTTATCGTGAGGAATCTCTGTTCTAAGATTTTCTGTTCTATCAGACCTGTAATTCCTGTCAGCCATGTTTCCCGGCTGCCTGCTCAAACTCTGGTGCCTGTTAATCAGAGCACGTCTGCATGTATAATACCTGGTAAAACCCAAACTGCTCCGGCTGCAGAAGATGGCTAAACCCTCAGGGTGGCAGGATTTAGCTCTGATACCACTGTAGAAACCCTAGTTTCCCTCTGTTCTGAATTTGACTGAAATTTTTAGGTTCTCTGAAGTTTTGGGTTTTTGAACGTTTTTGAGATTTTTGTGCAATACAGGAAATTGCGATTTTGCAAGATATTGGAAATAAATTTAAATAAAATATATAACTCTGGAAAATAATAATAACTATCTCAAATACTGAAGCCAAACAATATATTCCACTTCTGCAATGATTACAATGATGTCCAGACACATGCAAGGTAAAAGGCAATAAAATGTACGGCTCCTTCTCTATATTCTCCAGATCTCATGAAAGGTGCGCCTAAAGGTATGAATGACTTCTGAATGCAAGAATACTCTGAAACTCTCTGTAAATGTAAATCCTCTGAAGCTCTGTAATTTCTTCTGGATGAAGAAATCTCACAACTGGCAGTAAATCGGGTGATATCTCACACCCTCTGAACTGATTCAATGGAGATGGCTCGTTCTCCAAGAATTTCAAACACAAACCCTAAGGTCTCCGTTCTCTGGCAAAGACTGGCAAATTTTCAATTCATAAAATATCATAATAATTCAAAACCCAAGGCAAAATCCTCTTTATGCTGAAAAGTGCGATTTCCTCAAGAATAGGGTTTTTAATTAATATTTGACTTTTTAATTCTTTTATTTCTCCATAGTTCTCAGTCAAATATTTAAATCATAAATTAAATACCAAATGGCCCCCTTCTGATGATGGGCGCACCCCTCAAGACAAAATCACTTAAATTATAATATTAAATTATAACTTTATATTATAATCATTAATTAATTAATATTTAATCAATGTAATTAAATATTAATATTTCTCCCGTTACTTATCCGTTTCTTGTTCCGTCTGATGCTGACGAACTCTGAAGTGATTCCGGATGCCGCCAAAGCCATACTGCTAAAAATAGCAGGGGTCCCACACTGCCTGCCAGGAACTGCTAAAAATAGCAACTCTGCAAGAAGTCTCCGATCGAGCCCAAACGAAGGCCAATTGATCAACACTGCCAATCTGAAGCTGAGCCAAGCTCCCAAACGACCCTCTAACCACTCTGTCAGCCTACGAGGGTCTCCTGATAGGTCAATCTTACGATCTCTGATGCTCGCCAAAAATGGGGACATGACAAATGTGAAAAGTGAGAATATCCGGAAAGGTCTTTGGTGCAATGCTGAAAAGTGAGAATATCCGAAAATGGCCAAGTCTGGAGCGGTAATTTTAATTAAAATATGCACTGGAGTTTTTGAGGTCTTAGAAGCAGTTTTCTTGCTTCGTCACCTCCAGGGACTTCTTTTGTAGGCCCTTCTGGCTGTCCGTTAAAACAGATAGTGCCTGAATCGGGTCATCCCAGCGCCAGATATCAGAGGTCAAAGTAGGGTATTTTGGTGAAAGTTCGACTTTTGTCAAAATGACACCAGTGCAACCAAGAGCCAGGGGCGCTTTTACTTTTGAGGCCCTTAACACAGCTTTCAGGTGTCGTGCATATAGTCGTTGGATGCAGAATGTCTCCAGGCATGCAGTGAGCTTCGTTTCCTGTCAGCAGGGTTCACCGTTCACCGTCGGCAGCCGTTTGAAGCGTCAGATGGCAATTTGAGAAATGGCTGTCTAGAACTCGTAAAAGCAATTTAATCAAAGGCACCTAATTTTTCAAGGGGTTAAACGATGGATTTTGCAGTAGTGTCTCCCAGCAGACATTTCTTCCTTGTTCAGTAGGCTTTCCGTTGAATATCTCAGATCAGTCTCAGCATCACCCGGTCATCCGGAAATCAGTGTCGAAGATGGCCAGTCGTGACTTTGTTGTCAGCTATAAAATAGGAAGTTAATAAAAAGTGAAGTATCTTGAGCAAATGGACGCCTATGAGCTCAAGAGATGACTTTTCGGAATCGTTGAAGTCTAACGATGAATCTCAAAGCTTCATTCCGGGTTGTCAACTGAAGTTCAAAATATTTAATATTTATTTTGCAATTTTAGCATTAAGTGGCGATTTTCTATTTTTGGCGCCTTTGCTATTGCATGATGAATATTGATTTATTATTTATTTCCGGACTCAGTGTCAGTATCAGTGTAACTGAAAGGGGTCCAATCAGAAGGCTTCTATTTTCAGCTGAGGTTTTAAATCTTGCAGTTGTCAGATTGATGCGAATTTCATCTTCTTTAAGCATGGCGCCATCTTCATTTATTATTCGCAAAGCTAAAGAGAAATTCGTTTTTCTTAAGAGAAACTCATATTTTTCAAGCAAAATTCGTTTTTCTTCAAAGTAAAGGCGTATTTTCAAGCAAAATTCGTTTTTCTTCATTCACAAGGCGTATTTTCAAGAGAAATTCATATTTCTCAAGCAAAGGCGAATTTTAGCAAACCAAAGGCAAAATCTTCATTAACAATCATTGGCGAAGACATCAAAACATTTTCTTTGCAGGTACAAGTCAAAATTATTAGCAAACTTCAAACAAGATGGCGATTTTAGCAGAAGCATAGCACTAAAAACTTCTATCTTGTCTTAAATTCTTCTATTTCTCATCTTAAATTCTTTCGCATGTTTCAAGAATTGGTGACTTTTGACAAAACAAATCATCTGGGTTGATTCAGAATAGCTTCCTCGAGAAAACCCATGTGCTAGAATTTTTCAGGAAAATTTACTCTAGAGCATCAGTTCTCGAGTTTCTAATTTTCTCAAATGAAAATTCCTTGCATGGTCGAGTAGAAGTCAAATTTTCGCAAATCTGACATTTTGGGTTGTCTTAGAATCTTCTTCTGGACAAAACCCATATCTCAGATTTTCGCCGAAAATAACTCTTTGAAAGGCTATTTTTAGCCTCAGCAGGCTATTTTTAGTTTTCCAGAAAAGTTGTTAGAATATAGCCGTGTTCATAGTCAACAGGCGAGTTTTTCGGAGTACAGTACACACAGACTGAGTTCAAGACCAAATCGGTCTTAATTCATGATTTCGTTAGAAAAGCTGAGACTGATTTGTATCAAGCCGCAGAAGAGATAATGGCCATCACTTCAGTTACGGAGCCGCCAAAGCTATAAGTCAGTGAAATGCTAGTTTGAGTGTGCGAAGATTGCCAAGATTGCTCAAGTTGCTGCTATTCAGATGTTGACACAGTCAACAATCTCGTTAAGGGATTGGTTGCCCGAGATCACGACCAATAGACTTCAGTTTCCACCTCTCAGGATAGACATTACACACAGGAGTTAACTTGGCGTTACCCTTTCAAGTTAACTGGCTGTCTCACCTCATGCATATCTATTCTGAGATCAGATTTACACACTTGGAGTTTCTTTTAGGGTTTTACGTTAACTGATGGTAGTCTTCCAGTTAACTTGCTTTCAATAAGGACATGCATGCTCGCACAATTGTCCATTTTTAGATTAGATGTTTCGGTTAACTAATGGTAGTTTTCCAGTTGACTGTATAGTTTACTTCATTAGGGTTTGGCAGCAAAACTTGCATGCATTGCAAGAACTGTAGATGACTCAAGGTGATTTTAGGGTTCCCTACACCTTGATGTATATAAATAAGAGTTTTTTCTCATTTGTAATTAACTTTTGCTTGAGAGAGAAATATATGCTGCGCCTACCTTGCCCTCAATATTGCTCTTTTGGTATTTGTTCATGTGTCTTCACTATTGCAATTAATTGTTATGCCACATAGGGTTTCAAGAGATTGTGATGGTGGATTCTTTCCATAGTTTAGATAAATCTGTTTCGTGTATTTACCATTGAGGTCAATTGTTATGCCACATGGGTTTCAAGAGATTGAGATGATAAATCTGTTTTATGTATATTTACCATTGTGATCAATCGTTATGCCACATAGGGTTTCGAGAAATTACGGTGATAAATCTGTTTTGTGAATCTTTATCATTATAATCAAGGGTTATGCCACATAGGGTTTCGTGAGATTGTGGTGATAAAGTTGTTTGTGAAGTCTTTACTATTTTGATCAAGTGTTATGCCACACAGGGTTTCATAAGATTGTCTTGGTAAATTCTTAAATCTGTTATGTGCCCAATAAGCTTGTTTAGATTGAGATGATAGTTGCGCCACCTTGCCTCCAAGTAGAGAATCTAAACTCGTTTATCGTCCGATAGTCAAACCTTGCTCCGTTTCCTCTTGCTCTATTTTCCTGAGGAGATTGGATAGATTAAATTTAGTTGTAGTTAGTAGATCTGCAAAACCAGAAAAACTCAGTTGCAACGTATAAGTTCTTTCAAGAAAGCCTTGTGCCTCTACAGCTGAAACAAAAAGATAGGACATAGTTTAGCTTATTTTCCTTTGCAAGTATTTTTGTCAAAGCACAACGAGGGAGCTTCCCCTCCTAATTTGAAGAGCACTCATTGCGTAGTGTACATAGGCTGTTCATAACAACTTCTACTCCAGAGGTGTTAGTTGTTACGCCAACAAGATGTATAAGGAGGAGTATGATTTTACTTCTTGCTCTATGGGGTCAGAGGTGTTTGATTGGGATCAGCACAGATATGAGGTTCAGTTTGTGAACAATGCGCTTTTTGAGATAGATGCTACATTGTCTTGTGATAATCCGCTCTTTGAGGTAGATGTTGATTCTACATCTAACCTTGATTTAGGGGTTAATGTTGACCATAGTATTTGGGATTCTTTCAGTGAATCGGGATTTCAGATAGGGCTCGTTGAGGAGTTTCATAGTGTGTACATGGTAAGGAGTGTTCATAGTTTCACTTTCAATCTTCATGTACATGATTTGTTCCGGATGCACAGTTCAGTTGCACATGTACTAGACAATTTGTATGACAACTTACAGTGCGCAGACATGGGAAGCAAACTTGGTCAGCTTTTTGAGTTGCTTCCTCTTGAGGCTTTCACTCTCGTGACACCTGCGGTTGGGGTTAATATGGTTCAACATGATTCGTCAGTTGTTCAGATGTTGGTGTTACAGGAGTTGATTGGTGGCATGAGGGACATTACATAGCACTTCCCTTGGGATCCTGGTGGAGTGGTGTATTCTTCGTTGTTGAGATTGCTTGGGGACAAGCAATTTCAGGAAGGGCGGACTATAATGTCCCCTTTTTTAGCGTTATCTTGTTTGATGGTGGTTAGCTTATTACTCAGACTCTCGTAGGTTAACAGGTTTGGGTTAGGGGGTCAGTGACCGTTTGTGGTGGGTATTTTCATCCCCACTCCTTCACTTTAGTAGTGGATTCAGTACAAGCGTTTGTTGTTCAGTGTTCGCCAGCTTCTGACGTCACAGAAAAATATTGAGTTTGGAGAGAGTTATGAATATTTTTGTGGTTAAGTTAATTATTTAACTTATTGGTTTATTATAAAGTCAAATTGACTTTATAAAAGTAAAAAGCCACTTAAATATATTTAAGTGATGACTTAAGGTTATAAAGTGAAATTAGAATCACTTAAGTCATCAAAAAGGGTACGCCACTTGGTTAAGTGAATTATTAAACTTCTAAAGTGATTTTATACATTTTAAATGTATTTAAAATGCCCAAGTTGCCACTTTTAGAAAATCGTGCCTTTTTGGGGATATAAGGCAAAAAGGGGCAATTCAACCTCAATTATTGATGATCATTTGAAATTGCTTCTATTTTACTTCTTTGTGCATTTGTCTGAGACAAGGGTTACAGTGAATTCCTTCCATTGGAGAACGAGAAATCTTCAGTGCTTTGCAGACTTGAGGCTGTGAAAGACCAGCTGAATCTTTGCTACAGGGATGGCTTCAATTCAGAAGTCTATATGAGCTTCATCAGAGTTTTCTATTCAGTATTTTCCAGTTTTCAATAAGGGGAGAGGGCATAATTACCTTGGATGCCATTCTTCATCAATTATCCTACTTCAAATAAAGATCTTGCAATTCCTATTGAGGCCATACATTCTCCTTGAGCTAGCCGTACTTCTCTTGGGTGGCGTGTTTCTCCAAAAGGCTAAAATGCCTTTCTTTTGGGCTTACATTTGTTACCATTTTGGACGCCTTGATCTCTCAAGGCTTTTGATGCAGTTTCTGCGCAGGAGAAACTCAGATCTGGAGGTGGGACATTGATTTTCATCAAATCCAACAATTCTTGCCTGGCATGTACAGATCTACCTTATTTAATTAATCTGGAGGTTTTTGGGTATGTTGCTTGTATGCAATCTCTTTGTTGCGGTTGTTTAAGACTTAAAACAATGGCAGTTTCTTAGTTTTAGCTTTAAATTCCATTTTATCATCATTTATGCATGGCACACTTCCCAAAAACTGTCTAAATACTCATTAAAACAAGCAAAAACACTCAAACAGTTAGTTTTAGCATCAGAGGTTGAAGTTGAGCAAGCTGGGCTCTTAACATAAGTCCCCAGAAGAAAATAGTAATACACATTGGTTGTTGGCGGCAGCTGATCATGGTAACTCGGGGGTTACACCTAACTGCAAGAGGAACCACCTGAGGCCTGTGAATGTTAAAGCCAAATGGTTTCACCTCTTTGTGGCTGGCAGGAGGGTTTGCCTTATCCCATTGGGCATTGGTGTTGGGCCAGCTGTTATTGTTGAAATACTACACTATTTGTTGTCCTGCAGTCCTAGTACAACTATATATTTTCGAAGGTATCAGGAAAAGATTTAAAATGTATTAGATGCTATGCCCAAAATGAAATTGAATTGAAGTTTTTCTTCCCTTTCAATCACCAAATAAGCTTTGTTACTTCAAAGAGTTCAAACTAATACAGATAGCAATTGTATGTACCTTTCATTGCTTTAGTAGCATTTGAATCAAAGACTGTATTCTTATGTTTGACCAGCATTGAATTCTGCAGGAGCGCCAAAGTTTAGGCCGGCTGCATGTTGACCAGAAGAAAAAGGAGCAGGAACTTATAAACGAACTGCTTAGCAGAAAGAAGATATTGTCTGATGCAAAACAATGTCCAAGATGCAAGATGGCCATATCTAAAACAGAAGGCTGCAACAAGATGACTTGCTCTAATTGTGGTCAATATTTTTGTTATATGTGTAGTAAAGCAATTAGTGGGTATGAACATTTCAGGTAATTAACTTTATTAATTAGTTTCCAGTTTGGTTTTGCTCAAATATGTTATCATATTACTAAACCTTTTTGCAATCTTTATATGTTCACAGTAGCGGGGCTTGCATCTTATTTGTGCAAGAAGAAATTCAAGCCTGGGAGAGAGTGAACAGGGATGACCGTCAATATCAACATCTTGTGCAGGTGGAGCTTTGGCCTCATCTTGCTCGTTCCTGTCCTAGTTGTGGTCAAATGAATGCAAAGGTGCGTGAAATTACCATGATCATTTTTGGATGAATCAATTTAGAACTGCTTTTGTTAAGATGTCTTGGAGTATGGTACTGTCAAGGTGTGTAATTTTGATGAGTGAAAAAATTATACTCATCCTTTTTTGTTCTGATGCATTTTAAAGGATTCTGGTTTGGATGAATTTGGAACTTTTTTGTTAGGCAGTATAACCCACATTTTTCTGCCTACAACATTATTGTGTAGAATCAAATTAATTTGTTCAAGATACAAATGGTCAATTGGTTTGGTCTTCAGGGATATACATGATCTTGTTATATGGTTGATGTTGGCCTTATGTTGCAGTGCTAATGCATCTATAGTGCTTATTTAAAGCTAAATGCTTTCCAGAACTTGGTAGGTATATATTTTAGCTGGATACATTTGCCAAGTGCCATTCAAATGAGCTACAAACTAATGTTACGGTTGAAGAGACTTGAGCTATATAGTTATTCAAAGACTGAAGTCCTGGCCCTGATGTCAGTATTATCAATTATGAGCCCTGCTGTAGCTGGTGCTGTAAGCCCTAATGTAGAAACCCTTGACTGGAAACAAAAATCTTTTAGTCTGAAAACAGAAAATACCGACTTCAGAAAATTTTGTTGTGAAGTTCAAACCCTAGATGAGAATTTTCTGAAATTGCAGTTTAAATATGGAAACTGGATTCTAATGCAAAGTTGTAAATTTCAAGCCTAGAAAAACTTTAATTTGGAAAATACTGGAAGAAATCTGAAAGTTAATGTTCAATATTTTATGTGGAAAACTAGAGAAAGAAATGGACTTTCAGTACTGCTGGAAAATTACTTCTTACTTGCATAGAAGAGTGAGAGCTCGCTTGCAAAGGTACGAATGCCAACTCATGACTAAATAGTAAGTATCCAAGATAGTGTGGATGCTTTACCTAAAACACAGTTGCTATAAAATTTTATGGCCTGATGGTTTATTTCTAATTTATAATTACTTTCTTCTTGTTATTCGTGCATTTTAGGTATGTATGATAATTATTGTTACGACCCAATTTTGCATAAATTAAAAACTTTCCAATTCTCACTAAAAACATGTAAAAGTAACATCTAACAAAGATAATACAATAAAATTTCTTCCTTTCTTTATTGATAAACATGTACAAGTTACAATATGTTTCTTCATGAATTTCATTTTCATTGCAAATATAAATTAGAGTTAAAAAGTAATATAGTTACATACATAGCTCGTAAGCTTTTGCACAAATAGAAGTAAGAAGGTCCAGGAGTCCGTCCTTTCAAATCTTGGTACATCGGCCGCTTGCTGTGGAGGAGAAACATCACTTTCGGGCTTTTAGTCAACTTCTGAGGACTTATAATCGGTCCGCGCGATCATTTGCAATGAGCGGTCATATGCGAAGAAGAGATTAGTGAATTATCGCGCTGCGCGTTACCAATGAGCATAGTCGCGTGTCCTACTCAACTGGAACCTTGCTATTTCACAATCTCGATCTAATTGCTGGGATCACAATAGGCCCGGGTAGTCTCAACTGCTTATCACACATCTAAGGTGGATGTAATTTACCTTTCACTACTTTGGCCAAAGTATTCTCATTCAGTACTTCGAATGAAGGTCATCTATCATAAACACTACTCAGGGCCGATTTGACTTAAGGCTTCCTTACTCTACGCATAGGTTTGTCCTTCAATGGGTGAAACCGTCATCCCAGACATCCTACAATCACACGAACCTACTAGAAATGAAAACAGTATTCAAGTGTCTTGTATCAATCCTCCTAACTAGGAACTTTTTATCCTAGGAGTATTTAACTTGTCTCAGTTATCCTAATAACTTAAGCTAAAAGACTTCACTTGATTCTGCTATCATTTCGATCCTAGTAGATAAATAATACGTCTACGTATTCTCCATATATAGAGATCATACACAACATGCAATAACCATTCAAAATGCAAATAAATCCTTCCCCTTTATCTTTTCCATTATTTCGTTTTAATCCAAGAGAAATAAACTAATCCCTTAAGCTTTTTACTCATATATTCCCTTTTTCACAATTCCCCTAATCATTGAATCCTTTTCACATTTTCTTCTTAAATGAATTGCTTTAATTATTCATCAAAACAGTTCTTCCCTATTAGAACTATTTGAAATCAGCAATCACAAAATCAAAATGGAAACAATACTTCAATAAAAATTATAAACTAGGAAGATTCATGCCTGATTTTAAAGCTTCTCCTTCCAAATTTGCTCTTCTAGATTCTCCTTCAAATAAGCTTCAAGATTTCAGCTAAATATGGCTTCTTTTTATGAAAGTATTTCACTCTATAGTGAACTCCTATAACTCTTCTCTCAGACGTGTTTCCACCACTCAATTCCTACTCAGCTATACAAATACCCCACTCTGAGCTAAAAATGATACAAACACTGTAACTGGTAAATGTTGGTAATAATGCACTGTATTTGTCAACTCAGTAATACAGAAAATTCAAGCAATGCCACAAAATGGTTATGGGATAAAATACTAAACTCAGAAGATTGCTCAAAAAGTGTGTTCACAATGAATGGAAGGGCGTCATTATATAGGGCCCGAAATACAACAGATTCCCACTTATGTAGGCATGCAGATTGACAACAAGTGCCCAGAAATAGTCAAAATGATACTTGGCAAGCGTTTGGACCATAGGTCATCTTTCAAAAGAGTGATTCGACTTTTATAGCGCCAGCAATTGAAGAAATTTTCAACTTTAATCATTATCCTTTCAACAAACTTCAC
>VDFB02256132.1:192222472-192507670 GCA_007258455.2 Sequoia sempervirens
CCAATCATTTGTAATGTTGGTGGTTGTGGTATTCACTATTCTGGGCCTTGACATGTTATTTCTTCCAAGGGAAGACCCTTCCAATATATGATGTACTATGATTGTATTTTAATCCTCAATTTTTTTCCTTTGGTACCCAATATTTTTGGAACAATGATAACATGGTCTCTAATGATCTAGAGGTGGCAAGGCATCTGAAGATTTGACATAATATCTGATAAACTTCTTCAAATGTGAGACATATAAGGTATTGTACTCTTGAGTTCATGTTGGCAGCTTGAGCATGAATGTGACCTTCCCCGCTTGGGCTCATATTTTATAAGGCCAATGGTATTGATGCCTAAGTTTCTGTACTCCTTTTCCTTTGAGAGACTTCTGCCTATAAGGCTTAACCTCAAGAAAACCTAATCACTACCTCAGTTTCTCTCACACTATGATGCTGGTCTGATTGAGTTTTCCTTTCTGCTTATTGGGCCAATCAATGTTATATACTTCAATATTTGTTGGTTCTCTCAAAGGAGGTGACAATAATTGCAACTTGAGTGTCTTCAATGAACCAATCAATCCTTAAGGGATGATCATAACCATTCAAGGCCTTGGTGACATGATCATAATTTTATGTTCTGTTTTTCTATACTGAATCTGTGAATAATGCATTTGTTTTGGCCATGAAATTTGTTTGTCTGAACGTAATTTGTGAATTACCCTTGTAAATAATGTGACAATTGTTGTATGCCCATTTGTTAACAAGTGCTTGTGGTTAAGGTGGTTCCAATACATTTTAACAACTCATTATAGGAATCAGTCATATACGTTGGATCATAATCAATCACTAATAATGTTCTTTTGAAGTCTATGCATTCTTATGCCAGCATTTTGTGAAGTTCTACCATACCTGCTGTGATATGGGAAAAAGGGATCTAGGGTCTAAATCACACTTTCTCCTACATTCCATTGGAAGGAACCAAAATTGATCATAGACACCCACTTGGCTACTAATCTCAATGGAAGGGCCAAAATGTTGATTAAGGACTAATTTGATTTGATGATGCAAATGTATGTCTAGGTCAACTATGAAGCTACATCAAACTAATGCTAATACAGAAAATTGCAGAACTGAAAGACAAAAATTGAGAACAAAACAATTGAGTGCAGAGACAAAGGAACCTAGCATAGAAATTAGGGTTCAAGTTGCTTGGACAGGGTTGCTACCACCATAGTCTTGAGATTGTAGATCTCAGGAATCATTGAATAGATCAAATGGTTGCAGCCTAATGGTTTTTCCTTTCTAGACTTAGTTTCTGAACTTCGTATGTTGATGATTAATTCCACATGCCCTAATTCGTTGAAGTATGGAGCTTGAATGCTTGGTCTTCAATTTTCTCTCAAACCCACTTCAGATCTACGATTTGTACATAAGAGAGGGGAGAAAGGGTTGTGCGGTATAGGGGTTTACCTAAGTCAAACCCCATTTTAGTGTTTCCACCTCCACAATAGTATGATGATGCAAAGAGTGCTTACCTTTAGTCAGGCAAAGGAAAAATGGATAAACGGAATGATAAATTGACAAGTGTTGCAACTTACCACTGAGATCTGCTTTCCTTGATGGACTGAAATCATTGTACTCATCTCATCCAAGGAGAATTGATTGCTTGATTGGAAGTCCTACAAGTGTTAGTACTCACAAAACAAATGAACATGAAACATGCATAAACTCACATATGAACTTGATGTATTGCAAACATGAATCTTGATTGATAATCAGTGTTGTAAAACTCTACTAATTCTGCTCTTGACTGTTTTCTAGGATGCTCAATTGCTCTCAAGATTTTCTAGGATTGGTTTAGGTTGCTTAGAATTGCAAATGGTGAAAAAGGCTTGTATTTGTATGCATTAATTTGTTTGCCCACAAAAGTAATTATGAAAAGTCGACAAATGAAATTGGATTTTTAAATATAAAAATGCCGACAATTACATATTTAATGTTGGCCCAAAATAGGTTGGACAAGGGTAGGGGCACCCTAATCTAGTGTTTGGGTTGAAGCTCAATTTGTGTGAAGGTTGGAGCTCAGTTTGTGTGGGGGTTGAAACATCCAATAGGTTGGAGCCTATATTTCTGTCAAGTGGAGATTGGAGTCTCTAGTAGGTTGGAGCCTACAAGAAGAAGATTACTCTATAATATGCAAGCAATATTTTGCTGTGGTTTTTTTCTCAAAAGGGTTTCCACGTAAATCATATGTTCTCATTGTATTCTCAATTGCTAGATCTTGCATATGTGTGGTTGATGTGATTGATTAAATTTGTAAAAGTAAAAGTTTGTAATTGTATTATATTGATTCACCCCCCTCTCAGTATAACTGTGTGCTCGTCACCATAGATCAACAATGTAAAGAAAAAGGAACACACACACATGAGGTGCAATATAGCATGAAAAACACGAAGCATACACAATAAAATTCCAATGCAAACACAATGCAAACACGATGCAAACGTAAAAAAGGGAGTATGATATCATGGACTAGCAAGCTCTACAGAATTCTTACTGTTAATGATAATTGCAGCTTCAGGCGATCCTTCCAGCACAGTTCAATTGGAGGAAACATAAATTAAATGATAGCTCTTCGGCTATTTAATTTATATACAATTTTGTATTGTCATATATTTAATGAGGAGGCGCGAATGTTATGAGGCCGACCTCATTCCTTATTTTCCACGATATTCTCTCTTGGCAATAATATAATTCTGGGCCGACTTTCATTGTAAATTATATTGTATCTTGGCCGACTTGTTAATTGCTTTATTCAATTTGTAATTTATGGTTGAGGCCGACTTTGTTCCTGAAGAGGTGCGTCCTCACATAGCATCGTATATATAGAAGATCATTTCACTCCTTCGAATCATCATCTAGTGCGAATTATCATCAAGGGCGAATTTCTATCAAGTGCGAACTGTCAAGTGCGAATTCTTTCAAGAGCAAGTTCGATTCATTCCATTCAAGTCAAGTGCGAATATTATCAAGTGCAAATTCTGTGAGAGCAAATTTCTGTAAGTGTGAATTGTTCAAGATCAGATTGCGAATTGTTCAAGGTCAGATTGCGAATCATTTAGGTGCAGTCTGCGAATTCCTCTAAGGCTGAATTTGAATCTTAAGGAGTGACAGGTTGTTTTCTGTTCTTGCATCTTGTTCAAGGTGCTGAATATTGGTCTTGTGTTAGACCTCATTGTAAAGAGAATTGTTGCCACTGTTTATAAATATAAGAGAGATCTTTGTTGCTGGGTTTTTCTCCCTCAAGAGGAGGGTTTTCCAAGGGTATCTGCTGTGTTATTGTGTCTGATTTTGAATTATTTTTTCTGTGCATATAATCTGTTCACTAAAATTTACACTTACTAGGATCCATACCCAAGGCACTCATGAATCACAAGGCTAGCAAAGTTTGATATTTGCTATGTGACCCATGAACAAAAGCATCACAAGCTAGTGAAGTTCGATTTCACTAGGCGATTTTGATAAGAAACAACACAGTCTAGTGAAGTTTGATATTCACTAGGTGAGTTTTTGCAATGGAAGCAAATGAAAACACACAAGGGCTAGTGAAGTCCAATATTCACTAGGTGAGTTCTCATGTCAAACCTATGCCAAAAATTTAAATCCAATAATTCTGATAGGCGCTACGAAAAATAATCAATATGTCATAGAAGCATCACAAAGTTCAACGTGTGTGAATAAAGTGAAACACATAATGGAATGTATGCCCCCATCTTAAAGTAATTGCTAACGCCAACTAGGAGCAATTGCCTTTAAGGTAGAATAATTTGATATTTGCAAAACAAAAAAGGCCTTGAGAGCTTTTTGGAAAACCTATGCCAAATTATATGTTCCCAACAAACTGACTTATGACAAGGGGTTGTCCCCAAAATAAAGCCACATAATTAACAAGACAAAGATAACACTTGAGGGATCAATAGATCTGGGGTCAGTCTAAACGGGAGATAATGTAGAAAATGTTTATGCTTTGAATTGACATCATTCCCCAAATACTTGTGGAACTGCGAACACAAGGGAGGAACAACACATGAAGACAACATAAAAGCTTTTGGGTCAACATGGAAGAGACCTAAATGTCTCAACACTTTGCATCATTCCCGAAAGAATAAAAAAATATGTTGACAACATAAAGATGAATAGAGACACAAATAGATGAATATTGCAATAGATTCATTTTCTTTTTATCCTTGTGCCAACAAGAGCAAGGGCCATCCAAAGAAAACTAACAAACACAAATACACACCAAGTAGCACATTACGTGAGATCGCATTACATGCAAGCAAACACACAAAGACACAAGATGGTACTACACATGCGAGTCGATTTATAGAAAATCGTCTATTTTCCAATCTTGCTCGTCATAAATGGAAGGTGGGCAATAGGCTAAAGGAACTACAGCAAGAGTGGTATGAGAAGTACCAGGATGAACAATATTTTTGTGATTACACAAGTTTGACAATGCTATTTGTCAAACTAATTGAATGCTTTGGTCTGAAATGATTATTCTTTGATATATGCAGATTAAAATAAACGAATATTTGCAAAATTTCTATTTGACACCTCAATATACTTTCACAGCCACTCTTATAAAGACCATTACATATATATTCGGAAATGTGGCAAATACATACGATAACTTCATCAAGAATTGATATTTCATACATTCAAAATTTCCAGATATAATAGAGGTCTTACAATCTGAATATAATAAATTATAGTTTGACCTGCATATATCCACAACACTGGCCAGTATAAGGAACGCCTCCTCCTGGTTACCAAAATCATCACCCCAATTTTAATGGTTGTGATTGTCTTTAGACACATGCATTCAGTGGTATTCTTTACAGCGGTAGAAATAATAGACAGTCAACACCTAGAGATTATCATAATGGTATTGCAGAGATTGAGGGAAGAAAAGTTGTTGATAAATGTCAAGAAGTGTAGTTTCATGAAAAAACAATTGGTGTATTTGGGATTTATAAGCTCAACTAAAGGATTGAAGATGGATTTGGAAAAATTAAGAGCAATTGTTGAATGGTCTACACCAACAAACATTGGATAGGTAAGATCTTTCCATGGATTGGCAAGTTCTATGGGAAGTTCATTATAAATTTCAGTGGCATTTGTTGTAGTGTTCCACCACTCTGCTGATTTGTTTTCATTGAGTTCGTAGGTCTGATTTTTTTGTTTGGTTTTGTATTCCGTCTTTTGTGTTTTGAGTTTGCTTGCTAATAATGCTAAATAAGTACTAAAGAGCATGTACATGAAGTAGAAACTTCTAATAGACTAATCTACTGAGATACATCGAGTAAAATGATCATTTTGGAAGCCAAATATGATTTCTTCATTACATAATAAGATGCATACAACATATAGCTTACATCAGATTTAAAGCTAAATATATCATGTACTAAACTTTAACTTACAGCCATATAACTCTGTGAATAGTAATTTGCTACAGTACCAAACCCCAATAAAATGCTCACACCAGCTGAAATACAAACTTCTCCCACCAAAAACCAAAATGGGAAGCTTCCTAGGGCTGGAGCGCCCCTTTAGGTAAGATGGCAGCCTCTAAGAAGAGGCGTCCCTTTTACTTTTGATGATGAAACCCTCATGAATGGGACGGCTGGCTGTAGCTGCACAAATCAGTCCAAAAACTCTCCAAAACGCGAACAACTCCTGTGAAATGAAGGATGTAGTCTATGGCAGCAATCTCTACTCATAAAATCAGCTCTTAACTTAGCCAACAACTCCTAATGTCACGAAAATTTGCATACAAATTCAGACCAGCAACCTTAAAGTGGTATTTCACACCCTCAAGCTGCTCATAAACAAAAACCAAGCCCCCTCCAGGCTCACCCACTGCAGAAATCAGGAAACCCTAGTTTCCCTCTTCCCCAAACTCCCAACTCACAAGCCAAAGCAAGAAAATAACTCAATGCATGAGAGGGTCGAACTTCCCCTCTTGCTTTTTATAATTTTTCATTGAAAAACACTATTCATAAAAGTGAGCACTATTCACTTAAGTTATAACTTTTTCACTTTATGGATGAATAGTAACTGAAAAATATAAAGTGACCCCTTCATTTTAAAGAGACATGGTCCCTAGGCCAAAGATGATGAAATAAAAGGTGAGTATCATAAATTTAAGCACAAGTATCATGCCAAACACAACAATTCACCCTGCCACCATACTCTGGTGATCAACACTACAAGTTAACGACCAAGTGCCCATCCAAGTGACCCTCTATCCATAACCATTAGCCTACGAGGGTCAATGTGATAGGCTAATCCCTTGATTCTCGGAAGACTAATTAGAAGGGGACATTATAGTCCGCCCTCCCTGAAATTGCTTGTCCCCAAGCAATCTCAACTCCGGATGCTATAGAAAGTCCTCGCTCTCCCAGGTAGCATCTTCTACCGGCAAGTCCTTCCATTTAATCAGGTATTCCCTGATGACCTGTCTCCACAACTCTCTCTCTGACATCTAAGATTGCCTCAAGAACCAAAATCAATTTCCCCTCATCATCTAGAGGTGGTAAAGTTGTTGAAAGAACAACACGATGTCCTAATGCCTTCTTGAGGTGCGACACATGGAATACATTGTGTACCTTGCTATTTGCCGGTAGATCCAACTCATAAGCTACCTCGCCGATTCGCTTGATGATCCTAAAGGGTCCATAGTACCAGGGTTTCAGTTTCTCTGCACCACTCTTCGTGAGAGTAGACTGGCAATAGGGTTGCAACATTAGATACGCCATGTCCCCAACCTCAAAAGAACGCTCCACTCTCCTCTGGTCCACATACTGTTTTTGTTGATTATGTGCCTTCTGAATGTTCTCACGGAGATCTCTCATAATATCCTGGTTCTCCTGTAAAAGATCCCCAGCACTAGGCACTCTACTGTCACTCAACAATAAATCAAGAAAGTTTGGTGCCTCGTACCCATATAAGGCCATGAATGGGGACATTTGAATTGACATGTGGTGAGTGGTATTATAACAGTACTCACAAAGATGAATCCACTTCAGCCAACCCTTTTGCTACCTTGCTATATAGTTTCGGAGGTATCCTTCCACCCATTTATTTACAATCTTCGTCTGACCATCTGTCTGCGGGTGGTAGCTAGTGCTCGGAGTAAGCTTGGTCCCACAAAGCCTGAATAGCTCCTGCTAGAAGTGACTCAAGAATCGACTATCCTTGTCGCTGACAATGCTCCAAGGTAGCCCATGCAACCTAAATACCTCACTGAAAAACAACTTTGCTACCTGTTTAGCTGAATATGTAGCTACTATCGGAAAGAAGTGAGCATATTTTGTGAGGCGATCAACAACTACATAGATACAGTCTCTACCTTGGGCTTTTGGCATGCTCGTAATGAAATCCATCGACAAACATTCCCACTTCCTGTCAGGAATTGTAAGTGGCTGAAGTAACCCAGCAGGAAAGTTGTGTTCCTGTTTATTCTACTGACAAACTAGACACTCTCTAACATACCGAAGGATGTCTGACTTGAGTCCCTTCCAAGTGAAACGCTCTCGAACCTGTTTAGAAGTTTTGAAATACTCGAGATGTCCGGCCATAGGTGCATCATGAAAAGCCCTTAATACTGTGTTCTTCATCTCTGATCCTGGGGTCAAAAGGATCCTCCCTTTGTAAATGATAAGATCATTTACAACTGAATATCTGCCATCCTGCACTGAAACTTCAACGATGGTAGAAGCTCAAGAGTCTTTGGCATACTCTGCTGTAATTAGATGTCTCTAGTTCTCTGAAATCTCGACCATGGAGCTCAAATGTGGACGGTGAGACAAGGCATCAACAACCATATTCTGGGACCCTTTGACATAGGCAATGTCAAAGTCATATGATTGCAATTTTCTCACCCACTTCTGTTGACGATTGTTGAGATCCCACTGTCCTAGGAAATGCCTTAGACTATTATGATCTGTCCTAACAACAAACTTGCTGCCCACAAGATACTGCCTGAATTTGGCCAATGCATGCATAATGGCCAACATCTCCTTATCATAGATACTGTAGCTCCTCTCTTGACCCCGTAGTTTTCTGCTCTCAAATGCTATCGGATGTTTGTCCTGCATAAGTACTGCACCAATTCCCTCACCAGATGCATCACATTGTAGCTCAAATGGTCTAGCAAGAACTGGACAAGTGGTCATTAGTTGTTTGAACTCCTCAAAACAATCCTATGCCTTTGGAGTCCAAACAAATGCTCCTTTCTTCGTTAAATCCATAAGGGGTGTTGCATGCCATGAGTACCCACTGATGAATCTGCGGTAGAACCCACACAAGTGAAATATTCCCCTTACTTTTTTTCCCAAAATTCAATACACAAACCAACAAGTCATTGATTAGCGTTAGCTCCAAATGCAAATCAGCATGAAAAGTAACTCTAAGCAAGAATGTTCACCAAGATCCCAATGTGGTCGAGGTGATAGCATATGGTCAGAGGATCATTAGGAATAATCTAAACTGAAATTACAATTCATCTGCTGATGCAGGCATCCATAAGCAGTGGAAATACTCCACTTATTCAGTGGGTGAGATTATTACATTATTAAGGCGGCAAGCCAGCCATTAAATCCTCTCTTCCACTTATTTCGTGGGGGGAAAACAGTTCACACAACCACTTATTTTGTGGGGGGAATTTACAAACAAGAAAGATGTTTATTCTAAAACTCAACCACTCAATTGTGGGAGTGTAATCAAAATATAAATTGCAGCAATAAAATGAAATACCCGTCAGTACTACTAACTAACTTTACAATGAATAGAAATAGCTACAAATAAGAGAGATAAGCTTCTAGAATCACACACTAGTTAGAGTAACACTTCCTCTAACATTTACAATGTCAAAAAGATAAAGAAATGAAGCTCAACCAGCAAAGTACAATTATTTAATAAGTTTGATTTAGAAACAACATTAACAGAAAATCAGACCAGCAATGTTAAACCTCATAGAAATGGACATAACTTTGTCAATTTAGCTCCGAAAGCTCTCAAACCACAACCAAGCAACAGCTAAGAGCTAGGCTTCCAACCTCCATTGAGAAAACGAGCCAAAAACAGAGAGAAACAACTGACACGATTCCCAAGGCAGCCAAGAAGAAAGGTACGGCCTCCAGGAAGGGTCGACCTTCTCCCAAAAATCAAAAACTTCACTAAAAAAGTTTCAAACTTCCAGAAAGGGTCGCCCTTCACAGTGAATGGATGAATACCTAGAATGAATTAAAAATCTGTGATGAAGCTATGAACATAAAATAGCTTTAGCCATGTCAAAACCAGCAACTTAGAAACAGGCTATACATCAGCAACCTGTTAGAATTATCAAAAAATGAAGCTCCGTCTGCACCTCTGAATGAAGCACACTCTCATATCTCCACCTAGGAAGCCATAGTTTCAGGCCTGAAGGATGGATTGAATTTGCTAAACTTCCCCTTAGCTAGGTTTTGGATTCAATCTAGCAGCATAACTTCGCTTTCCAAAACATAACATAATCAGCTCTTCACAAAACAACAATATATAAGTTTCAATTGGTAAATGAAACACTTCAAATTCCAAGAAATTGAATCACTTCAACTTCCACAAGGGACGCCACCTTTAAGCGTTTACTTTTTGAAATAATAAAACATTATTCATCCTCCTTTAGGCGTCCAATTTCACTTTGCAATAATAAAACATTTATTAAATCATTAAATGCTCATTTGACCCCTTAATGTCCCCTCTTTAAAAACAACATGAAGTTATCACTCCTAGGCGTGGGGTACAACTGAAAAACATGAAATTGACTAAGTATAAAACTCAGTCCATGGAGATAACCAAAACCAAAACCAAAACTGAAACTGAAGGATAGCAAGATGACTTGAGTTGAATTGTTGATGATGCCACTGTCAAATTTAGACCTACTCTAAATAGCCAACTGCTATAAATAGTAAATTCACATCAAAACAACAAAAAACCAAACTAAACAATTGAACTGCAAAGGATTGAACTGCTGCTAGATGGATACTGCAAAAAGATAGACTTGCTAAAAATAGCGAATTGCTATAAATAGTAAGTCTGCACAACATCTTCTGAACGCCAACTGAGCAGTATCATGACTTACTATAAATAGTAAGTGTTTCCAAATATCATTTGAGCGCAAATTGGGCAACCAACATGACTTACTATAAATAGTAAGTGCCTGGAAAGGTTGATAGATTCAGATGCATGTCACACTACCCTGGAGATCTCTGAAAACCTATAAAAATCCAGAAATTTTTTACATGCAAACCCTTGAAAAAGCATCTGAAAGAGGAAACCCTAATTTTCTGCTTTAGCTTAGCCTATGGATTTTCAGAAATAGGCTAAATCCAATTGAAGAGCGTAGGGCTAAAATGGGGACATTACAACAAGCCCAAAAATCCTCTAAGCTAAGTAAGGCTCTCGAGTATTGGCCACTCAATGATAGCCTGAACCTTGTCAGGGTCCATACGCACTCCCTCTGCACTGATGATGTGGCCCAAGTACAACAATTCTATCATGTCCAAATCACATTTGGATTCCTTGGCGTACAAGGATTCCTTGCCAAGGATATCTAATACGACGTCTAGATGGCCGATATGCTCACCCCATGTCTTGTTGTACACCAAAATGTCGTCGAAGAAAACTATCACGAACCTCCTCAGTTGTGACTGGAAGACCCTGTTCATAGTGGATTGAAACTTAGCAGGTGCATTGGTCAGCCCAAATGGCATAACCACAAACTCAAAGTGTCCACAATAACAACGGAAGGCTGTTTTCTCAATGTCTTGCTCCCTCACACAAATGTGATGATACCCCGATCTCAAGTTTATTTTTGAAAAACAACGGGCACCATGTAGCTCATCTATCAGCTCGTCAATCCGGGGAATAGGATACCTGTTTTTTATTATCCTTTTATTCAGTAATCTGTAATCAATGCACATCCGCAAGGTACCATCCTTTTTCTTCACTAACACAACGGATGAGGCGAATGGTGACTTACTAGGCCTAATATGTCCCATAGCAAGCAACTCCTTAATGGTTTTTTCGATTTCGTCCTTAAGTCGCTTAGGATGCCTGTAGGGTGTGACAATCACGGGCTTAGCACCCTCCTCCAACTCAATGATGTGCTCAATACCGCAGTCTGGTGGTCTACCAGGTGGAATCTCACTAAACACCTTAGCATGTTTAATCCTCAACTCCTATATGTCGGGATGATAAACTGGGGTTTGCTGGTCCTCTTGTGATGGCATCAACATACACTCAGCTGCCCACTCGATCATGTTGTGTCGCATGAGTCTCTCCATTCTACTGAGAGATATCATTCTGAAACTGCTATCTCGGATGGCTTTCAACACATGATTCCTTCTGTCCACCTTAAATCTCATCTCCATATCACGAAGGTTAAGGGTAAACTCTCCAATGTCATGAAGCCATTTCATCCCTAGAACCATATCAGTGTCTCCCATATTCACCACATAGAAATCTGCCTTAAAGTCATAATTATTTAATCGCATAGGAAGATCTGCAATCATCCTATCACACTTGAGAGTGTAGCCATCCGCGACCTTCACTCTTATGCCCTCAAATTCTTCAGTCTGAATCCCACGCCTCTCAACCAGCCTAGCATCAATAAAATTATGCGTGACACTTGTATCCAACAAGGTATGATCTTTTTTCCAACTAAGACCCCTCACATTTTGAAAGGGCCCTCTCGATGTATGCTAGTGAGATGTGCTTCTTGAAGCTTTACTTCTTCCTTCGTTTCAGCATCATTTTCAACCTCATTTTCGGATTTTCCCACCTCGGATTTCTCATGCTCAGAGTGCTGGTCTGATTTTTCAGATTCCGAGTCCTCATAGAATGCCCACATTACTCAGTTAGCCTTCCCCTTAGGACTCAAAGGACAGTTGTGGTTTGCATCATAGGGCCCTTTGCAATAGAAGCACAACCTCTTCTTGTGCAAGTCATCGATGGTCTCTTTGTCTAACGGAGCTGCTGATTTACCTTTAGAATCTGATTTCTCATTCTTCTTAGAGAATGATTTGCCATCCTTGTATGAAGAGGATGCTTTAGATGAGAACTTGCTTTGTGGGGCTGCAAGTTCCATGCTTCTCGCTTTTCTCATAGCCTCCTGTAGGGTTGAGGGATCAAAAACTTTGATCCAACCTCTCAATGGTTCCGACAGACTTTCAATGAATAATACAACTAATCTTCTTTTTGATATATTGGGAACCATAATTGATAACCGCTGAAAATCACCTATATATCCCTCCAAACTCCCAACTTGCTTGAGTTGAGCTAGGTCTCTAAAATACGTTTCCGGATCTTTCTTGTCGAAACATTCAACCAACCGATCCACTACTCCTGGTAAGAGGTGATGCAGTTATGCTGCAACGTGACCATCCCATGATACCACCAATCATGAGCTACTCTCTCCAAGTGTAAGGTGGCATACTTAATTGCATTTGTTTCTGCCATAGGTTGGAGGCTCAAGAAAGTGTCCAACTTATGAACCCAAGACTAAGCTGTAACCATCCCACTGCCATCAAATGTAGGTAACGTGAGTTTGTTGGTGGCATGCATAAGGTCACTGTGTTGATCTCTGTTTTGTCCTCTTGGTCTCTGGTTCGGTCTTTCTCTGTAATGCTCTCTTCTTTGACTCAGAAACTTGTCAAAGCTTATGCGTTCTCTCACTTGAAGTGTCAACAACTCCCACTCATCATTTGCTGCCATCATATCATCAGCAAACATTGGTTCACCAACTTCTTCAACATTCACCTCTTCCCCTTCGTTTCTCAAAAAGGTAGGTCGTGTTGGCCTATCTGCAATACGTGAAGGGCACGATATGCCCTAGGTGTCCCAGCTACACTCCTGTTATCCTCTGCAACCCTGTTCTGCGGAACAAATTGCTGCATTGTTGTTGCGAACCCTTTAAAATCCCGATTCATCCACTCAAAAAGCTCTCTACCATCTCTAACTTCATTGTTTTCCTCATTTCTTCTTTCGTTTCTTGGTGGACCTTCTTCTTCCCTATCACCCATTTTTGCTACTGGTATATCCTCAAATGGGTTATCCTCTTGCCAATTGTCTACTTGCTCCGCCCTTCTGCAAGTGTAGTACCTAGTATGACCTCTCATGTGAAACTTTGACCCTCCAGGATGGCAGGATCAAGGCTCTGATACCACTGTAATGTTCCACCACTTTGCTGATTTGTTTTCACTGAGTTTGTAGGTCTGATTTTTTTGTTTGGTTTTGTATTCCGTCTTTTGTGTTTTGAGTTTGCTTGCTAATAATGCTAAATAAGTACTAAAGAGCATGCTAAGTCACAAGATTCGAAATCGAATTCGAATTCGAATTCGGCAAGGAAAAAATTCGAAAAGTATAAAATTCGGATCAAATTCGCCTTATGCAATTTTTTTTTTCTTTTTAATAAATATAACTAATGATACTATATTAATAAATTAAAACTATTGAACTTTAAATATAATTATTAAATAATAAAATATTAAAGTATTATTCTAACAGTTTTCTTGAATTAGCACGAGATTGTAGGTATATATATATATATTAAAATTAGACTTTGCTTATATTATGGCACCGAGATCCCAAGTGCTATAAGGCTTGATAATAATTAAAAGTGCTAGATTTTATTTAAATAGTAATTTTTTATTTTTATCATTAAAAAATTAATTATTAAAAAAATATTAAATTGATTTATATTTAAAAAACATATGATTAATAAGTGAAGTAAAATAATACTAAATATAAATATATTAAATATAAATAAAATAATTTTTAAACTTTTAATTAATGTCATAATTCAATTAAGAATATAAGATTGTTGTTTAAAATAATATTAAATATAAAAAAACTTCAAAAAAGCATAATAAAAATATAACATTTTGTTTAAAATTTTATAAAATATAGATTTTTAAAAAATAAAAAACTTAAAAAACCTAATAAAATTTTTACATTGTTTTTAAAATTTTATAAACTTAAAAAAAAAAAATAATATTTTAAGATTTTATAAAGTGAAAAACAAAACAGAAAAACCTAATAATAATTTAAGAAGTCTGAAAAACAAAAAATCTAAATTTAACGGAGACATGAAGTTTTTTCACGGATGCTTGAAGTCGCAAACGAGTTGCAGCTTGCAAAGACAGTTCTTCCTCACGAATCCGTCTGAAATCTCCACAGCGTGTGAATCCAAGGCCCAGTGTTTGGAAGGCTCGGCAATGCAGTCGGTCACTATTATAGATTTAAACATCGAACCAAAAGCTCTTTTCAGTTTCTCACGATTTTTTGAGGAATCGGTCACAATTTGGGATGTTCTTCTCTGAAGATTGAAACAAAAAATTCTAAAAACGTATTAAAAATATATATTTTTGAAAAAAAAATAGGGTCTTTGTTCCGTACAAATTTATTGGCGAATTTTTACGAATTTGATAAATTTTTTATAGATTCGCCGAATTTCGAATCTGATGCCAAAAATTCGGCGAATCTTGTGACGAGAGCATGTACATGAAGTAGAAATTTCTAATAAACTAATCTACTGAGATACATCGAGTAAAATGATCATTTTGGAAGCCAAATATGATTTCTTCATTACATAATAAGATGCATACAACATATAGCTTACATCAGATTTAAAGCTAAATATATCATGTACTAAACTTTAACTTACAGCCATATAACTCTATGAATAGTAACTTGCTACAATACCAAACCCCAATAAAATGCTCACACCAGCTGAAATACAAACTTCTCCCACCAAAAACCAAAATGGGAAGCTTCCTAGGGCTGGGGCGCCCCCTTTAGGTAAGATGGCAGCCTCTTAGAAGAGGCATCCCTTTTACTTTTGATGATGAAACCCTCATGAATGGGGACGGCTGGCTGTAGCTGCACAAATCAGTCCAAAAAATCTCCAAAGCGCGAACAGCTCTTGTGAAATGAAGGATGGAGTCTATGGCAGCAATATCTACTCAAAAAATCAGCTCTTAACTTAGCCAATAGTTCCTAATGTCACGAAAATTTGCATACAAATTCAGACCAGCAACCTTAAATTGGTATTTCACACCCTCAAGCTGCTCATAAACAAAAACCAAGCCCCCTGCAGGCTCACCCACTGCAAAAATCAGGAAACCCTAGTCTACCCCTTCCCCAAACTCCCAACTCACAAGCCAAAGCAAGAAAATAACTCAATGCATGAGAGGGTCGAACTTCCCCTCTTGCTTTTTATAATTTTTCATTGAAAAACACTATTCATAAAAATTGAGCACTATTCACTTAAGTTATAACTTTTTCACTTTATGGATGAATAGTAATTATAAAATATAAAGTGACCCCTTCATTTTAAAGACACATGGTCCCTAGGCCAAAGATGATGAAATAAAAGGTGAGTATCATAAATTTAAGCACAAGTATCATGCCAAACGCAACAATTCACCCTGCCACCATACTCTGGTGATCAACACTGCAAGTTAACGACCAAGTGCCCATCCAAGTGACCCTCTATCCAGAACCATTAGCCTACGAGGGTCGACGTGATAGGCTAATCCCTTGATTCTCGAAAGACTAATTAGAAGGGGACATTACATTTGTGCATCACTAATTGAAACAATGAGAGTAGGTAAGGAGTTTAAGTGGACATTAGGAGCAAATAGGAGTTTCAAATTGCTAAAGAATGTAGCAAAATAGTTGGTGCTAGTACTATTGGATTTCAACAAAGTAATCCAAGTTGATTGTGATGCAAGTGGAAATTCAATAGGAGTGTTGTTGAGTTAAGAAGGAAAACTAATGGCTTATTTAAGTGAGAAACTAATTGATGCAAGAAGATACATAGTCTATGATCAAGAATTTTATGTTATAATTCAAGCATTGAAGAAATGAAGGCATTATTTGTTGCGAAAAGAGTTTGTATTGTACATAGATCATTAGGTATTGCAATATTTGAACCACCAAGGTAAATTGAACTAAAGACATACGAGATGGATAAAATTTATACAAAATTATACTTTTGTATTGAAGCATAGGAATGGAAAATTAAACAAGGTTGTAGATGCATTGAGTAGGAGATAGAATTTGCTAATGAAAATGAGAGTAGACATAGTTGGATTTAAAGAATTAAACCAATTGTATGAGGTTGATCTTGACTTTGTAGAGGCATGAGGAACATGTAAGGAACTAGTAAGTGTTGACAAAAGCAAGTGGTTTGACTATTTGATTAGAACGAGATGTTGTTCAAAGGTAGTTAGTTGTGTATTTCTAGAAGCTCAATGCAAGAAATTTTTTTGAAGGAGAAACATAGTAGTAGTTTAGCAGGACATTTTGGGATATATAAGACAGCTGCATTGTTAAATGAACTATTTTTAGCTGAAAATATATAAGGATGTGAGGAATTGTTCAACAGTGTAGGACTTGTCAAATTGTGATGGGGAGTAACCAGAACATAGATTTGTACCAGCCATTATTAATTCTAGAGAAACCTTGGGCGGACATAAGTATGGATTTTGTATTGGAATTGCTAGGGACCTAATGATTTTTTATTTGTAGTATTGGATAGGTTTTCTAAGATGGCACATTCCATCCCACATAAGAACAATGATGTGACACATACAACTAATTTATTTTCTGAAGTTGTGAGGTTGCAAGGTTTGCCAAAAAGTATTGTTTTAGACAAAGACAAAGTTTATTGGATATTTTTGGAAGACGTTGTGGAAGAACATGAAAACAGATTTGAAACTTAGTTTAGAATGACCCACAAATTGATGGACAATCCAAAGTTGTAAATAGGAGTTTAGGTAACTTGTTAAGATGCTTGGTTGGAGAAGAGACATAAAATCGGGACATGGTTATGTCACAGATAGAGTTTGCATACAGTAATTTAGTTAATAGAGTAGAAGAAAGACACCAGTTGCAGTCATATGTGTTTGTAGTCCAAGAAATGTATTAGAGTTAAGAGATACTAGTAAGGAGGAAAAGAAGAGTGGAGAGGTAGAAAAATTTTGTAGAACACATCGAGGAAGTACAAATAGAATTTGTAATAGCTGAAGCACTCTTTCACTGCATTATTTATTAATAGATGTACATATTTATAGATACAATGAACTCAACAATTTTCCTATAGTTTTGCTAATAGATATGACAACTAACTGGAGTTGTTCAACTACAAACTGGACATCTAATGACAGCAAACTAATAACTGAAGACACCTCTACAGTTTTATTTAGAGCATGTATTCCAACACTCCCTCTTAAGACTACAACATTGAACTAATTAACAACATAAAGTTTGATCACGAAGTTTGATCCGAAATGTTGAGAGAAAAAACTCACACAGTCAAATCCAGAAGTTTCTTGCTCTAACATAAAACTAAACAATACATTATGCAGAAGCTATTCTTTGAAAACAGTTCTCGAACCAGTAAGAATTTTTCAAGATGCTTCCAAGTATAATCACCTAGCTATAATTGAAGTTCCCAACATCATTGGAGACCATTTACACATGAAATGTCTCATCACCCTCATAAAGGTATGATGCTGAACTTCCAGTTTTCAGATCTCCCTTGAACCAGTTTTCAGATCTCCCTTGAACTATTGGACATCAATCTTCACATGTATGTCTCGTAACCCCAATGAGGTATAGTGTTACTCTAATTCACAAACACCTTAGACTATTGAGCATCTATCTATCCTCTATTGCATCCATTACTGTCTTCAAAGTTTTGGCCTCTTCAAAATAGGACATGCGCCTCATCTTCAATGAAGTCATCATCACTTTCAATATCTGATGGTTCTTCAACAGCAGCTAACATTCCTTTATTTTTATGGATTTCTTCACAGCTGCAGCAGCCTTCACAGCAAAGGATTTGTACAGAACAAGCGTAGGCTTCTTTGAAGTCGTAACCTTTTTAGGGTAAGCGTTTGATTTCTTCCAATCAAACACAATCAATGTCTGCCTCTTGTTGATGTGATTTTTGCGACCACACCAACACAGAATAAAGTCACCAACGACTACTCTTTCCTCTCTTGAACAAAGTTTCCTGCATGCTAAGATTGCGAGACAAGTCATACATTTAACTCCAAGGTTCCTTCAGTGCGAATAGTCTCAGTTGGCTTGATGTGATTTTGCTCGTATTTCAAGGGCACTTACACAATTGTTCGACAGTTGACAGCAGACAGCGGACTAAGGGCTTTCATGTAATTCGAATGATTTGGCAAGTGGGCACAAGTTTCCTAATTCTAACCAGAAATGAACTGAATTTAAAAGAGTGTAGGGCCTAAGAAGTTTATCTTCTACTCTAAGGCGTGGGACATGGCGATCAATTCTTACCGACTTCAACCAAGCTCTGCTTTGCCTCGCTTTGGACAGCGTCCACAGAACCGGTGCAATCTTCAGAGGAGTAGCTCAAGGTGTTCAGATCACAACTTAGCATGAAAATACCATCATAACGACGCATATAAGCATACAAATCATGATCGAAGTTAAGTACACGATATTCCATTTGACCACACAAGGCGCATTCACCATCAGCGAACACACTAGTGGTATGGATAGACGAAGTTTGCTCAAATTGAAGACCATGTTCCACAATCACTAAGTACTAGCATGAAATGAAATCTACTTTACTTTACGCTACTTGAAGTCGAAGGGACGAAGAAATCTTGCTAGCTACTTATAACAAAGAAGAATTCACCATTCAATGAAAGATCTTTTATTACAATAGTTTTTCGCAACAATCTCTTACAAAGTTTTCAAAGGAAAACTTTCCTTCTCCTTCAAACTATGCTATGCTAAGATATTACAACTAAAGTGTCTCCGCTCTACTCTCTAGTCTGATGTCTAAACTCTACTTCTACTACCGTACAAATGAGAAGGACTCCCCCTTTTATAGCTGGCCAAGTCCAACGGACGGCTCAGATTACAATCGACTGGATGGCCCAGATTGTGCCACCTCAGCCCTAAACAAGATTCACCCTAAAAACCACCACAAAGAAGAGTGGGGTAATAAATGAACAATTAATGGCCACCATCTTCTAGAAGATTCCTGTTCATAGACGCGTTCACACTGTTCTTCTTTCTGGACTACAGACTTGATCAAACAGCCTCAACCTTTGGCATGGCAGGCAAGTTCTCGATCTGAAACTTCAAGTCTGCAACTTCTTTCTCTTGCTTGATGACGATTTTCCTCCTTGATTTCGACTTTGAAGTACTTGCTTGGGTTTCCATTTTTCTTTCATCCTGAGCTTTGAAAACATTTCTTCCTCACCACCTGAGTTGGGCACGTACTAAGTCTCAACACTTAGCCATTTCTTGCAATTGTTTTCTCCTTCAAGGTTGGAATGTAATTCTGGAGCACTTGCTTCATCGCTTCAAGTCCTAGTGGTTTGGCCTTGACGTTCATCCCTGCCCATAAATTCTTCCCTTGGAAGCATTATCCTTGCCAGCTTTGGCCATCTGCAAAGCAAAAAAGGCAAGCATTATAATTCTAACCTTTTAAAATGAGCAATTTCGTAAGATGGCTGGCCTGTGAAATTGGCCTTGAAAATAAAAGATGTCAGCATTAAAACTTCAACTCCAATCCTCAAGAAATACAACACCGAAGTTAAAGCCTTGAGCCTCAGCAATTTGCAGCAGTACTACTTTCAACACTTCAAAAAGGAAATCAATCTCAGCACCTCCACTTCAGATTTTACTTCCATTCCTCAACTTCAGAAATTTATCTCCAGCAACATAAATTCTTCAACTTCGGAGATTTATCTTCAGCAACTTCAAAAATTCTTCTCCTTCAAATCGAATTTCTTTACCAACTTTGAGCTACAAACTTTCCTCAAGCAAATTCGAACTTCTTCATTTGGTGGAAAAAAAAGAATAAACTTTCAGCCTATATAGGCAAGTTGAATTCTAGGAGGAGGCTAAATTTAGCATAACTCATTAAATATCCACTACCCCACAGCATGAATTTGAATTTCCCTCCCTCTGGCAATTTTGACACTTGTCACTTGGCGGCTGGAATCTTTGAAAAGATTGACTTTGACTGGCGTACTTTGCATTTAAATTTATTTTGAAAACACTCACTTCAAATTCACTCTTAAAGAAATTTGATTCACCAGTTGAAGCTCCAGCATTTTAATTTTATTCACCTCTGACTCTGGAAAATTCATCTCACGAAGAACTCAATCAAAATCACTAGGTGAACAACTTCAATTTCATCATCTAGAAAATTTTCATCTTGAAAACACATTTTAATCACTTTGCCTGAGAAAAAATTTTAAATTTCCCTTAGGAAAATTCATTATTTCAAGTGCCCATCAAAATCTCTACCCTGGAAGTCTTGGCGAAGTGTAGAAGACAATAAAATCCATTCCTTGTCGAAGATCTTCAATACCCAGAAGAAAATTTTCTTCAGAACTTGTCAGATTCATGGGTATACAACGAACGGGTTCATTTAATTCTTTGAATTTTGAACCTTAGAAAAATAATTTTCATCAAATTTAATCCATTTCTTCAACTCCAGGCGCATTTCCTTGCTCTGACTTGAAGACTTTTAATTATCCTTGCGTAGCTGACATCTTCTGACTTCTTCTCACCAATTTTTACTCATTCCTTGGTGAATTTCTCCTGTCTTCTCCAACTTGGGCGTTTTTATTTAAAATGCCTTGAGTGCACCTTGTCTTCAACGCCTTAGCAATATTTATCATCATTGCCCCCTTGGGCGCACTTTATATGTCATGGAGAACATTTTAATTTCAATGCCCAATACATTTTATTCACATCACCCTGGGCGTACTTGGGATATCAAGTTTCAAATACTTAAAGAATTTCCATGCCAGCCTTCTCTTTAGGCGCAAATCAACCCTTATGTTCTCACTTTTTAACACTTGCCTTAGAAAATTTTAAGTTCTCTTCTTTTAAGCTCAAGGCGCAAATGATGGGGTGTCTCCTTCTAATTTGCAGCACTTTAGAAATCTTCAAGATCTTCTCCAAGTTTGGGGGTGCATTTAGGAGGTGAACACTTAATTTTCAAGTACTTAGAAAATTTCCACTTTCATCCTCTCTCCAAGGGCGCATTTGACCCCATGTACTTTCATTTTTATTGCCTCAACCAAATTTCTACTCATCTTCAAGGCTGGGCGCATCTAGTATGCTGAGCTTTCAATTTCTACTCCTTTGAAGACTTTTGCTAGTTTCATTCTTCAAGTGGGGGCGCAAATAGGAGGGGTTGCTTTAAATTTGAACACTTAGTGAACTTTTATTCCATCCTCCACCCTAGGCGCACTTCAATGGTCAAGCTTCAAGTTTGTGATACTTAGTAAGATTTTCCATGGCCCTTCTCCTTCTTGGGCGCATTTGCATGGGTGAGCATCAAGTTTGCTAGACTTAGTCAATTTTCAAGCCACCTTCAAGCTTCTGGAGCAGATTTGAGGGTGTCAAGCCTTCATTTTATCGGACTTGGATGAATCTTCCAGCTTTCGTCTTATTTATAGTGAATTGTTCATGATGCCCCCAGCTTACCCTAATTTTCTATTTTTAGAAAGTTTCCCAAATTTCGCATTTTAAGCTGATTTTTGGCTCCAAAAAGCTGGATTTTGCTTTGTTCTAAACCTCAGGATGTGTTTGTGCTACTGATGCCTGATATTTATCTGTACTTGCTATTTTTAGCAACATTTGTGGAGGTGGCTTGCTATTTATAGTAACTGCTTGTTTCTGATAACTCCACAACTCTGTTTGATTTGAAATTCGAATGATGTGCTCCTCACCACGTGACCTGCCTGCCGACATCAGCACCTGCTGCTGACTTACTATTTTTAGCCCGTTTCTAAAATGACTTACTATAAATAGTAAGTGCTCTGTTTGCCCTCAAATTTTATCAGCAGATAGCTTGGAAGACGTTGATCGTGGTGGTATACATCGGTTTTTGAAAATTCTGACCTTTTATCCCTCTTTTCGGGCCCTGAAGTTGGAAACCCTAATTCATCTTGCATGTATATCAAACAATCTCCGTTTGTTCTCGTTTCTGTTGCATTGCGATCAGCTCGTGATTCTGAAGTGCTGGGAGGCGGCTGCCGGGATGCATCTGCTAAAAATAGTAAGTTCTTGAATGAGTGATTATCTCCATTTGCATGTCATATCATTGCGAAGCTCTCGAAAAACCCATAAAGAATCTTTCGACATGCGCCGAAAAACTTCGCATCTAAACCCTAAAAATAGCCTCTGAAGGCTAAGCTCTGAAAGTTATCATCTCGCTTTGCATGTTACACCATCGCTACGGTCTCTGAAAACCTAGAAGGAATCATCCGACATGCGCTAGAAAATTCTGCATATAAACCCTGGAATCTGCCCTGGAAGCTGAACTGCTAAAAATAGTAAGTTGTTTGTTTCAGCTCAAATTTTGCCAGTGAGCAGCTTGATGTGCTCTGGATGCAGTGTAATTGCTGATACCTCAAAAATGTTGAAGGAACGCCCTGAATTGCACACTTACTAAAAATAGTAAGTAGTCAGAATCTGATGAAACTTAGCTGAGAGTCTATTGGAAGAACACTGACAACAATGTTAGTCTCTATTTTCGATTTATTCACCTTGTTTAACTTCAGGTTGGCTGGAAAGTTCAAAACCCTAATTTTCAGACTTAGCCAAAAGTTCACATTTAAACTCAATGACGGGCACAATCCTCGAAAGGTAGATATCAGAAAAGAGACCGAGAGAGAGAGAGAGAGAGACAAAAACCAAAGCCAAAAAGACCAGAATGGAGCAAAAATTAGGGGTTCCCATCTTGAATGGGGCGATGTGTGAAAAGGTCACAACACCTCCTATTTCCAATTTCAGCTTCTTCAAACAGAAGCAACGTCACTTTTACTTGGTTCTATAGTGCCCTTTTCTATTGCTTGAAGCAGCAAACAAAACAAACTGCAGACTTTTGAAAATAGAATATAGAACAGTCGAAAACTACAATGTTATTGTTCATAAATAGATAAAACAAAACAAACTGCAGACTTTTGTTTGATATGGTAGCTCTTGACTAAGCCTTTTCAACACTTTTGACTGCTCAAAGAACTCTCAAATTGACTAGCAACATCACCAAATTTCATCGCAGCAGCAACGGCACATAAACTGTACTGAAATCATTTTTGATTCACTCATTTGCTTTCCTCTGATCTCCTTCACATATTCTAGAATGAGTGGCTTCGCAATAAATTCTTCTTAGGGCATAGCAACCACCACAATGTCCTCAACATCAGGCTTATGGCATTCTAAAATTCATATGCAGTAGCTATATTGGAGTATGACTGCAGCAGCTGTAGCAGATCAAGCTGCTCTGATACCAAAACAGAATTTGTAATAGCCGAAGCACTCTTTCAATGCATTATTTATTAACAGATGTACATATTTATAGATATAATGAACTCAACAATTTTCCTATAATTATGCTAACAGATATGACAACTAACTGGAGTTGTTCAACAGCAAACTGTACATCTAATGACAGCAAACTAATAACTGAAGACACCTCTACAGTTCCTTATTGGCACATCTACAGTTTTATTCAAAGTGTATATTCCAACAAGTACATGTGGAAGTGAGAAGCCACTTGGAGAAAATGAATGGTTGATACAAGGAGAGTTGATGAAAAGGTAAGATATAATCAGTTTGCGATTGGAGAAGTGATGGTATATCTTAGGAAGGAAAGATTTCTAGTGGGAACATAGAACAAGCTAAAAATGAAGAAGTTTGATCCTTGCAAAATAGTTAAAAAAGCTTTGATTTAGGAAGTGCATATGAAGTAAAGTTGCCAAAAGGCTTGGATATATCATTAGTGCTCAATATTGTAGATTTGCATTAGTGTCATGATAGAGTTAGGGAATATTGACGTAGAATTGCAATAGCAAAATCAAATACTGCATGAGGAGATTTTGGATAGTAGAATTGGAAGAAGTGCTGAGAACAAGTGATATGAGGAGTATTTAGTGAAGTGGAAAGGAAGGCTTGAAAAAGACTTATCTTGGATTTCAAAGGTTGAGTTAGACTGTCTTGGTTTTGCTCTAGCCATTGGAAAGGTGAGGGACTTACAGTCAATTCTAGATGTCTGATGTAGGAGCATCCTAGGGTGTAAGAGCAATTTTACATCAACCAAAAATGTTTTCTTTACTTGTTTGTTTTGTTTGCATGTTTCTTGCACATCTAAAAGTCACCACATGTTCCACTGCATTTCACCACAAATACATAATTCACCTTGTGATTGGAAACTTGTGTTCATCTTGGATCCTTCAACGACGCATTCCAAATCTAAGGAGATCTTGATCACCACAGAGGCAGATATTAATTTTTGATATTTCACCAGTCACAACATTAAAGTAGATTGACATCTAGTTTCAATGTTTGCGGTTTGTGGCAACTTCTCAAAGCTTGTGACAACTAAGGAATGCATTACAAGGTACATTAGGCTTAGGATACCTTATGGTATGGACCGCATCGAGATCCATTGATCCTTCATTATTGCATTCACTCTAGAAGATGCACATACATGTTTCATAAGGCATTGAGATTTGCGCCACATTGTAGCTAATTGAGATCACTCCTATGAGTCGAAGCTAACATATACACTCTTGAAGATCATTAGAGAGGAACGAAGAAAGTAGAATCGAGTTGAGCATGGATTTTTATTGCAATGTCTTTTAGATCCTATAATTTGCACATTGTAATCAAATGATTGAGGCCTAGCATGTTGGAAGCCCATTGTGGCAGATTGTAATGTTGTGGTGACTATAATGAAACAAGGATATATTGCTGCTTGTTTCATTGGGATGCTGTCAGTTTGTTTGTTTGGTTGATGATTGAATAATCCTTCATTGGATCCCCCATCCATGACTGCATCACTAATGTATCATAAAAAATGGTCTCACGATCCTCTTGCCTTTGGCCTTCTTGGCATAAGGACACTTCAACCACTTAGTGCTCACAAACATTCCCTTAAGGTTGGGCAATGTGGCTGTAATACTTTGCAAGGTGATGAAATTAATTGCAAATTGTGTGACACTTGACTGCACGAGATCCTTGCCATTTGTTTGTTCTCTCATGAAATTCATGACCTATGTGTGGTTGTAGATGTATTTTGTCACATTCCTTGCATTTTCTCCTACATTCTTCACCCAACTAAGTTTCCCAGTATCGTCAAGGAGAATGCCCATGTAGTAGTTTTGCATTGTAGGATGCCTCACCTCTAGAGGTCTTATCAACTGCCACATATGTAGTTGAATTGCTTGTCACTATTTGGATGATATTTCCCACTCCCACCTTATACAATAAGTTGATCAAGGTGCAGTTCTTTTCATTTCACAAATTTGACATTGTAGTCCTTTTTCCAAATTTGTTTCTTTTCACCTACTAGCTGATGTGTGTTTTTATTGTATCCTCCAATAATGGCCCACTCAACTCACGATGGCTGGATGCCTTGAACCCTTTATCTACAACAATAAATGTAGTGATCAGTTGCTCCCAATAAGGACTCTTTGCAACATTAAATGGAATGTTATAGTACCAAAAATTGGCACATGCCAACTTGGCCTTATGCTACAATTCTTTATTCCATGTAGTACCTTCCAATGCAGGTTATAGACTAGGAATGCTACAAAGAACAGAGAAAAATGGAATTGTGGATGCCTAAATTATCTAATCCCTCTATTTGTGGCCCAATGGAAGAAGAAGAAGAGCTCACAATATTGCCAACTCTATAGAACCTACGAAACCTACCAATGCCTCAGCTGTCCACTTTTTTCTCTGTTTTCTCTTGATTATAAGACGCAAAGAGAGCTTTTGCATCTTGTTTAACCTCTTGAGATGCTGCAGTACATACCACAACATCTGACACTTGATTCATGCAAAGGTGATTTGAGGCAATTTGTGTCTCCTCGCATATTCAGCCTACAATACTTACAAATTACCATTCCTTGCCTTATACTTGCTATTTGATGTTTCCAAGGAAGGTCCTTGATGCAGGGGCATCCGAGTCCACAAGCAATCTTGCATCACCAAAATTTGAATAAAGGTGGTTGAAAATATTTTGGTCTTGTCTTAGAGTTCTCAAAATTTCAAGGAGATTGCAAGAATGGATGCATAAAATTGTAGAAGAATCATTGTAGTTGCCTTAAACAGTAGTAAAATACTTAGTTGCATCTTTGGCAGCAAGGCATCCCTATTGTTGTGTATTTGTTTCTTAGTTGCTGCACAATTGTACCTAGTTGTTGTACAATTGTTTTCTAGTTCTGCAATTATTTTCTACTCACTATGCAACCATTCCTAATTGCTGTGCAACTGTTCTAGCAACTGTTCTCTATTGTTGAACAACTATTTCCTAGTTCTTGTGCAACCATTCTTAGTTGTCGTGCAACCTTTCTTGGTTGCATTTGTTCAGTTGAGTTGCAAAGTGCTCAAGCCATTTCAGTTAGAACAAAGTAGATGGAGTTCAAGGGTTTCATTCAAAATGATGTGGTAAGATTCATCTAGAATAAAATGGTAGTTTCAAACTCAAGCAATCTTGTTTCATAATGGCCAAAATGAAGACAAATCTGTTTAGAAGGAGAATGGTCGGGGTTTAATGATTGAGGATCATTAACCAATTATTCATGAGGATGTTTAGGGCCAAGAAGACAAAGAAAAACCTCTACAAGAACAAAAGGGTAGGTAACAAAAGGCAGTAGGTATTTTTTGGCGAAACATGTTCTAAAAATGTGTTAGATTTGTAGGTTCGATCAAGAAAGGAAAGAAATTGTAGGTGTAGGTGTATGGACAAAATGCAGTCCAGTCTTGGATAGAAATCTTGCCCAAACTCATTGGAGGAATAGAATCTTAGATCAAAAAAGGGGTAGGGAAACAATTGGCCATTACTATGATAATTTAGAAACTGGAAACCATTGATTTTCCTAGTGAAGACATTTAGAACCCATGAGCAGATAGTTTAGAGTGTGACCATTGATGTTTGTGCACAGATTTTGAGGACTTGGGGGCAACCATGTGGTGTTGATATTTATTGTTGTAAGCCATAATTGGCAGGAAATGTGGGATTTTTTTTTCATCTTGGGCATTGAGTAGCCCATTTGCTTATTTACGTGTGTAATAAGTTTAGGCTACTTTTCAGCTTGTTGTAAGCTTCAAGGGGCAGATTTTATTAATTCATAAATGTATCATTGTTTTGCTTCCATCTGGTGTATGAAATTGGACCCCCTTTTCTAGACTGCATCAATTCTTAGGTTTGCTGCCAACCCTCCCACTTGTGGATGCTATTTTGCTATGGAAAAATGGATTAAGCTCTAGCAGAATGGATAAAAACAGAAAAAATTCAAAGAAAACCCTAGCAGCTACTACAAACTAACAATTAGAGATAAAATAGTAAATAACTAAACCCTAGCACTAGAAATTAAGAATGAAGGCGCAAAAATAGAAACTGGAAAAGTGTTACATAATTGTCAAATGTGGCTTAATCAGAGCTGATAAATTCAATAATTTTGATCAATCCTCACTCCTGAATCACTGTAAACAAATTTGCAGTGCTCCAATATGAATGCTTGAAAAAACCAATTTGAAAAATGCTGAAAATGATGTTTTATGGTGGACTGTTATTTCAATGCAGCCAAGTTTTGACTCAAGACTCATAAGTTATTGGAAAAATTTTGGGCAATTTTTCACAAAAAAACTCGCCAATGAATCACGGTTGAGTTTTTTTGCAAGTTAATTGTGCCCATGCATAACTTGTGAATCCTGTGAGTTATTGGTGGTTTTTTAAATCTATGGTGATACAGATGGTTATATGGCCAGGCAGTTGTGTTTCTAGTTCTACCATCAGCCTACTCAGCCAATTCAGAATCCTATTTTGACTTTCAAGTGAGGGCTCTAAATGTAGTGACAAGGCAGCAAGTGAAATTTGTCTTTTTATGTTTTAGGTAATTGCTTTGTGCTTATATTTTGGACTGGTTCAATGTTGATCTCTGAGTTGCATATTTGGATTTATAGCTGATTTTTTATGGTATCTACTATCCTGTATCAGCCTAAAATTGTTAATGGTAGTTGGGATAATCTGATAGCTATGAATTCCTTTCTTTTGTTTTGGTACTTACAATCTGGAACATGATACCAAACAGCTTGGTAGCATGGGCGACTTGGTTGGTTAGGACATTCAAGTAATTACTTTTTCTTTCTGTGGAACCTTTGTAGAATAGTAGATACCATCTGGATCTGTTGTCAATATTTGAAGAAACATTAAATTATAAAAGTTTTTGTAATTTTATCTAAAAGAAATGCTGGTTTGGATAAGATATTGTACTTTTCTTAATTAAAAGTTGTCCTTGCTTTCCTGACTTCACAACTGAAGAAGATATTTGAAGAAAATGGATCAAACACATTCACCATGTTTGCTAAAGAAAAATAGACAAATTTCCATAGTTCCACGGAGTTTCCTGACTGGGGGACGCAGGGATGAAATATACTGAGCCAATTTTTTCAATTTTTCAATTACAATGAGCAATGCAACACACATCCATTAGGGTTAGCACTTAAACCAAAACGATGCGGAATTCAACCCTAACCAAGAATGTACACCAGGATCCCGAGATGGGCAAGGTGTGAGCATATGGTCAGGGGATCTCAATGCAATGCTGATAAAAGAACTCTAACCAAGTGTAATGTCCCCATTCTTTCATGAGCATCAGAGTTGGTGGATTAGCCTATTATGTCGATCCTCGTAGGCTAATGGTTCTGGATAGAGGGTCACTTGAACAGGCACTTGGTCGGTAAAATGCAGTGTTGGTATCCGGAGTATGGTGACATGGTGAATTTGTGCGTTTGGCGTGTTATTGGAGCTTAAAATGATGATCTTCACCATTTATTTCACTCCCTCAGGCTTAGGGACCATGTGTCTATTATTTAAAGGGGTCATTTTCTATTTTTCAGTTACTATTCATGGCTAAAGTGAAAAAGACATAATTTAAGTGAATAGTGTTTTTTTTAATGAATAGTGTTTTCAATGAGAAATTATAAGAATGCAAGAGAAAGTTCGACCCATTCATGCATAGAGTTATTTTGTTGAATGAAACTTGGAAGTGTGGAGTTGTGGAAGAGAGAAACCAGGGTTTCTTGATTTTAGCAGTGGGAAAGCCTGGATTGGGCTTTGTTCTTCGAATTTTGGCTTCTTGATGGTGTGAAATACCACCCTAAAGTTGCTGGTCAGTTTCTTGTTGATCCATTTGGAGCTTTATTTTGCTGATTACAAGTTGTTGAAGTCATCCTTTGGAAAGGGGTTTGCTGCTAGAGTCTCCATTTGCCATCCAAAAGGAGTTGCTTGCATTTTTGAAGACTTTGGAGCTGTTTTTAAGCATCTACAGCCAGCCGCCTTGTTTGAGGGTTTATGACAGCAAAAAGAAAGAAAAACGCCTCTCTTTAGTGGCTGCTTTCACATCCAAAAGGGGCACCCTTGCTACTAGAAGACTTCTAATCCGTTATTTGGTGGGAGAAGTTCGTAAGTTAGTTTGTATGAGCATTTTACTAGGGGCGGGTACTGTAGCACGTCACTATTCACAGTGATGTTTGGCTGTAAGTTAACTAAATTCATATGATGTATTTTGTTCAAACTTGATGCAAGTCGTCTATTCCATGTAAGCTCTTATATCATGAAGAATGCTTCTTGACTACCATTTGAGTCTTGTTCGAATTTTCATAAGTAGTTTGGTTTATTTTGAGTTTCTATTGCATGCATATGCTTGTTAAATTCATGTGTATCATTGGCATCAAACATCAAAACACGAAAAACACAAAAAGAAACAAACACCAAACACAAATCAGACCTACAAGCACCGTGAAATCATCGCAGCCGAGCGATGGTTCATCACAATGGTATCAGAGCTTTTCACTACAATGGTAGCAGAGTGGATCACTAGAGTGTGGTTCATCACACCAAGAATGCGCCAAATGACGATGAGCATATGGTCAGAGGATCCCCACCATCTACAATGCTGAAAGTAAACTCAACGCCAAGAATGTGCTTTCCAACCCAGAATGGGAATGGAGCTACCATATGGCGGAGGTACTAAGAACTACAATGCAAGTACAGAATATAAAATAGGTGGCAAGCCAGCCTCTTCCGCTTATTCAGTGGGTATTACAAGCAAATAAGGAAAGTAAGTGAGAACGCTAACAGTACTACTGTTCAGCTTACAACATGATAGAGAATTGCTTGCCACAAACATGAGATCAAGAGTTAGATAGTGCTGCAACAATATATAGAATCTCCTTGCTTGATAAGGAAGCTTAGATTAGAAAACTCCACTCTAGTGAACAACTTGACAATTTGATTTTTGACAGTCCTGCTTTTCAATTGCATAAACAGCAGCCCTAGAATTCACTATTTTGCTTACAACTCACTCCAAACTCACTCAAAATTCCTGAGACAAAGTGCATATTGGTCCTAGGATGATGGCGCCCATGATTGAATCATAAAAACTGACCAAAAGACATCACATATTTTATGCACGAATTTCAAGGCAGTCCCAAATGGTACGGCCCTCAAGGAAGGGTGATTTGCCTTGATAAATTCAAAGACTTCTTCAAAAAATTTGAAAGTTAGTAGAAAGGGTCGCCCCTCATAGACAAAGAGATATATGCAATACCCAGAATGATTCTTTTTGTATTTTTTGACTTATGAGTAAAAACAACAATCAGCTATAATGAAGAGACAACTCCAAAACTTCACTAATAAGCATGAAACTGAACTACAAAGCCCACACAACTACTACAATGCAAAATCTCACTACAAAATCACTCAACTACAACTATCTCACCACTAGTTGCTATCTTTCAAGCAAGAAGCATAGTTGCCGCGAGACTGGTACGAGAGACTGGTACCGGTACTGGTACCAGTATGGCATTTTTTGAAAATAGGAGACGGGGGTACTTGGAGATGCCATTTTTTTTTTTAATATAAAAATTAATAATATATAGAAAATCTGAAAATATAATGACATTGAACTTTCAAAACAATAGCAGCAGTAAAGTTTAAGAATGAACATTAACTTTAAATACACAAAATTGAAAATTCAAATCCAAATGGCAAATGTCATTGTCACATTGTGTCAAAGAGTCAAAGAGTTCATACTTCAAATTCCATAATCATAGTTTTAACTTCTAAGTTCACATTTGACATTACATATTCGATTACATATTGAAAATCAGAAATATAGTTTGATAATGATTGGCTGATATGCAAACAAAAAACAAAAATCAGAAATCTATCTGATATGAGATATCTCATATCATCTACATCACATCAATATCATCCATGTCAAGGTCCTCAGTTATGAGGCTATCCAAAAACTCATCACTCTCTAACTCAGGTTCCTCTGTTGGTAGTAGAACTGGGGGTAAATCAATAAGGCCATCTGGTTCAACCACTTCATCCACTATGGCTGCAACATCTTCATCAGGTGAAATTTGGTCCCATTTTGCTGAAGGACCTGCATTGTATGCAGGATCTACACGAGAGAGAAGGCGAAGTGAGCTATGAATGTACACCAGGTTCTCTGCTTTCTTTGACCCCAATCGGTTCCTCTTTAGTGAATGAATAAAACCATAAGTACTCCAATTTCTCTCACAAGATGAAGAGCTAGCTACTTGTGAGAGTAATCTTATTGCAAATGATTGCAATTCAGGTGTTTCACCTCCATGGTTCCACCACCACTCTATAGGGTCTTTCTTTGCTCGCATATCATATAAAGCTTCCACGGAAGAAAAGTCACCATGCCCACGTGAAAACTTATTCCATTGAGTCCTTATAACTGATGCTTCCTCACCTCGGCCATATATCTTTTTTATTGCAGCCCAAAACCCCTTCATTACCTCTCTATCCTCATATGGAGCCCTCTTATTGGTCTCTTCTATATTATGCCATTTAGGATTTAAGGCATAGGCAGCACAATGAAGAGGTGTGTTAAGTTTGTTCCATCTTCCATGTAACTTTTCTTCTATCAAAAGATATAGTGAAGGATCTTTTGCATCTGTTATTTCCTTAATTCTTTCACACATGGAATCTATTTCTTCATAAATTTCCCCCAAACATGGCTTGTCTGAATCTGCAAATTTGATCACCTCACATATGGGCTGAATAAAGTCCACAACAAATTTAACTTCAGCCCAAAAATGGTCATCAAGGATCATACCTCTCACCTCAACTGCATCATTTGATGTAGATTGCCTCCAAGCTGCCCACGCATCACTAACAACTGTGGAACACAAAGCACCTTTCACTTCACAAAGACGGTGAAGAAGAATAAAATAAGAAGCAAACCTTGTATCAGCTGGTTTGAGAAGCTCCACCTTGGCAAATTTTCGATAAATAGCTTGTGTTTGGTGATGGTTGCATATAAACATTTGAATTTTTCTGCCCTTTTCTATGAGAGCTAAAACCCACTCAAACTTGCCAATATCTTTGAGTGCATTATTCAACGAATGCACACAACATGGTGTCCAAAATATATGCTTGTATTTCTTTTGCACCAACATGCCTGCTGCTTTACAAACAGGGGCAGCATCTGTAACAATTTGGACTACATTTGATGCCCCTACCTCCTCAATGCCGTCACATAGTTGGTTATAAAGATACTCTGCATTTTTTTCATGCCCCAAACAATCCAATGCCTTCAAAAAATAAGGCCCTTTGCTGCATGTTACCATGATATTAAGTAGTGGACGGTTTCTAGTATCCGTCCACCCATCCATCACAATGCTGCATCCTTCTGAAACCCACACTCTTTTCAATGGTGCAGTTTGTTGCTCTAATCGAATTTTTTCTTTATCAATTAGAGTAGTGCGAAGCTTTTCATACATAGGTGGTCTATATCCAGCTGGTGCATTGTTGATTGCTTGGACCATCTCTGTATAGAAAGGTGATCGAGCAACATTAAATGGTATTCCATTGGCATAAAAGAAGCGTGCAATTGCTGCATCAACTGCATCTCGACCTTGCACATCAAATAATTTGCCAATGGGGTTTGAGCTACCAATGTGTGGCCTCTTGTGAGAACTTTTTGCTGCTACATCTCTTGAAGACACATCCACCTCTGCCTCTCTATTGATATTTTGATTCTGATTTGCAGCAGTGTTTGTTGAAGCGTGAGAGCTCATATTAGAAACTTTACCATTAGCCCTTTCTTCATCCCTCACAGCCTCATATCTTTCCTTCTCATTTATACAAGGATCAACACCTTTTCCAAGTAAGTGAAGGAAATGAGCCCTCACCCTCATGTAAGTACCTTGCCATGACATTGGGCATAATTTGCATGAGATCATGGCTGTTCCACCCGAACCCTTCGACCCCTTAACACGATCACATACTTCCACAACGGATACAAGCCTTGTTTGTTTCCCCCACTCGACATTCTTGATTCAAATTCTACACAAAAACAAAAAAAAGTAAAACAAAAAGACATCATCATTAGAGTTTAGAGTCTTAGACACAACAAATTGCCAAATATAGAAAGAAAATTTTAAAAAATTCACAATGCACACAGCATAGTGCACACTTTTAATTTTTAAAGTTTATACTATTTTTTAAAGTTTAACTAAGAATACACATCAATGGTGAATGAAGCAGATCTCATAATATTTTATGAGTCTAATTGGCAGCAGTTACCACAACCTACAGCTCATGTGTGTTTTATTTTAAATTTTTAAGCAAGAAAGCTGCTTCCAAAATGATTTTTTTTAACTATAAGCAGTTTGAGTTTAGTCACCAATAATCTTGTGGAAGCAGCTTTCTTGGAGATTATACTATAAGCAGTTTGAGTTTAGTCGCCAATAATAGATTCCACGATTTTAAACAGGGGCGATACTCTTGTGGAGATTATTGGTGACTAAACTCAAACTGCTTATAGTTAAAAAAAATCATTTTGGAAGCAGCTTTCTTGGCATCTTGCTTAAAATAAAACAGGGTCGATACTCTTGTGGAGATTTAAAGACTAAAGTAATTTGGAATTTAAAAATTTTGGAGATTATTGGTGATGCTAAATAAAACAATCTAAAAAATACGGCTTGCTTTAAAATGAGATTCTGGTGTGGGTCGCCGTCAGTTTGTATGAGGAAATGAAAAGTTTAAAAACTAAAAATATATCAAAAATATCACTTACCAAAGGTCCAAAGCCTAGTTGCTTTCTTCTCCAGTCGCTTTCTCTAGTCGCGTGATGAAAAAATGAGGTCTGAAGTCGCGTTTTTTAACATATTCGCGTTTTTTAACATGTTTGACCCTTTGACCGGCGGGAGACCTTGCGGGAGACGGCGGGAGACGTCGATTTTTTTTTTGGAGACGTGGGAGACGTCGGGAGACGGCCGAAAAGTCTCTTGGCTTAACTGAGGCGTTTCCAGAGACTGGTACAGTGTCGGAAACGCGTCTCTGTCTCCGAGACGCGTCTCAGGGGGCAGGGGACGCGTCTCCCAGCTACTATGGCAAGAAGCAATGCCAAGCTAGGAGGCATACATTCCTCGAAGCAGTCCCAGTACGATTCCGGTAGCATAACATTTCTGTAGACATAAGATGAGAAAATGAAGACCCAAGGCTTCCTTTTATAATTTTGAGAAGACCCTCCAGAAGCTTCTAGAAGAGAAACCCTAATTTTCAAATTTGAAATCAATCTTTTTTCCCTCCAAGAAATGGCGTCACTTTTCAAGGCTTCATTTTTTGACTTTTTTATTGAAGTTCACCCCCTCATAAGATGGGCGTCCAAACCTCAAGCTTCAATTTTGACCTTAATAAAATATAAAATTACCTCAATGAGGCGCCCACCCTTGAAGACCACTTTCTAAAACAACATTAAGTTATAAGACTAGGCCAAGGGGGGGGTAATATAACATTATTTAAATAAAATGAACTTATCTCTCCAAAAGCATCCCCAGGCCAAAAATGAACAATCCAACTGAACCAGCTGAAGAAGAGAACCAACTGTGCCGAAATCAATAGGACCACTGCCAGAAATAGAATTTACTAAAAATAGTAAATTCCAAAAAGTGCTCGAAAAGCAAAGCAAACCACACCATTGCGAAGCTCTCCAAAAACCCAGAAAAAATCCGCAATTCAATCTCCAAGTCTCGAGCAACAACAACCTCCAAAACAGGAAACCCTAATTTCAACCTCTGAGTAGCCTACGGGTCTCCGGAATAGGCCAACGGTCAACTAAGTTCATCACGCTTGAGAAGGGGACATTACAAGGGATGTGGGGACGGGTTTCGGGGACGGGGGGACCAAGAGCCTAAGTTTAGAGATGGAGGAGGGACGGTGGCAAGGTGGTGGCGGGGTAGCGGCATTGAAATATGTATAGTATTTGAAAAAATAGTTATAAGAAGATGTATAAGAAATACAAAGGAAACTTTAGAAAAATTATTTTTAAACATTTGAATTTTGAAGTGAACATTAACTTGGCATCACTCCTCTTCTTGCTCTTCATCTTGCTCCTCCTCTACCCTCTTGATCTTTATTCTCACTCTTTCAATTTCAGCTTTCACTCTCACACTCACATTATTAGCTTCTTGTTGATTTGTTTTTGTCAAGGAAACTCGGGGGCACATCCCTTGCCTAAAATGACCCATCTCTGTCCCCGGTATGTCCCAGGAATAGGGGGACGGTTGGGGGATGATCCCCTTGGTGTTCCCTTTTTTTGCAAAAACCCAAGAAACGCGCCAAAAACAGGGGGATGGGTAGGAGGAAAAAGGGGGACAGCCAGGGGACACCTAGATGCCCCCCAATCGTCTCAGCCCCCACATTTTAGCATGTTTTAAAAATTAAAAAACCACATTTTAAAAAAAGATAAAGCACCCATTAAGTGGCTTGAATGGGCCCCAACCTTATATGCTACCCTTATGAGTAAAAACACTCCTCATTTCACTTCATTTGTGCATTTGTTTGTGAAGACAAGAAAGAGCAGCTAAGGGTTTGTAAAGGCAGCCATTGAAGGAGGAAGAACAGCAAGTCAAAGGAGGAGGAGTAGAGGTTGAATCTAGTGTAGTTGGGGCTGCAAATCCATCAAAGAGGTATATATTTTCTTTCCTTTTTTAAAAAAATTTTTTTGCAAAATTTCAAGCATAAAATGTCTGATTTTTTTATTTTTTTTTTCAATTTTTCAGTTTAAACTTACATTCAAAATAAATAAATAAAAACATGAGCGGGAGTGGGAGTGGGAATGAAAGTGAAAATGAAGTGCAAAATAGAAGAGAAAGTGGTGAGGGTGTTAGTGGAGAGCAACCAAACCCATTTAAATGCCCTTCAAGTTTCAACAATCATGGAACCATATGCAAAGGGACCTTTAAACAAAAAAAACCTTTCCTTCAATATGTTACACCTGTGGGCCAAAGACAAAAAAATTCAGGGGGGAGTAGGGTGTGGAATTGCCATGTTTTCCATAAAGATTTTAGGGGCAGCTACACAAGGGTAAGGTGTCATTTTTTGGGTGAGGTGGACCATGGAGTTAGAATGTGTCTTGAGTCAAAAGACCATGAAGCAATAGAGTGTCAAAGATTGCAAATGGAGGTGGATGGGGTTCAAGGTGGGTCATCTTCTTTTCCAAGTCCACAATCAACTATACCTATTCCTTCCACGGTTGGTAGTAGTGAAGTTGCCACAAGAGGAAAGAGGAAGGTGAGTGGTAGTGGGAAGAGAGCTTCAGTTGAGTCTATGTTTAATAACCAAGCACGAGAAGCCACATAATCTTCCATTGCCAAATTCTTTTTTGCCCATGCCATCCCATTTCATGTGGCCCTTTCCTCTTATTTCAAAGAAATGGTTAAAGATATAGCCAATATTGGTCCTTCGTTCATACCCCCTGGAGATCATAAGCTACGCACCACCCTCCTAGACAAAGAGTACTCCAAATTTAATGTGATAATGGAGGATATGTGGTGAGCGTGGATGAGGACAAGTTGCTCTATAGTGATGGATGGGTGGACTGATGTTAGACATTGGCCACTCATCAATATCATAGTCACATGCCTTGCCGATTCTTTTTTTCTTAGAGCCATAGATTGTTCGGGGAAATGTAAGGATGTAGACTTCCAGTATTCCATTTTGAGAGATGCCATAGAGGAGGTTGGGGCTGCTAATGTGGTGTAGGTGATCACCGATTCAAAACATGTGTGCAAATCAGCTGGTTTGATGATGGAGGGTACTTGTAGGCACATCTTTTGGACCCCATGTTGTGTTCATGCATTGAAAGACAGGGAAGTTGGATTGGGTGAAGCAAGTGGTGGTAGAAACTAGAGAGATTCAAATGTTCATTTGCAATCACCACACCTCACTTGCTCTCTTCAAATCATCTTCAAAGGATTTTCTCAAACCTATTGAGACAAGGTATGCCACTTTATTTTGTTTCACTTTCAAATTTTGAAACTTCAAACATTTCAATTTGTATTCTAAATTTGATTTTGTTTTAATGAATATAGATATGCCAAATACTTCATCTTGTTGGAAAGGATGCTTGAGGTGCATGAGCCTCTACAATTGATGATGGTCAATTCAAAGTGGACTAGATTGCCTAATTCAAGTTCTACTCAAGGAAAAGCCATCAAACAAAAGATCCTCGATGATGATTGGTGGTCCAATGTGAGGTAAGACATTAGATTGCTGATTTTCATATTAAATTTCTGATTTTAATATTTTAATTTTATTGTCCAATGTTCCAACTTTTGAAGTTTCTAACATGTCAATTAATTCTTTTGAACTTTTGGTTTGCATTTTGCAAATATATTTGCTCCTTCATCTCGCCTATTGTAGATGTCATTCGATATGCTGATACAAACTCTCCTAGTCTTCGAGAGACATATGAGACATTTGACGGTATGCTTGGGAAGATCTAGCAAACAATTTTTCCAAAGGATCCCACTTTGGTTTATATGAGCAACACATTAGGCCCATTGTGACGCGGAGGTGGAACACAATGAACACCCTGCTTCATATGGCTGCCTTTGCTCTAAATCCAAAATGGTATGCACCAAGGGATGGTAGGGTGCCTCCATGTGATGACCCAGAGGTTTTAGATGGGTTCACATGGGCAACTGATAAGATGTATTCCGCAGAGCAGGCTTCAATACTTCAGACAAAATTCCTTAACTTTGCAAATCTTCATTGCCCAAATTTGAGTAAACCACAAGTGAGGTTGGATAGAGCTATATTAGCTCAAGCAGACCCTATTGGATGGTGGACATGGCATGGGAGGGATACACCATAGTTGAAGACACTTGTTACTCGCCTTCTTGCACAGGTTGCCAGTTCCTCTGCTGCAGAGAGGAATTGGTCCACATATAGCTCTATCCACTTACTCAAGAGGAATAGATTTACCTCTAGATGAGCAGAGAAGCTAGTGGCTATGCATAGTGCTCTTCGGGTTCAAGATCATCAGACTCCAGAGTATTGACAAAATCCAACTCTACGGTGGGATATTGATCTTGAGGACATGGCCTAGGTTGATGAGGAGGAGACACCAAAGGGATTGGTTGGGATTTTTTTGGTTGAGGCTGAGGTGGACCATCGCAGTGGCAGTGACTCAGAGGATGACTCTGATTTTGATGTAGTTATGGGAGATGCAGATTAGGGGCAGCAGTGCTCTTTGTTTTTTGTATTTTGATTTTGATATCATGATTCATAATCCAGCTCTACGGTGGGATATTTATCCCGAGGACATGGCCTAGGTTGATGAGGAGGAGACACCAGAGGGATTGGTTGGGATTCTGTTGGTTGAGGTTGAGGTGGACCATCGTAGTGGCAGTGACTCAGAGGATGACTCTGATTCTGATGCAGTTATAGGAGATGCAGATTAGGGGCAGCAGTGCTCTTTGTTTTTTGTATTTTGATTTTGATATCATGATTCATAATGTAAAAGTTTAAACTTTAAAACTATATGGCAGCAATGTAGCCTTTGGGCATTTTGATATAAATTTATAAATTATAACTTGGAGGCTGTTTCATGATTCATGTATGTTAATTTTGAATTTTGAATGCGTATTGAGTATTGACAAATAATGTTGAATACAAATGTTATATGTTAAGGTTCTATAATGTATATTATGCATGCCTTATCCATGTTTTCAGATGAATATTTAAAATTTCCCTATATATTTGAAATTTTCCCTATATTTTATATAGCCATCCCCTCACCATCTCCAAATTTGGCCTCAAAATCTAGAAACTTGGGGACTTGTCCAGCCGTCCCTGTCTTGGAAACTTGGGGTTACACTGGCTTTTGTGAATTGAAATGAGGATAGGAGGTAGTTTTATAGAGTTTGTGGGGTTTGCATGGGGCCAATAGGCCATTAGAGTTTGGCCTTGGGCACAAAGTTGAAATAAAATTTTGATTGTTTTAAAAAGATTTGCTTTTTGGTCATCTTGCCGCAGGAGACGTTTGAAGGTCTTTGAGATGATCCGAAGACTCCTAGGAGTCGCTTGGATGTCTCAAGGATGCCCTGAAATTCCAGCACCATCTTGGAGACAACAACGTTGGTGGTGGGGTGGTGGTGCTGGTGGTGGGGCTGTAGGGGGACGTCCCCTCCAAGTCTCCAAGTCTCCGAGACAAGAACATCTTGGAAACACAAGGTTTCTGAGGGGGAACTCATTCCTGTGGAACACTGTAAATTTCTACTTTTGAATTCTCTATATCATGTATTGTTTTGGCTGCGCATAAATATGTTAATTTTTAATAGTTCTATTTTTATCTTTTTTTAGAAAACTTCTATATTTTTTTCACGTATGATATTGTGGTCTATCATGAAATCTCCAAAAAATTCCCCTGTATGTGTGTGCCCATATCCATATTCATATCCTGATAACTTAGTTACCTATCTTCTGCAAGGCGAAATTGGCGGTTTTCTGGTATAACCCCATGGTTAGCCTTATAATTTCTAGGACAGTATTCCAAAGACTGATGATTTCAGTGTAACAAGTTAGTTCTTAGTTGTTTTGACTCTGGTCAAGTTTTTCTTTAAATTTCTATATGGGAGAGGATTCAGTAGTTGGATTGGGAATAATCTTTCTCGTCTGGATGCATAACTGGAACTTGGTTGAGAAGGATAATTGTCTTCACAGAGCCATCTAATGTTGAGACAGCTTAGGATAGATGCAGTTAGTCCCTTATTACTAATCTAGGGTGGCAACATAAACACAAGTAAAGATCAGATTGGACACTTGGTCCAACAAGCAAAGGAAAGATTCCAGGATGCTAGATTTTGATAAATGTTGTGGGTCTTTCTTCTATCAGGAGATATATGGTCTTTTACTTATTGTTATTTTAATAATCTTTTCCTGATTGCATGAAAAGTTGAAAACAGAAATGAAGGGCAGATATTTAGTGGGAAGGTATTCTTTGAAATAAAAGTTGGTATTCATTATTGGAATAAGCTTATCGTATTTTCAGTAAATATGGTTATATAATATGTGACAAATACATTAATGAAAGTGTTGCTTATTACCTGGTATTTTTGGTGTTTGGCAGCAAGGAAATAACAATCACATATTTTGCTGGTCTTGCCAAAACCATTTCTGCGCACTGTGTCGTAAGGTGGTAAGACGCAGCTCTGACCATTATGGACCAAAGGGATGCAAACAGCATACAGTAGATTAACATTTTATAAATGTACTTTGATGAAAAGACTTGACATCTTCAAAACGGCCTAAGATCAATCTTCAAAATGGCCTAAGACCATCCAAAGAATATGCCACATATTTACAGATGGCTTCTCAAGAGTTGGCATTGGAAGCCGTTCAGCTTTCATCTGTACAGGTCAATGTTTCAGTAAAGATTTAGTTGTATTTTATAATTCAACATGCATATGATTATCTTATTTGTTTTACAGTGTTCCAGTGTTCATATTCATAAATCAGTTCTTTTACGTCAATATTTGTTTTCTGTTCCTTTGAAGGAGAATAATGAATATGTGGTGGCATTCAGTTGTGAAGAAATATTGTTCAAGGTAGATTGCTTCCTGTAAGGTTATATGTTAATCCTGACTGGAGTATCAGTGTAATGGTATCATTCTCAGAGAGCAGTGCTGCTCCTCCAAATAACACGGAAGTTTGTTTAGCAACAGAGTTGAGGCACTTACAAAGGAAACAATATTTTAATGTTTATAGATTTTTTCAATATATAAGCATTTCCTTTAGAGTGAAAGGATTGTTAGATTTGTGGTTGTAGCTCTGAATCATTATTTTTAATAAAATTTAAACATTTTAGTATTACATATAAATGATGTTTATTCTTAAATTCCAACTTTATGTTTTTGGATTTCTCGATGCATTATTTATCAGTATCTAAAAAAGCATTAAAGAAATATCATTGTAACGGACACACTATTTTTGAATATCTAAAAGGAACGTATAGTTAGATTTGAGGTTGTAGCTCTGAAATGATCTGATAAATAATAAACTGAACATTTTTGCATTGCACATAGATGTTGTTTCTACTTAAATTCCAACATTTGCTTCATATGCTTATACAGGTATTGCAGATCATGGTCAAGTTGATTGTGTGCACCATTCCTTTGTTTGGGTTCTTTCCTTTGTGTAATTTATCTTTGAAGATAAATTTTTGGGGTCGTGAGAGACACCTTGTAAGAGGGTATTTATATAGGATTGTGATGTGATCTTATTGTTTCTGTCGACAATTCTAATAGTTGTAAAAATATACAGTGGCAATACTATGAGAAACACCAATGCCTGGTTCCTCTGACAGTCCCTACCCTTTCCCCATTTCGGTAGCAATGCCTCCAATCCTTCATTCTTCTGCTGCTGTGGACGCTAAACCTTAATGAGTGAGGTTGATTTCGGAAGCAAATCAAGTCTGGTTGCCCCAACTAAAACTAATATTAATGATCCTATATGATACTGTTTCTCCTTCTTGCTCGGGGACTTCAATTGGTCAATATTGTTCTCTTTTTTCTCGGTTAAGTCACAAGTAGAGACCTGGATGGTTTAAATCTCTGGTTTTTCTCAGAAATGTCCAGTTCTCATGCCAAGGGGTTTATCTCTGTGCCAGATTCCCCTATGGACTGGATTATGTTCTCTCTTTTGGAAGAAGGAAAATATATCATATGTATGTCAAAAGATGATTGCCAAAAAGGCCGTCAAAGTGAGGCCAGAAATGCACAGGAGCCATTCTTACAATATAAATCCCATGAACTGACTGATCTGATAGATAGACCAAAAGATGCTTAAACACCAGCTATAATGCAGTAGTAATGTTGTTCAAACATAGAAGTTTTGAAGATCTGCAGCTAATAATATATATATCTATGTATACAAGAAAAACGGTATCACAAACCAAATTGGGTCATGAGTTAAATTAATCAATTAAGGCCCAATTATATATATATATTTTAAAATTGCCTTAAGTTTCAATTTGTGTACGACATAATAATATTCTCATGCACTCTAGGATATGGATGCATTGGATATAAAGACATAAGAGTAAATAAGTTAATGTCAGAGTTCAATTTCTTTCAGAGTTAAATTAGATTATGCATATAGGATAATGAGTAATAAAATGTAAATAGAGATGAATGAATTAAATAAAGCAATAACACATGAACACAAATTTATAATGGGGAATATTATAGTATGAAAAATTCTGCAGAGTAATTTTATTAAGAAAAATTACATATTTGTTTGTATATATAAAGACACAAGAATGTAACTCTTTACTTATGCTAAGAGATTCTTCATTGCATCTTTCTACTCTTAAAATGATAGTGATTTCATGCTTGACGATAGGCTTTGGTTGTGGATAGAGCACTCCTTAATCAAGCCTTGGTTAATCTCCTTCAATTCCCTTTTTGAACTTCTCTCATATCAATATGGGTTATGTTACCAAATATTCCTCTCTTTTTTTTTGGGAAAACTTATGCTAGGAGGCCATTAGCAATAGAATTGATCACTGTTTGAAGGTTGATTCTACTACTACAATCATAGGCCACTCTATATTTGCTGTGTTTTGATGGATGAGGACATTGTTTTGATGGTGGAAATAGGCCTTGGACTCAGTTGCTTCACTATGAGGGTTTTCCCTTCAGACATAAATGATATTTTTCCCATTGACCACCTAACTTTAGATTGTTCACTCTTTGAAAGAGAACATGTGGCTACATGGTGGCAGAATGCTCATAATGATCACTTAATTATCAATGCTTTTGATGACAAGTATTCTCAAGATGTTGGGTCTTCTTTCCCATATAAAATGTCACATTCCAAAAGGTTTTTCTCTTGGGGTTGACATGGATATGGCGGGTCTTGCTACTATGGCTTCGTTGATGAGTCACGCATAGATCTTGATTTGTTGATTAGCCTCCCATTTTTATTTCTTGTGGTATACCTTCGACTTTAGAGCAACACATGTTTTCTCCTAAGGTGGTTGTTCGGTGGTTGGTATCTCCTACTAGACATTTCTCTATTTATGCTCACCCATAGATGGTCCCTCTATGGGAGTGCCCCCCACTTCTCCTAGGTTTGAGGACTTACAAGATAAAATTTATTGGATAATTGTTCAAAGGTGGAACTAAGGTCTTCCCAAATTTGTCTCCCAATCATGCACTAGAGTTAAGGGCGTGAGGTTGAATAGGTAAGTTTTTAGCATTGTTTAGGCTAGATCCTTGGGTTAGTTTTCTGCTTGGAAACTTGGTAGTAGATGTGTTTATTCTTTCTTAGCAACTTGACTATAGTTTTAATTATGTATTTCTCATGTAGAAACTTATGTTTGATTTTAGTTGTTCTATTTGATATATTAGGCTATAATCCCATTAGAACCAACTTACCTTAATCGACACATTCAACATATTTGAATTTAATTTTTATTTTTTTTAATTCAAGGGGTAACTAGAGCTATGAACCAAATACAACCATTCAACAATACCACCCCAACGGGGTTTGAACCTTGGTGGCAAGAACAACAATGCCACCTATAAACCATCACACCATGCCAATACCGGCATTTGAATTTAATATTTTTAAAATCATACACTTTGTGATTTAGATCAAAAGTACAAATTTTATTAAGGCATTCACACAAATCATAACACCATTATATAATATTCAATTTTAGTTACATATAGGAAATTGCAATACAAACTAATGATTCATTTTATAGACACAATTCAATTTTAACATAAAGAAGTGAAAATTAGTAGAAATAAACAAAGAGTTGTTAGTCATAAATTTAAAAATTTATGATTATAACAATGCTTTTCATAATTAAATTAAAATATAATTATATAATTTTAATCAATATTAAGTAAGGAATTTTTTAGTGATTATATGTTGTCACTTTGACGTTTTTATCTTTGAGATTTTTTTTAGAAGTGTTCAATTTGTTCATATTAGATAGATTTTCTTTGATCCTAAAACAAAATTATTTCAAGTTAGAAATATTATTTTCTTAAGATAAATATATATCATGCTATTGCATATAAAAATCTAGGCCATAATATTTACAATTTGATAAGGTCTATCTTTAATTTTCTAAACTTAACCTATTTAGCATATTTGTTTAAAAGTTATATATTGATAGAAAATTTAGATGTTGAACACCAAAAAATGTATATTGATAGAAAAGTTTAGTCAATAATAAAAAGAGTGATACAAAATAAAAATAAAAAATAGCAATCCACTCTAAATTAAATTTTCAATATGAAAAAATTGCCTTAGATATTATGATTCTTAAAACATACCCTGCTAAATCATCACTATACTTACATACAATTCCATTTGTTAGACATATACAAATACAAACTACAAATCAGATGTGAAGATACATGGATAAAAAGGATTGTTAAGTACGTTAAGAACAACAATAATTACCATATACTATGTACATCTAGTAGGTATCTATAAAATCTTAACAAATGGGAGAGAAAATCATTCACACTTTCTTCTAATCAAAGAGTTGTGCAAAATCCTTTGTATTCCATAAATAGATGAGACTTTGATTTTTATATATGAATTTTAAAAAATACCACATAAAAAGAAGAGGTGTCCACCAAAAATATTATCAATCATTTTTTATCGAATATTTTATGTCGTTCACAAAGAACTTTTAGCTACCTATACGAGAGAATGAGTCTTTAGGCTGAAACCTCTTTGACTAAGAGTCAAGGATTGAGGGGTATCCATTCTACCAAATTCACCTAGGAGATGCTCTCAACCTCATCCCTTTTGATGTTGAGGCCTTGCATTTAGAAAGATTTGATCCCTTGTGGACTCATTTAGAACCATTGAAATTTACCAACAAACCGAAGATCCCATTGACTATCAATCAACTTTCATAAAATATTCATAATAAATAATTCATTGACAAAATTTCAAAATAAATGACATAATATAATTATAACCACTTCTGTAACATACATATTTATTTCTAAAATACTTCTCAAATGTGTAGACACAAGCCTTAGTTCATAAAAAGCAATAATATTTTATAAAAGCCGAATAAAGACCCATTTTTGTTGTGTATAAATATATTGGACAAACTATTCTCAATTATAACATATGTTCATAACAAAATCCTTATAAAGATTTTACAAGTGATTATCATCACAAAGATCACTTTTGACTTATGCCCATTTAAATCTAACATCTTTAAATAGGAAAGCGTGATCATTGATTTATACATAACTCCAAACATAGACACAAAAATGGAGAAATGGTATGTATTCAAGGGTTACCAAAGACTTCATACAAGGCTTCCAACTTCCGTCACAATTGATTTATCTTAAAAAAGAATAACAAAACTTTCATTGTCCTTAGTTCAATTGGACCAAACATAGTTCGTATAAAAATATTAACTGTGCTTTTTTATGTAAGGGCTTGTGGATTGCATAGGAGGGATCAATGCTACTATAAGTTGGGTTAAGGGAGAGGGACCAATGGTGGGTAGGGTGATGTTGAGCGAGGGGTCCACGTCAGAAGTATTGGAATCTTGATCAAAAAAAAATTGCACGTCCCTACATAGTCTAGTTGGCACTCCCCCAGTTTTTTTTTTCCCTCACGAAAATTGTGCACGTTTATCAATGTTTTGGGAACATTTTTCAAAAACCATAAAAAAAGAGCCAAAATGTGTCATCAACCGATAGTGGGTCACTAAGTCATGTATTATTGGTATGCTGATGTGGCATCACATGATTGGTTAGTTTGTGCACTTTTTGAATTAAAGTGATTTGCAATTGGATATTAAGTGTAAATTTATTGGATCTTTTATTACCCAAAATAGGGTCCCATGCTCTCAAATACTATACTCACCATATGTCCTATGCCCACAATTGGCTCCTCTCCCTTAGTTGTTTTCAATGATAGTTTGGCTGAAATTAAGTTGTAGAATGATTGTTTTGGTAACCATTGTATTGCCATTTGTTTATAGTTTTCAACCCTTCTATTGCTAGTTGGCCAACATTTTTTTTCTCTTGTTAAGAGTTGATGTAGTTGCTCATTCTAGCAACATATTCTTGCCCTGCATATAATTTCAAACCTTAAAAATGACTTGAGAAATGGTCAATTTATATATTTTGGATGAGGATGATGGATGGATGTAATTTTATCCTATGTAATGGAGGAAGGAGGTTGGTCCATTTGTAAGAGAGGATAAGAAGCCTACAAATGACATCTTATTATTGGTACACATGACTAGGGAAAAAATTGAAAATAGTTAGAGGGTGGATATTTTCTCATTTTTGATGGAATGTGAGGATTAAAAAATGGTCTTTTTGGAGTCTTGTGTGCTTAGAGTCTTGTGTAAGATTGATTTTGTTTATCTTGAACAAAATGATGGACGAATGTGCAAATAATTAATTAGTTAATTAAACTTGATTTTTATTAATTAATAGTGAAAGAGATTTTGGAGTAATTATGGGAGAATGTTAAGGGAATGACTAGGTAACTACATAAATGTGATTTATTCAATTAAAGTTGATATTTTAGAAGCACTAAATTATTTAAATAAAATTAATAATTTAATTAATGCCAGTTTAAGGTTAGATTTATTAATTAAATAATTGATATTTATTTAACTATTATTAGAAGAATGATCGAATTGTTATATTAAATGAATATAATTTATTTAATTAATGTTAGAACTGGATATAGAGGATAGATCTGATGTGATGACAATGAAAATTCTAGAATATATTTAAGGTGCCTACATTTTTCCCCTCTTTTAGATAACATTACTTAATATTGTTTCAAAGAAAAAAAATATAACAAATTTTGAAAGGGATGTCTCAATTGCTCAAAGGAGGAATGACAAAGACATATAATGTAATGATGCCTCCTAGAGAGTGTAGATAAGGTTATGGGGCCTAGATGGGCTCATGACAAGAGGTAAATAATTAGGAGTTGAAAATTAGGAGTTGAAGAGGAACATCAATTTGAAAAAGTGATCTTTTTGAAGGTAAATCCTATAAATAGGAGGTTGGGTGGAAGAAAATGAATGATAGAAGATAAAAAATATCAATTATAAAATGATTTTTTTTATTATATCAAAATAGAGCTAAAACAACATCAAAGAGGCAGGTTGGGAAATAGCACTAGCCAAATCACTAGAAACAACACAACCATTTTAGCTACTATAAAGGATCCCACATAAGGGCACACATGCTAGATTTAAAGTATTCCATAGGTTCTTAGACCACATAACCATCCATAATATAATCAAAAACATATGAAGCAGTCCAAAAATAAACACCAGAAAAGTCTAGAGTTTAATAACAAACATAAGATAATTTAATAACTAGTAGTCAGAACACAAAAAGACCAAAAAATTAGAAAGAAAGGCACCATTATTTGGCATTTGCAATCAACTCCCAATTTCCCCCAATTTTGGACATGTAATCCCTCCAGTCAGGAACATCATCATTAGTCAAGTCCTTCGCTTCCTCCTGCTTTTCGATCTTTTTGAGTTGTTTCCATATTTTAGTCTATCTAAAAACTAAGCCAACCACTACTCTTTGCATAAGCCAATCAATAAACTTCATCAGCGTGTTAATAGATTTCTCCATGTCCACCTACACTTGCAAAAAGTGAATTTTCTTTTCAAAACATCAATGTTAGTATCTTCAGTTGTTTCAATAGGGGCATTATCTTTTTCCTCCGGACTCTCCATCCCACCAACCCCATTAGCCTCCTCCCCATCCATATCCTCCTCTTCCTCAAAGTCATCTTCCTCCCCCTCATGTTCATTATAATCATCACTTTCCATACCTTCACTACATCCTCTTCCATCACAGATTCAAATTCCTCAATAGTTAATGGCTCCTCTTCATTCGCAAGCATGGATTTTCCTTCACCTTTTTCCTGTTTTTCAATAGAAGCAACCTTCACCAGTCTTGTCAATTTTCTATCACCTCTTAAAGAGCCATGTCACCCCTCGTCATAATCCTCCTTTTGTAACCCTTCTAAATCCTCAATGATGTTAATAATATTTTCTTGCTTCAATTTCTTGTTCATCAACTTTTTTTGTTTTAGAAGATTCCAATAAGAGAGGAGAGTTGTTTCTCTTCTTCAGGGTTGCTTTTAGCAGCTCCAGGTCTATAGAGCTCTCGTCCAGATTAGCTTAGGTTTAGAGGCTATTTTTTTTTTTATGGGGTGTTATATTTTTAACAGCGGATGATGGCTTTCCTTCCAAAGGCTCAATCCTAACAAAGGGATGCCTAGTTATAGCCAAGGGTAGGGTTATCATTCTCCTCAATATTAGCATTTCACATTTCAACATTTTTGGGAGGGTTCTCATTTCTTATGATTAGAGGGTTGCCATGTGGGTTATTAGCCAGGACAAATTTGTAAAGGGCCATAATAAGCCCTTGGTGCAAGGGAGAGGCACCATTCTCAATATTCTATTGCATAGAGGTTAACAGATAAAACAACATATTAATCCTATCATTGTGCCTTATGTGATTCATGATTGGAACGTGGTAAGCATGCACTGGCATATACCTACCCTCGAGAATAAAGTAGCGCATAACATACATACTTAGCATGACAAATGGCGAAGGGATATCAAGGCAGGCGTAGCCATTTTGGAATCTCTTCAATTTCTTGCCTTTAACAAAGAATTTATCATCAAAGTTTTGGTTCTCCCCATTATTTTTCTTCACAACCTTTCTACCCTCATTCACCAGGCTCGTGGCCTCTGTTATCAGCTAGGTCATCACTTCAAACTTAATAGCACCGATGGACACATGCCCCCCATTCCAAAAATTGGTAAGGTTGGAAGTCAGAATCTCGTTATAACCATGCATGGATTCAAAAAAGGAAACCATACCAGAATTTTGAAACATCCTCCACAAATCAACATTTTGTTTCAGGCTATCACGGTTAACAGGCTTCGTGTGCTTCCTTGGACCTCCCATTTTTGTAGAATGCAAATTCTTCTCACCCTTCTTCCTTTTAACACACATCTTCATACCATTCCTAGAACCTTAGGCGCTCATGTAGATAGAAATATTCACCCCTCAAATTGCAGACAGAGTTTTCATTGCTCTTAGGCGATAAAAAGCAACAAATGTGACGAGGATTAATTATCTGACAAAAGACATTAGCATTGCACACAAAACCAAGGACAATAAAAAACTGATTATCCGTCACCTTATTAAATCTAGTTGATTTAGAGATGAAAGGCCTTTCCTCAAGTATGAAGCTCAAGAAGACATTTGACATGCGCAGATAATACTCAAAAAGATCGAAACATCACCTTTTCGAGTAGCCTTTTGATACGAGGGGTACTAAAAAATAGTGTTATCATTAATATCTTCATTGTTTTCCAATCCATATAACTATCCATCATTTGAACAATATAGTCCCCACAATAATTAACAGTGATTCTTTCAAATCACCCCCTCAATCTAAGGTAGCCTTTCATCCTAACAAGTCCCCTTATCATTTTGTTTGAGATTGTAAGGAATTTCATATTTTTCTTTTAATAAAATGTCTTTTATCCGACTTGGGAGCATCCAAAACTCCTAGCATATCCAGTTTTGATACCTAAGGGATTCATTTGCAGCTGCATCTGCAACACAATTTCCTTCTCTATAAACATGTTGAACTTAACAATGAGTGAAGGTTCTCATAAGTTTTTTGCAACTATCTGTAATGTCCCTAATTTCCCATGGAACAACACTTTCATCTTTTAGAATATCAATTATAAGTTTGGATTCTCCTTCTATAATAACCTTTTGACATCCAAGTTCTTTTAATCATTATGTACCTCCCCAAGCAACAATCGCCTTTGCCATATTATTTGAACATGTGCCAAGATTTTTACCATAGCTAGCAATGCAATTTCCTTGATGGTTTCGTATGATACCTCTAGCACCTAATAAACCTGGATTCCCTTTAGAACAACCATCAAAATTATACTTGACCCAATCAACCTCAGGAGGTGACCAAACGGTGTTTTTTCTAGTGATGTATTTGGAACAGTTGACTTTGGTAAGGTCCTTTTTGAGGCCCCAAATTTTCTTTATTTTGTTCTCCTTATAAGAAGGCATAAATTTTGAGGAACTATACACCACTGCTTCCACATTTTCTTGAATTTGGTTCTTGATAGCCATACACAATTCTTTTCTCTTTTTAGCTATCTCACAAAAAATCTTGTTGTTTCTCTCCTTCCATAACCCCTATGTTATAAAAGGAGGTACTTGGTTCCATAGGTCCTTAATTATATTGTGAGAATAAGGATAGAAATACCAAATATCTAAAAACATCTTCATCGAGGGAGGAAAAACCCATTCTATCATAAGCAAAGGGAGAAAGAGATACCATATGTATCTTGAGTCAGAGTAGTGAAAGAATAGGTGCATTATGGTCTCCTCCTCTTCTTTACAAAGAAAGCATCCATTAACAAATTGGAACCCTCTTTTGTACAAGTTATCAGTAGCAAGGATTTTCCCATGGGCAGTCACCCACCAAAAATAATTAACTTTTGTTATTAGGCTTTTTATCCAGACCTGGTTCCAATGAAATCTAGTGTTGGGAAAGAAAGGGTTTTCCAACACTTCATAATATGTTTTTACGTAAAAATAGCCTAAAGAGTGCTTGGTCCATATCTATTCATCCTTCTTATCTTTTGAGAAAAAACATCGCCACTTCTTTCATATAAGCTTTGCACCGTTGCATCCTAGTTTTGTTAATGGCTCCCTCCTTGAAGATTAACTCCCAAGAGATGATTTCTAAGTTGAACCATTGAGGCTCAATTCTAATCAATCTTTGTTTTAATTGATGAAGGTGGTCAATGAATGAAAGAGGGGAACCATTATGCCAACCATCCTCCCAAAAATCGGTATCTTTTCCATTACCAATTCTTTTTGTCACCCCAACTTTAGCACACTTCTTATTTTGAGAATATTGTTCCAAAAATAGAATTGTAAGGCAGATCAAAAGTATTTAGGAATCATCCATGTTCCTTGTTTCTTAGATATTTAGCCTTTAGAATCCTAACCCAGTCTTTAGCTCCTTCCAAAAGACACCACCCCATTTTAGCAATAAGAGCTTTGTTAAACAATTTAAGCCTTCTTAAACCAAGGCCTCTAGTGCTTTTTGGAACATACACTTTCTCCTAGCCCACAAGCGCCAATCTATTTCTCCTTAGTCCCTGACCATAAAAATATTTTTTGGATCTATTCTATCTTGTCAGCAATAAAGGTATGGATATTAAAAAGGGATAGATAGTAAACCATAATGTTTTGTAACATGGCATTGAGCAGCTACAACTTCCTAGGTTGACTTAAGAGTTTATCTTTCCAACCAACCATATTTTTTTATATTCTATCAATAATGTAATTCCAATATTTATTGTTAGGTTTTTTGGAAATAAGAGGGAGGCCTAAGTAAGCAACAAGGAGAATGGCTTCTTGACAACCCAAGATACACACAACTCTATCTTTCACAATCTGTTCCAAATTGAAGAAGTATATTTTGTTCTTATTACAGTTGATATGTTGACCTAAAGCCCTGGCATAGACATTTAAAGCGTATTTCCAATTACCAACTTCAACAATCGAAGCTTCTCCAAATGGAATAGTGTCATCAACAAATTGTTGGTGAGAAGTAGGAGAAAGAGGGAAGGCAACCTTAAAGCCTTTTAGCAACTTCTTGTCCAAAAGTTTTTGAATATTTCTTCCAAGAACCTCTACCACAATAATGAAGAGGTAGGGAGAGGGGGGGTCCCCTTGTCTTAGACCACGATCACAAGAAAATAACCCCTTAGGAACACCATTCACCAAAATAGAGCATTTCGAAGTGGTAACACAAGCAGTAATAAGCTTAAGAAACCTTCCTTTGAACACAAATTGTTTAAGGAAAAAAAAAAGGAAAGGCCAAGACACTTTGTCATAAGCTTTAGAAATATCCAATTTCAAAGCCATCCCTGGTTTCTTGCTAAGCTCCATAGAGTGGAGAATCTCATGGGTAGATATGGTTGCATCCAAAATATGTCTTCCTTGAACAAAGCCCTTTTAGTTTTCAGCAATCATTTTGTTCAAAATAGCTTTCAGTGTATTCACAAGGATCTTAGAGAAAATTTTATTAGTATTATAGAGAATTATAGGTCTAAAATCATGTATGGAGGAAACATCATCCTTTTTCAAAATGAGAGCAATAAAAGTAAAATTAAGTTGGTTTAGAAGTTTTCTTGAATAGAAGAAGTCTCGAGCAATATTTAGGTCTTTATTAACAATATCTCATAAATCTAAAAAAATGTAGGAGGAAATAGGCCCAGGAGCCTTATGGGCTCCAAAATAGAAAACATCATAATTCACTTCCCAAAGGGAAACAACTTTTGTTAGGTCCTTAAGAACTTATCAGTGATCACCTTAGGAATCACTAGAAGGATGTCATTAGAGTCCAATGGGATAGCATCAAATTCCTTGTGAAAATTAGAAAAAAAGGTGATAGCCTCATCTATAATTTATTCTTCAGTGTTCACAGTAGTGCCATCTTCCTTAACAAGTGTCTTATCTTGTTTCTGCTTTTGTGTTTCAAATTTGATTGATGAAAGAAATTAGTGTTCTTGTCCCCTAAATAGCCATTGGATTCAAGATTTCTATTTCCAAAAGATCTCCTCTTGTTTGTTAACCTTAAACCAATGAGCCCTAATGTCATGTTCCTTGATGCAAGTATCCTCATTAACAACTTCTTCCTCCATCAAATTTTGCACCTCTTTTATGTTGTCTCCAATAGACTTCTTGGTGTAGAGGATGTTTCCAAAAGAGAGCTTATTCCAATCTTTAACTCTTTCTTTGATCCTTTTTATTTTATTGGCAAGACAATAGATTGGGGTACTAGTACATTGTTCATTCCACCATCTATCGACAAGGGTTTTAAAATTTGAGTGGAGAGTCGACATTATTTCATATCTAAAGGGAAACGACCCTTTAACAACATTATCTTTTCTGCTAAGGAGAACATTGTGATCTGACCCTGTTCTAGGAAGTGCAGTTAAAGTGAGGGTCTAAAAAATGTTCCAATTAGTAGAATTAAGAAAATGGTCTAATTTAACTTGAATCAAATGGTTACCCAATCACCTATTAGACCATGTATACAGGGTTCCAAGTAAAGGGATATCAAAGAGATTGACAAAATTAAAAAATCTAGCCAAATCCATCATGCTATCAGAGAAATCATGAAGGCCACACACCTTTTTTAAAGGAAACAATAGAGTTGAAGTCCCCTCTGAGAATCCAAAAATCCTCAATGTTGCTTCTTATGTTACCAGTCACAAAATCCCACAACGTCATTCTATCAGGATGAGAGTTTGGGCCATATATATTTATCAAATTCCATTTTTCAAAAGTGACAAGATCTTCAAACAAAACTATTAGGCAATGCTTATTCAAAAAAATAATAGTACCCTTAAATCTAGTGGGATTCCACAAGGTGGCTATACCCCTCGAAGCTCCTCCAGCATCACTAACAACATAATTATCACTAGGACAAAAGTTTTTTACAATCTTATCGAAGGTTTCCTTCTTCATTTTTGTTTCTTGGATCAAAAAATAACAATTTTATTATCAACCAAACAAGACTTTACCGAGTGTTGTTTATAGGGACCATTGAGACCCCTAATATTCTGTGAAATTATCTTCATAACTAAAAAAAAGGATAAAAATAGCATCACCTTATAACATGATGTTAGTAAAGAAGGAAAATGATAGAATCTCAATAAGAATAATGGTAGTAAAGAAGTCTCAAGCAAATGGTCCTGATAAGAATAATGTTGAAGGGGCTTTGGGGGGTATAGCCACCTTGTGGAATCCCACTATATTTAAGGATACTATTGGTTTTTCGAATAAGTAGTGTCTAATGGTTTCGTTTGAAGATCCCGTCACTTGAAAAATGAAATTTGATAAATATCTATGGCCCAAACTCCCATCCTGGTAGAATGGCTCTAGGGGATTTCTTGATTAGTAACATGATAAAATCCCATCAAGTTATAAAATGATGCTAGTAAAGAAGGAAAATGATAGAATACTGATAATAATAATGGCAAAAAATATGAAATTGATGAATTTATGATGAATGGTTTGGAAAATAGATGTAGACACATGCTCAAATGTGGTGAGTAACCTAGATTTTCTATATTACTTGATGTTATGCACCAAGATATATGGATCATGTTGATGATGTGTCTTGTGCACAAGGAAATTATATCCAAGTACGCATAAGATTTTATGCACCATGATATGGAAGACCATGATGACACAATCATGAGATGCCCAAAGGACTAAATTCATAAATTCAAGTCACAAAATAAACACATAGACACAAGTGAGAAAACATACACAAATGATAAAAAGGAAATACAAAAAATATTTTCCACCAAAGAAAGATGAAAGCCAATGATTGATTGATCCTAAGAATGATGATTGCGAACAATATATCTGAAATGTAATGATTTAAAATTGAACAAGGTTCAAATATCAACTAGAGTAAGGATGAAATTTATGGATATTTGTAGATATGTATGAGGTTTCTTTGCTATATCTAAAAAATATTTTATATGTTGCTACTAATAGGTTTGGATAATGTGGAGCTATGAATTTTGGAGTTTCTAAATGGATTGGATTTGGATTTTGGAGTTGTTATGAATTTTGGAGTTGCTAAATTGTTTAAGGAAATAACCAATTCTAGACCCAAGGGTGAAGGTGTTGGATGGATAAAAGGATGAACGTATGGATAGTGATGGGTGATGGAATTTGGGATGGACATGGGGAGAGGATGCATGTTTTGGTACCCAAGGACTATGTCATATAGGAATGATATGCCCCACTTTGTTGCGTGCTATTTATTATGTTATGCATGGTCATATCAAGGAATTTCCAAAAGTATGTTTCAAGATATTTTCCGCTTCTTAATTGAAGTCAAAAGTGGGAAGGATTAGATTGATGGGTATGATAGAATAGATATGTGGATATGATCAATGAAAAATGCATGATGGTGGGATATGAATGACTAGTTAATGGTTGTGAATGATGGATGTGATGAGTGAGTGGAAGAAGTTGTTCCTAATTGTAGGATACATATAGGTAGGTGATTTACACATAACTTCCATAAACAAGTTTTCATCATGGTACTTTCTCAAGGCACTATAGGGAATTTTTTCACCATTACACATTTTAGTGTTTTGTTTAATTGATACATTTTGGATTCAAGTGTTTGTTTCAATGTAAGATAGTTATATTATATTTTGAATAGTTATTTCATGTGGATCATGTTGCAATTTTTTGGATTGATAGATGTTGTTGGGTGATTTGGTGATGTCTAAGTTGGATTTTCCTAGGGTTTTTCCAAGGAAAATAGAGTGGGAGGTAGGTTGGATGAGATATGTATTGTGGTTATTCAAAATTTTGGACAAAGGGGATTTGGTGACTGAGGTATATGGGGTGATGGATTGATTAGGATGGGTGAAAGGGGCATGTGGAAGGATGTGATTATGGAGGCATGCGTGAATTTCATGGAACCAAAGGGAATTAGGACCAACAATTTTTTATAGTATGTTATATTTTGTTATTGAATCTTTTGGTAGATGTGGTGATGGTTTTTAGATTTTTAAATTTTAGGAATTTTAGCTTAGGGGATCTTAGATTTTGGGATTCGTTGATGTTGGGACTTCGGAAATTAAATTGGGTATCCATATTGCAAGTTTTTGGGACCCAAATGAATTTTGTGATTCACCTTGTTGGATTTTTACTTGGATATTTAGATTTCTTGGATTTGAGATTGTTAGATTTTGGTGTCCAAGTGCATTCTAGAGTTTTATATGTTTGAAGTTTGAGTTGTTTGGGTGTTGTCATTGATGTCAACCCCTTGTGTAGAGTGTTGGAAGACTGTTGGTATAGTTGCAGAGATTTTTGGAAGCCTAAGTTGGTTGGAGAGATTGTTGGTGTTTATAATATCAACCCCTTGTATGTAGAAGTAGTTGTTGGAGAGTGTTGCACTATGTTGTGGTGGTGTCATCAATTTTGTAATTGATGTATTTGATGATTAGTATTGTTGATGCAATTGGTTCACTTGGTTTCCAAGTGCTTTTGAGAAAATTTGAATAAAAGAGTGTACAGTGTGACAAAGGTGTGTTCAATGTTATGCTCCACATTTCTTCATGGTTGAAGATATGCTTGTATGGTTTGGATGTGATGATAAAAGGTGTTCAGATGTTTGACAGTATGTATGTTTGTGAAGAAGGTTTTCTTGGAGAAATGAGATTGCTTTGTATTTATCCGCGTTGAGGTTTCTTGCCTTGCAAATTTGGGGATGTTATTATATTGTTTGTATCTACTTTCCCTTAAGGTTTTAGGAGCTGAGGTGTTCTACAAGGTTGGTTAGTGAGTTGTATGTCTGTGCTAGTGTGTTTGGTTCACAAAATGAAATTGTTCTTCAATTTTAAGTGGTTGCATCAATAGTGTTGAATATTTTGATGGTGTGGAATATTCTTGGATGTTTTGGAATGTTGTTGTGTGGTCCGCAAGATGTTTTCAGGCCTGGAGAGGTGTGTTTGTGGTCACTTGTTAGTGTTAGTGTAGGTTTGACCAACCTAGCATGGTAGTGCTAATTATAGAGGATGTTTGTTGTTTGTGGAAGTGTTGAGAAGTGTGTTGATATATATTTGGGTCCTAGTTTACCCTTGGCATGGTTTTCCTTCACGTCTTTCTTTCGCGGAAGTGTTTGGTGCTGACCTATTTGGTGTTGCACATTTGAGGTGAATACATTTCATTGAGGTCAACCTAGTTGAGATTGTTTTAGGTCACAGATGGTATAAATGCAAGTTGAGATGTTGGAAATGTTAACTTGTGTTTGTGGTATGTGAAAGATGTGAATATGATCAAGTGTGGTGATCTGAGTGCAAGATTAAATTCCTATGACCTTCAGATGTAGTGAGCAAAAAGGTGTTTATATTTCAGTGTGCTTGAAGTTGCTAGAGGCAGTGCGCCAAAGGTTGTGGATGGCATAATTTTGTAGTGGTGGATTTCTTTTGTTTCCTTGAGATAGTGAAATTCTTTGTAATAGTCTTATTCTATTCTTCTTTCTTCTAGATAGTGAGTCCTTCTGGCAGTGAGCCTAATTGTATTTGATGTTACATTTCATATATATGTGAGCTAATCCTCACCATGGTTTTTCCCTTCTTGAATTTTCCACATAAATTTGGTGTTCTTATGTGTTTGGATGTGTTTGCATTACCGTTTCACATGTTTACATTTTGTTAATGCATGATAAGGGTTTGAAAAGATATTGAGGGAATGAATGTTTTAAGTATACAATTGATTCACCCCCCTCTCGGGTGTCATGTGCATCTAACAATTGGTATCAGAGTTGTGGTTCCTGAGAAGAAGCTTAACTACTTGAGGTAGATCCGGATGGTGCACAAGAAGGGTTTCAAAGCTCCTATGTTTGATGGAGCAAATTATGCTTAATGGAAAGCTAGGATGGAGTCCTTTCTAGTCTCTCTTAGATTTTGTGTCTAGAAATCAGTTGAAAAATGATATACTATGCCTACAAATGGTCCAAAAAGTGATGATGAAATCAAGGATTATGAAAGCAATGGAAAAGAAAGGAATGGTATTCTAAGTGGTCTTTCTGATTCTGAACTTTGAAAAGTGATAAGTCCAAAATCTGCTAAAGAAGTACGGAAAATGAAAGTATTAATGAAGGAGATGACAAGGTCAAACAAGTGAAGATGTAAAACTAAAAAGCCAAATTTGAAACCCTAAGGATGTCTGAAGATGAAGATATTACTACCTACATGCTCAAAGTTGATGAATTTTTCAATGCCATCAATGGTCTTAGTGGAAATCTAGAGGAAAGCAAAGTTGTGAAAAAGGTACTAAGAAGTCTTCCTAAAACTTATATCTCTAAAGTTTTTTCTATTGAGGAAGCTCAAAATTTGGATAATTATTCTAGAGATTAGATGTATGGCGCTTTAACTTCTTTTGAAATGAGAGAGTTTCGTCAAGATGCTACAAGTAAAGAAACTTCCTTTAATGTTTGCAAAGTAGAAAAAGATGATTAATCATATCAAGATGATTTGGATGAGGTGGAAGCAAATTTTGTGAGAATATTGAAGAAAGGCACTAGAAAATACAGAGGTAGGTTACATTTCAAATGTTTCAATTATGGAAAGGTAGGTCATTGTGCATTTAAATGTCCAATCAAAGTTACTAATGACAAACAAAAGGATCATAAAGGTAAATTTGTCAAAAAGAGTTATTATGTTGAAAAAGATAATGGTGTCTCTAATAACGAGGAATCTGATTATCTGGATGATGGAAGTGATGAATTCTTGTTGATGGCTTTAAATGTTGGAAATAATTCTACTAATTTTGAAAGATGTGTGAAAGAAAGTGCTCTAAAAATAGGTCATAACATTGAAGGAACTATGTTGACTACTTTTCATGCTACAGAAGAGAGAATTGTTGGAGCATTGATAGTGGATGCTCAAATCATATGAAAAGTGATAAGAGTAATTTTTTTAACTTGAAAAGTATGATGGTGATCTTGTTAAGTTTGGTGATGATACATTTGCTAAGATATGTGGAAAAGGCTTAATTAGTTTTGATGGAAAGCATAAAAAAGATTATGTTCTTTATGTCAAGGGTCTCTAGCATAATCTTCTAAATGTAGGACAAATGTGTAGCATAGGATATAATCTTGTGTTTTAGGATGGTGGTTATGAAATTAGAAAAGGAAACTTTGGTACTTTGGTTGCTCTAGGAACAAGGACAAAAAGTAATGTCTATCAGCTCAAAGGTAGTGGTGCAATGTGTTTTATGTCTCAAATTAATGAAAGTTGGCTATGGAATAGAAGAATGGATCACATCAATTTTGATAGCCTAGTGAAGATCATTTATATTGATTCTATGAGAGATTTTTCAAGGATAACAAAGCCTATCAATGCAATTTGAAAAGAATGCCAAGTTGGGAAGCAAACAAAAAAGAGGTTCCAGACAAAAGAATATTCTATCACAGGTCCTTTGGATTTGGTGTGTGTAGACCTATATGGACCTACCATAATTAGAAGCTCATGTGGTAATAGGTATTTCATGTTATTGATTGATGATTATTCTAGAATGACTTGAGTGACATTTCTCAAAGAAAAATCAGAAGCCCTAGATAAGTTTAAAGTATTTAAGTCTATGGCTAAGAATGAGATGGATTTGAAAATCAAGTGCTTGAGATTTGATAGAGGTGTTGAGTTTACTTCAAATGAGTTTAACAATTTTTGTGAAGATCATGGGATAAAGAGGCATTTATCAGCTCCTGGAACTCCTTAGTAGAATGGAGTTGTGGAGAGGAAGAACATGATAGTTCAAGAAGCAACTAAGACAATGATGAAGGAAGCTAATCTACCGGATGTCTATTGGAGAGAAGCAATTCATACTGCAGTCTACATTATTAATAGAGGTCAAGAAAGAGTGAACAATTCAAAAACTCCCTATGAGTTATGGTATGGTAAACCTCCTAATGTGAAATATTTCAGATTGTTTGTAAGAAAATGTTATATAAGAAGAGATGAAGATAACTTAGGAAAGTTTGATGCAAGATTTGATGAAGGAATCTTCCTTGGATACTCTACAAGAAGCAAATCCTACCGGTTCTAAAATAAAATATTGAAGAAGATTGTTGAAAGTGCAAGTATCAAAGTGGATGAAGAACCACATCAAAGTTTAGTGTTGATTGAAGGATATGAATTTGATAAATTCTCTTGCAGTGAAGAAGAAAAGGCTGAAGAGAAAGGAAAAGAGTGACATTTAAAAAGGAAGAAGCTACAAAAATGATCCCAAAGACTCCCAATTAGTATGTCCAGAATAATCATTTTGAAGATCAGATCATTGGAGATAAGAGCAAAGGTGTGTTGTCAAGAAGAAAAGCTTCTATGATAGAAGAATAGGTAAAATTTAATTTACTTTCTGAGGTGGAACCTAAAATAGTAATTTGTTGGAAATAGGATGCCATTTAATTGCAATTCTAAACATTATTTCATGTATCTCCTAAGTCCTTAGAAAGTGTCCCTCAACACTAGGATTAGAAAGAGATTAATATTGAATGAAATAATCATGTTGATTGACATTTGTAATTAATTCTAAATGTTAGGAGCATGTGAGGGCGTCCAATATGAGTTCCTAAATAATAAGGGCACATGGGGCACCCACATGAAAGGTGGAACCCCCCTTGAGTTAAGTTAACTATTTGGAGTAAAAGATAACACTTTTGTAATGCATGTAAAGATCCTAGAAGTTAGGGATTGATGTTTACATGCATGAAGTTTAGTTTAGTTCAGATCAAATCAATTCATATCAGTTCAATTCAATTTAGTATCAGTTTAGTTCAGTTCAGTATCAGTTCAGTTCAATTCAGTTTAGTTATGGTTCAGTTATCTTCAGTTAGTTTCTATTGAATGCTAGTTGACTTCAGTTAACTTGGAATGCATGACTAATGACTTGAGTTGTATGACAGATAATAGGTGACTACTTTCAATTAATAGGGGATGATCATTCTTGCATGAATGGTGGAGAGATATGTTTCGGTTAACAGAGATTGACTTGGACCCACCTTGGGCGCCCAATTGGCTTCTTGGAGTTAACACTTTTGCATGATAAGATATTTCAGAAGGATAAGTTAAGTGGGCCCATTCTTGGGCACCAACTTTGAGGATAAGATTTGAAGATATCTTCATAATAAAGGTTGAGTTATGAATTCAATTTGGGATGCCCAAATGGATGAAGGAGTTGATTTGACATTGTTCTTCACAGTAGAACTCTACTTGCAAGAGATAGGTGTAGCTTTTGTGAGATAGGGATTGAACTTTGTAATTGTAACTCTTTAGAGTTTACAAGGTTGAATATTTCCTATTTATCTCAAGAAAGTTGAAGAGAGTTTGTATCAGTTTTTAATTGCAGGTTGTGAAGAAGATTTGTTGAAGGCAAAAGAAGCATCTCAAGCAAGGATTGGAATTATTGTAATCTTATTCTGAGATTAAATAATACATTGATTCTTGGTAGAGTTTTTTCCCAAAATGGTTTCTCCATGGTATATGTTGTGTATCTTCTAATATCATGTCTAATTCTTCTACAACCTTTGTCTTCATTCGATAAATGGTAAAATGAATTAATTAGATTAATCACCCATAAAGAATCTATAACAAAGAATACATATTTAGATCAGCAATCATAAAGTTTTACAAAATATTAAGCTACATAATCACCTCAATTTTTTCAACATTTGGTATCAGAGTTGAGGTTGGGTAGAGTATTGGGATGCCCTTCTCTTAAAAGATTGAAGGTTTTTTGGCTGTAGTGGGAGCTTTTATTATTTTTGTTATTGCTGATTTTGGAAAATAAGTTTGTTACAATGAATTCTCATTTAGATATTGAAAGGTTCAATGGATCTAATTATGAAATGTGGAAACTAAAAATGGAGGATCTCCTTGAAGAAAGAGATCAGTGGTTAGCTGTTAATAATTAGATAAAGTCACCTACAACTATGTCAGATGAGGATTGGGCTAAGCTTGATAAGAAGGAAAGAGGAACCATAAGCCTATGTCTTGTTGATGTTGTTCTCTTGAATGTTTCAGATGAAAATACTGCATATAAACTATGGAAGAGAATAGGTGATATCTATCAAACCAAAAGTATAACTAATAAGTTGTATCTGAAAAGGCAGTTGTATTCTTTAAAAATGAAAGATGGCAATTCTGTTGCAAATCATTTAAATTCTTTTAATTTGATTCTTAGTCAGTTAGCATTAGTTGATGTAAAGCTAGAAGATGAAGATAAATGAATTTTGATACTTTTTTCTTTACCAAAGTCTTGCGAAAATCTAATAGTTGTTATCAGTGGTAGTGGTGTAGATCCAAAGATGGACAATATAATTCCTACTCTCCTATCAGAGGAGATGAGGAGAAAGTCTAAAACTGGCTCCCAAGATGCCTTGTTTGTAAGAGGTAAGCCTAAGGAAAAGGAATCTAAGGCAGACAAGAAAGGAAATGGTAAGTCCAAAGGATGGTCTAAAACCCCTAGTAAGAGTAAGTTAAAGTGTTGGAATTGTGGAAAACCTAGACATATTAAGAAGGATTGTAAGAGAAAGAAAAAGAGTTCTGATGCTTCTATAGAGAAATTCACGGATGACAGTAATGATTCATTAGTCATTTCTTCTAATATTGGTTGTTGAAAACTCTTGGCTTATTGATTTAGGTTGCTCCTATCATATGACTCCTAACAAGGAGTGGTTCACTAAGTATACTGCATATAATGGACGGGATGTCTTCTTTGGAGACAACAACACAACAAAGGTTGTTGGCAAAGGAGAGGTAAAGTTTTATTTTAGTGATGGTAGGGTTAAGACCCTTAATGATGTTTTACGTATTCTAGGACTTGCCATAAATATACTTTTTGTCTCTAAGTTCAATGATTCTAGAATGCATGTGACATTTGAAAAAGGTGGTTGCAGATTGGTGAAAGGAAATATATGGTGGTTGCTAAAGGATCTCAGATTGGGACTTTGTTTAAGCTAAATATCTCCAATGTAAATAATTTAGCCAATGTAACTGAAGCTAAAAATACATGTATATTGTGGCACCATAGATTGGGCCACATTGGTGAAAAAGGTCTCAGGACCATTCTTAATCTAAATTCCCTAAAAATCACATCTCTAAATAAAGAAATTTTTTGAGTTAGAGGATTCCAAAGCTTGCAACCTTTTACATTTTCACCATAACCTATGAATATGCAAGGTAATGATCAAAGAATTGAAAGCACAACTCTCGAGCACATTTGAGATGAAAGATCTAGGGGTTGAAAAATATATCCTTGGTATGGAGATCAACAGAGATAGAGGTAACAAAAAGCTTTGCTTAAGTCAGAGCAATTATGTTGATACTATTTTGAAACGGTTTAACATGCAAGACAGTTAACCAATTAATATTCCTTTACTAGTTGGCACAAAGTTAAGTTTAGACATGAGTCCTAAATCTGATTTTGATTATGAGGAAATGTCTAAAATTCCATATGCTAGTGCAATTGGTAGTTTAATGTATGCAATGGTCTATACAAGACCAGATATAGCCCAAGTAGTGGGAGTTCTTAGTAGGTTTATGTCTAACCCTAGTAAAGAACATTGGACTTATGTTAAGAGGGTGTTTAGATATTTACGAGGTACTTTTGATTATTTTTTGGTTTATCATGGTTCTAATGAAATTGATATTATGCATAGATCATTGTACATACAGGGTTTTGTTGATTCAGATTGGGCAAGAGATCTGGATAGTCGAAGGTCGACAAGTGGCTATGTGTTTACTTTGTTTGGAGCTGCAATTAGTTGGATGAGTAAGAGGCAGCCCATGGTCGCTTTGTCCACCACATAAGTAGAGTACATGGTTGCTACACATGACTCTAAAGAGGCATTTTGGTTACAGAGACTTGGGAAAGGTATTGGTTTTAATTGCAAGCAAGTTAGACTTGAATGTGATAGTTAAAGTGCTATTTGTTTAGCCAAAAATCTTATGTATCATGCTCATACTAAGAATGTTGATGTTCAGTATCACTTTGTGCAAGAAATGGTTGAGAGTGGGAAGGTATTAATTGAGAAAGTTGACACTTTGATTATTGTTGCAGATTATCTTATGAAACCTGTTCCTACAGATAAGTTCTCATGGTGCAGGAAGGCCATTGGCCTTGAGTCTTGTACTTGATTTATAATAATGATTCCTTGTTTATAATAATTGCAATGTATAATGTCAAGTGGGAGAATGTTGGAAATAGGATGCCATTTAATTATAATCCTAAACATTATTCCATGTATCTCCTAAGTCCTTGGAAAGTGTTCCCCAACACTAGGATTAGAAAGAGATTAATATTGAATGAAATAATCATGTTAATTGACATTTGTAATTAATTCTAAATGTTAGGAGCATGTGAGGGCATCCAATATGAGTTCCTAAATAATAGGGGCACATGGGGCACCCACATGGAAGGTGGAACCCACCTTGAGCTAAGTTAATTGTTTGGAGTAAAAGATAACACTTTTGCAATGCATGTAAATATCCTAGAAGTTAGGGATTGATGTTTACATGCATGAAGTTCAGTTCAGTTCAGTTCAGTTCAGGTCAGATCAGCTTAGTTCAATTCAATTCAGTTTAGTTTAGTTCAGTTCAGTTCAATATCAATTCAGTTTAGTTTAGTTATGGTTCAGTTATCTTCAATTAGTTTCAATTGAATGCTAGTTGACTTCAGTTAACTTGGAATGCATGACTAATTACTTGAGTTGGATGACAAATAACAGGTGACTACTTTCAGTTAACATGGGATGACCATTCTTGCATTAATGGTGGAGAGATATGTTTCAGTTAACAAAGATTGGCTTGGACCCACCTTGGGTGCCCAAGTTGGCATCTTGGAGTTATCACTTTTGCATGATAAGATATTTCAGAAGGCTGAGTTAAGTGGGCCCATTCTTGGGCCCCAACTTTGAGGATAAGCTTTGAAGATATCTTTGAAATAAAGGTTGAGTTATGACTTCAGTTTGGGATGCCCAAATGGATGAAGGAGTTTATTTGACATTGTTCTTCACGGTAGAACTCTACTTGCAAGAGATAGGCGTAGCTTTTGTGAGATAGGGATTGAGCTTTGTAATTGTAAATCTTTGGAGTTTATAAGGTTGATTATTTCCTATTTATATCAAGCAAGTTGAAGAGAGTTTGTATCAGTTTTTAATTGCAGGTTGTAAAGAAGATTTGTTGAAGGCAAAAGAAGCATCTCAAGCAAGGATTGAAATTATAGTAATCTTATTCTAAGATTAAATAATACATTGATTCTTGGTGGATTTTTTTTCCCAAAAGGGTTTCTCCATAGTGTATGTTGTGTATCTTCTAATATCTTGTCTAATTCTTCTACAACCTTTTGTCTTCATTCTACAAATGGTAAAATGAATTAATTAGATTAATCACCCACAAAGAATCTGTAACAAAGAATACATATTTAGATCAGTAATCATAAAGTTTTACAAAGCATTAAGCTACATAATCACCTCAATTTTTTCAGCATAATTGAGGCATGAAAAGATGAGGATTGGATCAAAGCTATGAAAGAAGATTTGGAACAAATAGAGAAGAATCTGACTTGGGAATTGGTCCCAAAATTGAAAAACAAAAATGTGATAGGAACTAAATGTGTGTTATGAAACAAGTTGAATGAAGATGGAAAAGTTGTCAAGAACAAGGCTAGACTTGTGTGTAAGGGATACTCACAAGTGGAAGGTGTAGATTTTGAGGATACTTTTGCTTTGGTGACAAGGATGGAATCTATCATGATTTTTTTGGATTTTGTAGCACTTAAAGATTTCAAATTTTATCAGATGGATGTGAAGTTTGCATTCTTGAATGATGGATTGGAAGAAGAGGTATACATTGAACAACCAGAAGGTTTTCAATTATTAGAAGATGCGAATATGGTCTAAAATTTGAAGAAAGCATTGTATGGACATAAACAAGCTCTTAGAGCTTGGTATGCAAGGTTAAACAAGTATTTGTTGCAATAAGGATTCAGAAAAGGTACTACAAATAGAAATTTGTATTTTAAAGTTGAAGGAGAACAAATCCTGAGTGTGGTAGTGTATGTTGTTGACATAATATTTGGAGGAAATGAAGGTATGTGTAAGACGTTTTCATAAGAGATGCAGAAAGAGTTTGATATGTCAATGTGTGGGGAGATGAATTTCTTCCTTGGGTTGCAAATTAGTCAATCAAAGAAAGGTATATTCATTTTATAGTCAAAGTATGTTAAGGAAATGTTGAAGAATATTGGGATGGAGGATTCTAAACTAGTATGTACTCCCATGGTTAGTGGTTGTAAGTTGAGAAAGAATGATGAATCTCTGAAGACGGATAAGAGAAAATACATATCAATGATTGGTGGACTGTTATACCTAACTGCTACTATAACAAATATCATGCATTTAGTTTGTCTTGTGGCTATATTTCAAGAAGATCCCATAGAATCTCATGTTGCAGCAGTGAAGAGGATATTTAGATACTTGAAGGGCACTCAATACTCTGGTTTGTGGTATCCAAAGGATACTGACTTCTTCTTAAGTGAATATACAAATGTAGATTGGGCAGGATGTACATATGATAGAAGAAGTGTTGAGTGCACAATACAACTGAGAGGGGGGTGAATTGATTGTACCTTAAAAATTCAAAACCCTAATAAATATTTAGATCTACATTCATTCAATTAACCCTTAATCTATTAGAATGATTTAGCATGAAAGAAAATAACAAAAATTGAAACACAATCAACACCATACACAAAAGAACACCAGATTTACATGGAAAACCCAAGGAGGGAAAAACCAGAATGAGGATTAGCTCATAATATAAAGTAATATCAACACTGATTACAAAGGGTTCACTGCCCAAAAGAAAGAAGGGTTCGCTACTAAAGGCTCATTTCTAGAATAGAAGAGAAGATAGAGAAGAATGTTACAGAGAGAAATCTATCTTAGTGTAACAGAAAAATCCACCACAATATCACAAACACCTTTGTAGTCAGATTGAAGATTGTAGACACCTTCTACTCACTACATCCAGTAATCTAACACGTGAAAGCTCACACTGCACTTCACAAATTTGCACCTCACAACTTTGCAATTCACATTATTCACATCACACACTTCTATTTTGTTATCCCTCAACAACTCAACTCTTATTTATACTTTCTTCAACCTTGAAAACATTCTCCAAGGTTGGATATGCATCTCAACCATGAAAATTCAAATTAGGTCAACAACAAAACATTCTCATAGTGGAAAGGAATGAAGGTGGAGCACAACACACCTTAGCTAGGACCTAAATCCATTCATACACGACATGCCATGCTTCCAAAAACATCAAAGAAGCTTCACATTTAGTGTAGACACCCAAGGTCGACCAAACCTATGTAAACACCATTAAAATTTTAGTGCACACTTTCTTTGATCCAACAACAACTCGCAGAAAAAAAATGTCACCCGAACATAAACTAGAATAATCCATAAACACCCTGAAATCCAACAAATTCCTTCACGACAACTTTCACCTAAAGAATGTACACATCATAATGTCCCCTTTTCTTCAGGATATGTATCCTTACAGTGGTTAGTCATCTATTTGGTCCCCGTAGGCTAATGGGATGTATATGAAGGAGTGTGATTCGTTTTACAAATCATTACATTTCTAAATCTCTTTTTTAGAGATGCTTCTATTTATAAAAACTCTATAGACATGTGGAAGAAAAGACTGTTATTCCCACTTGGACTAAGACATCACTTTTACCAAAAATTGAATTGAATTAAGGTAAAGCAAAGTAAGAGACAAACTAAATTGTTTGATTGAATAAACAAATAAATTTTACAAGTTAGTTATTATGAGTAGTTTTTACAAAGGATCAGATTAATGACATGTACAATCTTTTTATTCTTAACGTAGATGCTACATAGTAAGTTTTCATTCTTCAAAAACTACAAGTGTAAAAAAAAAAGGCATCCATCAACAAAAAGATTACCCTAAGATGAACATATCATGACTATTCAGAACAAATTAAATCAGATGGTTTTCTTTTTTCTTTTTAACTCTTTCATAACAAAATAAGAAAAAAAAAGATGATTTACCATAATAACCACTGAGTAAGGATTCCTCGAAAGGACCCTTTGGAGGGTATTCAGGCTCTTTAGCAAGCTTGATGTTTCCATTCCATCATATTCAGGTCAGTGATCCAGTATATTGGTTGGTAGGCCTTACAGAGGTGATTCAAGAGCTCATCATTCATACTTGCTATTTATAGTAAGTTGTATCAAGTTCAGTGGTCTCACACCTGCAGATGGAAATTTTGTCGGAGACACTCTCAGGGGGTTATTTCCTTATTATTGTCGAGAGTTGGTATTTTAATTAATTTATTAAAGTCAAATTACTTTAATAATATTATATTATTAAAGTGACTTTATAATTTAATGTTATAAAGTAACTTTTAATAAAGTACTTTATAATTTGGTGTTATAAGGGGAATAAAGTAACTTTTATTAAAGTAATATATTTTTAAGTTACTTTATGAATATTTTATTGAAAGGCACATATTCAAAAAGGCCAATATTATATTAAATGATTAAAAGGGAAAAAGTGGCATTGGCTTTTGGAGGAGTAATATTTTATTATTTTCGAAAGTTAATTGTCAAAAGTTGGGCGTAGCTTTTGAAGAGGTTAAAAGGGCAAAGCAAATCAATTTTCATTATCCAAGTTATTATTTGCAAATTGAAGAGAGTTGAGCAACAAGGTTTGCAAGCATGGAGTTTCAACCTATTCTGAGGATGATAACCCTTAAATAGGAAAGAGTTTATAGGTGTGAGAGATCACCCAAGGACTCTCAATTGAATGGTCACATACATAGATCATTATCAGAGCTTTCACGGGTTTATTAGAAGAAAAATAAATCATCTTTTAGTATTGCAGATCAGAATTGTAGATTGGTGAATAAAATAACAGATTAAAATCAGACATTCAGGGTGGAATCATATAGGATCTTGGAGATTGCAGATGTTAATAGTTGTTGATCCAACACTTCCAGATCTGCATTATTACATTTTGTGTAATCTGAGTATGATTTTAATGTAATGTTCTTAAGCCATAATCAACTCTGAATTGTAATTTCATGCAATTGTTAGAAAATAGTTATTTTGTAAAATCTATGTTTTTGCATTTCCTGGTAAAAACCCCATATCAAAGGGGGATATTATATTGGTATCAGAGCACTAATTTTTCCTACTAGCCTGAGGGGTTTTCAAAACTAAATTTCAAACTGCTAGGGTTTGATAAATTTCATAGGTCAAAGTATGGATTTATGAAGGATTCCAGGTTTATTTGATAAATCGAATAATTCTCTTAGATGATATAATTCCAATTATTTAGAGTTTGTAATTCAATTATAAGGTTTTTTTTCTATCGAATAGAGATTTCGAATTTTAAGGGGCTAAATTATGAAGGTATCAAATATTCTAATAAGGTAGAAAATATAAATTCTAAAGGTTTGCACAAAAGAAAAATCTCAATGCAGATAAAGAAAAATTAAAAAACCAATGATCAACCCACAAAGGACAAATAAGTGGGTTTTCCAAATAGGACAAACATTGAAGGAGTTAATAATAAGACAAAGGAAATAACGCCTCATATTGGAAGGAAGTCTTAAATCAAATGTGGCAAAAAAGACAAAAGATGAAAGGAATCACATAGCATTTGAATTTATCGGGAGCTACTTACACAGATAAAGATAAATAGAGGAAAATTCATCAACCGCCAAGTACAAAGAGTTGTGAGAAATTGGGGATAAGACTGGTGATATCATGGCAAAAGGATTTTATGAAGTCTTTTGCTGCTTGTAGGGTGTTTTTTTATATTAATATTTAAAGATTTCAAGGAGCAGCTAAATTCATACATTATCACTACCTCCTTGGGAAAATTCATGAGGCTTAGAAGTTTTGCACTGGAGTCATAGAGAGTAAGATGGCGTGGGGGTCAAATCATAACTCACCAGTCTCTCTAACTATTGTTGTCACCTTGTGAAGTCAATTGTGAGTTTCTAGCACACACATGGGAAAATTATGTCCTTGGGAATAGTCATCTATCCATTAGGAAGCTATGATTATTTTAGCCTACCATTCTATGAAATTGTGTTTATTCTGAAGGGTGTCACATCCATTTGAAGGTTAATAAAATCAATCTTCACTTAAGGCGTAGCTCCAAGGATTTGCGCTTGAATGTTGTTCAGACTTCTAGAAATTACAAAACAAGAGCCACTTTCCAGGTTAGATATCCAAAAGAGATTTGAATAGGACTACATAAATATATTTGACATATCCAGTCAGCATTAAACTATTATGTGTATGGATTGATCAATATTTGAGTTAATACTGTTAATAACATTTTACTTGATCTGAGAATATCAACTGCTCACTCTTGTATGAGATAAATATAAAATTATTTGTTTCAAGTTGCAATATTTAATGATAATTCCATGGAAAGATTATATTTTGAATCTATTGCACAAACAATTATCAAACTCTTTGGAAACATTGAGAACAAGTACAAAATAGCAGCACTGCAAACTGATTGACAAAATGCTTGCATTGTCATATGGTACAAAATTGTAATTTTTTTTGTCAAACTAAGAAAGAAATTGAAAATGTCGTGCATTCCTGGGTGGGACACTTCAACAATACCAGTGGAAATATTTTGTGAGTGATTTGCACTCATAGGGTTCATAACTATTTGAATCAGCACCTACAGTTGTAGAAGCAAATGAAAGATGGTTGTATATAAATCCATGTTAGAGTTGATGTAGTATTTTTACATGCTAATGAAGGACTCCGATATTAAAGCATATTTAAGGGTGGTTGCAAATCCAAAACATTGGGATAAGGAAAATGACTTGCTCCAAAGTGATTCACAATCTACAGGTGATCACAAGAAAGGAGTTGTACAGGTGCATCTAGATTTGTTGGAGCCACATCTATTAGTTGGGAAAATAGATGAGGAATGCACAATAGTGGTTTTAGGTGACAAGGATGCCATACCTCATGATGGTACTTTGGTGGATTTTCAAGATGGTTTTTTGAATGTACACGCATCTATTTTGGAAGAGGAAGTGTGCAATGAGGTTATCAAATCAACAACCTCCAATATTCAATTTGAGCCAACCTATGAAATTCATAACACCAATGCATATGAAGAGGATGTGTGCAATGATGATGGCACACATGATGATTTTTTCAATCAGTTAATGGTGGTGAAACAACATCCTATCATAGTTTTTATTACAAATCATAAAATGTGTATGGGGATGACAGGTCTCAGGGATCCCATCATTTAGCAGGATAATTGAAGGTGAATGAAGGTATGATTGCTACAACCATAGAACATTTTGATGTCACTCAATTGTTGATGGAAAAATATTATTGAAGGACTCTGGGAACAAAAGAGCACTTTGATGGTGAACTTTCCCTTACAGAATTTTAGGCACTTAGAGAAGCGTTTGGGGTAATGAAAACTAATTACCTAGAACTACTAGTAGACATAAATCATCTTCTCATGCTTGATGGGATTTACTATGATGCACTAAGGGGGAAAGAAGAAGAGGTTGATGAGCTCACTCATGAGCTTGAGGTCACCATGGACTCTTTGGAGAGCACTCAAATGGCCCTTCAAGATTCAAAGACTTGGATTGACGAGCTCACTGTGGAGTTGAGCTTAGTGCAATTTCACCACCCACAACTGAAATTTAGCTACCTATGGCAACCATTGGTGATGAGAATACATCCATTGATTATGGGAATGTGCATATTGGAGATGTGGAAACATCTGCTTTGTTTACAGGTGTAGATGACAACAACGAATTAAGTGCATTAGATGAGCATAATAGGGAATAGTATGGTGTAGTAGGTTTCCTTGAAGAAAAAGACTTTATAGGTGATATATGCCCAAGTTTCTACATTAGTGATGTGGAGAATGTTATTAACAAGTCTTGGGATGAAGAGGTGAATTCTCCTGGGAGTTGTGTGATAGATCACAACACTGATCCATCTCCTTTACAGGCAGATTATAGGGCGTCATCTAGTGGATAAATTGGTTTTCATGTTGATATATTTCCCCCTCCCAAAAGAAAATTAGAAATTTCATTTTGTGCAGTTGATTATGATCAATGGCCTAATGTGTCACAAGGATGGAAGGATCGGCTGAAGGTCACTAGACATAAGGTTAATCAAACCTTATCTTGCTTTGATAGTGCACATAAGTTTGTTGAATACCTCCTTTGGTCAGTTGAATTTGAGGAAAGACAATACGATTTTTTGACTAGAAGTACTATCCAAAGCTTGTGAACTATCAGGCAAGGTTTAGAGGTAATAAAATCATATTGCCTCCATTTTCTTTCAAATAGAGACCATGTTGTCAAGGTTGCAGAGAAGGTTTATAGAGCGGTTGCAAGGTTTTCCCATCACAATTGGTTTTTTTGTTGCAAGATGGTGTGTCCCTTGGTCTCCTTGGTATAGCACGGTGCTTGGGTTAGTGACATGTCTTAACTATCTCCCATGGATCTTGTATAAATTTGGTGGTTGTATCAGGCATTAATAGGTCAATCTTATGGTGCAATGGCAACCACCAATGCAATAATTGGTATCAAAGTCAAGGTCATGGGTTTGAACCCCTCACTTACACTAGGGGGATTGTTGCAAGATGGTGTGTCCCTTGGTCTCCTTGGTGTAGCATGATGCTTGGGTTTGTGACATGGCTTAATTGCCTCCCATGGATCTTGTATAAATTTGGTGGTTGTATCGGGAATTAATAGGTCGATCTTTTGGTGCAATGGCAACCACTAATGCAATAGTTGTGATTCATCTTTTGGTGATGGCAGTAAAGTATGGTATCCATGTGACTATACTGGCATTCCATTAACACAAGTGGGTGAATTTCACCTTGATTGTGTGGTGAGGTGTGCTCACCATTTTTCTTTCATCCCACTCATATTTGATTTGATTATGATGCAAAAGACATGCAAGTGTGAGATGGATGGTTGGTATGAGGTGTTTCCTTCTATGGGTGGGGAAAAACCTTATAGGTGTTTTGAGTTGCTTCTATAGGGTAATTATGCTATTGGGATACATGATATAGGAGCAAATTTTGAGCAGTTTGGCATTCTTGGTGTAGTTAGAATGGTGTAGCATGAACCATTAGGAGATAGGAAGGAAAAATTCCAAATTTTTCCATGGGATCCAAGTGGAGTACACCCATGGAGGGTTATGCTACTTGGAGATTATTTCAGTGTGATGCTTCACCATCTTCAGCTTGGTGAAGATTTTATTAGAGTCGCACAAAAGAGGTTAGCAAGTGATCAAGTATGACAGCTGGTTGGGTTGTGGGCTTTAGTATCTACTTTGCTTGGAAGTTTTCTTCTTCTTTAGATAGTGTTTAAGGGGGCTACCAAGTTTAGCTCTTTCTCTAGTGGTTGCAGTGGAGCTTGGCTAAAGTATTATACAAGTTGGCTTGGAATCCTGGCATTTAGGACAAGCCTATTTGTTCAGGAGAGGATTGCTTGGGGATGAGCAATCTTGGGGAGGGTGGACTGTAATGTCCCCTTTTTTTTGGGATTTGCACCCTTGCAGTGGTTAGTCTACTATCTGGTCCCCGTAGGCTAATGGGATGTTCAAGGGACCCTTTGGAGGGTATTTAGACTCTTCAATAGGCTTGATGTTTCCATTCCAACATATTTAGCTCAGTGATCCAGTTTTTTGGTTGGTAGGCCTTACAGAGGTAGTTCAGGAGCTCATCAATCATACTTGTTATTTACAGTAAGTTGTATTAGGTTTAGTGGTCTCAAGCCTACAGATGGAAATTGTGTCAGAGACACTCTCAAGGGGTTATTGCTTGATTATTGTCGAGAGTTGGTATTTTAATTAAATTATTAATGTCAAATTACTTTAATATTATATTATTAAAGCAACTTTATAATTTAATGTTATTGTTGTCAATCAGATTGCACCCGAGCGCTTGAATGACTAAATTCAACAATTTGTTGAAACATGGGAACTATCTTTAGGCTGTGGGTATTCCTATGGCGAAGATAGACCTCCATATTCTAGGTTGGTTCCTATATGATGATCAATTAGGTACTTGAATGATTTTTTGAGAAAAGGGTAAGAAAGACTGAATTGAATGCATGAACTAAAACTAAAACTTCGGTGATGCACCTAATTGATATTTATGAGCAGATTGATTCACAACTGATTATTACAGAATCTATTTTTACAACTCAAATTGGGCAACCTAATTACATAAGTGTTTCATTAGAAGGCCTAATAATCCATTCTTACTGAAGGAAAATGATATTTTCACAACCTAAAGGAGAGGATAAATTAACAGCACAACTTATGATCTGTAACTAAAATTGCCTTTTTCGTGTACATGTATTCATGAATATGATAGGAATTTAAAGGCTTTGAAATCAAGCACACTAAATTCGTATCTTAAACATTCAATAAATACAAAACTCCTAAATCTGAGAAGGCTAATACTAAATAGCGATAATGAAAAGAAAGAAACTCTACAAAAATGATAACCTATAAAGCTATAAGATTGTATTAAATCTAAAATGTTGAGTTACAAGATATTTCTCTTTGTAGAATGCAAAGGCTGAAAAATAAGAACTAGTGTAAAATGACTAATTCATTACACTTTATACAATAAGCCTCTCAAAGGCATGAAGATGAAAACTAAAAGTCATCCCTAAGTGCCAAATTCATAACTCCAAAGTGAAATCCGAGCAAAAGCAAAAACCTTGCGAAAAGAAGGCTCAAACTCATGCAAAAATGAGTGTATGATGATCCAAACTCAAAGTCAACTCATAACTGAACTATAGAGTACTCAAACTGCACTGAAAATCCCTAAAAAAGTGGGCCCAAGCATGCGAAAATTGCCTCATTTTTATCAACTCGCCCATGACGACTGGAACTCCATCTCTGTATTGTGCATGATTAATCTTCAGTTTAATAATCTCTGATTCTCCAATTCCATCTACATCCTTTGCATGAATTCAAGGACCTTGGAAGCACTTAAGTTATCTCTTCACTTTGATTTTCATGTATAGTTGACTAAGAGTGAAGTATTTCTCAAAATATGTGTTATATCTCCTCTATTTATTATTCTTTTTTTGCATGATATGATGGACTAATGTAAAGGAAATTTACCTTAATCCTTAATTACAAAGTTTATTATATAAGGACATGCAAATAAAGTGGAGTCATATCTTTTCTTCGAAACTTCAATGATTTGAAGTTGGACTTTTGTAAGCCACGGGTCTTGTGATCATTAGGTCTTTTGACTTAGGAGATTGTAAACCATGGGAAACAAATAAAACACAATGATTATTTAAAAATCATTTGCAAAAAAATCTCAAGTTGACTTAGGGCAGGCAAAACCACTGAACCCTAAACATTCACTTTGAAACCTTAATTCTTCTGGAAGCTCTTTACACCTGGCCGCCATTGTGGAAAACTTGGCTTGAACTGCACCATCCTTCTGCTGTCTTTTGGTGATTTCCTAAAGGAAACTGTAGAGAAATGCTTGGTAAGTCATTTTTTGGGCAAAAATCTGAGCACTCTTATCCATTTTTTAAGCATTGTATTGAGTTTTCAAGCCGCGACTCATCTATATTCTGATGTATTTTTAAAAAAAATTATTGATATCTTTCACTTGGGGCCGCCATTATTGAGCCTAGTTCGAGCTCTTGCACTGTGGGAGAGTAGATTTCCTTCTAGTGCACTTGAACACAGCATAGTGAGTATCTTGCAATGCTAGGGCCGCCATGGAAGGTCTAAATCTGGCTTTGTATTCCATGTAAGCTCGCCTTTCTTCTTTGATTTATTTTATGGAACATAAGAGCTCGGCCTCTGTTATTATTTTTTAAAATTTTCCTTGTAGATAATTTAATGGCCTTGCTCGGCCTGTCTTCGAGCTGCCATGGAAACTGATTTTCTAGTGAATAATGTAAAGGTCTTTTAAAAAAAGAATAAGGGTTTGAACTCTTGACACTATAGTTTCTTCTATGATTTTTTTCCTTTTACATTGTGCATGAAAAATGGGAAAAGCTCCACCATGAAACTTTTGTACGAAATCCCTATGTAAAAATGGAACAAGTTTGGTCTTTCTCTGTGTGTGAAACCCATCAATGTATTATACTAGCTCTATGAGAACTTTGAGGTTTCCGCCTTCCTTCTATAACTGAAGCAAAACATTGTCACTATGTGTATTCTATTGTTCTTTTATTTTTCTGATATTATGGCTCCTTGTACTATACCATGCATTTGCTATAAAGAGTCCCTCAATTCTTCACTTTTTCTTTCTCCTATGTATACAGACGTCTATTGATCTGTTGCAACTTCTATCATTGACTACTCTCGTGTAGAAAACCTCAACCATCAAGCCATTATCTACACATTCTTCTGTAACCTTTATGGGTGATTTCGAGGGCTCGTCTTTGTTGCTCTTGCTATGGTTCATGTACACCTATTTCTTTTGTGATAACAGTCCTATTTCATGACTGTTCTTAATATCAAGCTCTCACGTATGAACAATCATTTCAATCTTCTATAGACTGTAGCTTTTGTGATTTGCTTTATTAATTGAAAAAATTGGGAATGACACATAATAATGATATTTCTCTTGATGCTTTAATGTGACAATGCGTCACTTGCATAAATGGTTGTCCTCCATGATGATGATGCTTAAAGTTGTATTTATTTTGAAACTCATAGTCATGCACCTCTTGCACCATGTAATGCATAGGACTGTTTGTTGTGAATGAAACTCTTACAACAGTATAACTATAGCAGAACCCATGAATGACTTGAGATTGCATTTTTTTCAGCTGTATTCAATGTTATTGAGCAAAGAAAAATGTAGATCTACTCTATTGAATTTTACTATGATATGGCTTGAAAGCTACTACTTAAAGTTTTCTTTGAATTTCTCTTATGATAGCAGTTTTATTTTATGATTGTAATTTATATCAATGACTCTCATGTATGAATAAATGAGAGATATCCTCCTGATATGTCGGGATCTACCCTTGTGGGAGCCCGTTTTGCTCCACATATCTAACAAAAATAATCATGAACATAATGAACCTGTTCCTGCACATTGAAACAAACAAGTTATTAAGAATAATCGAAGCTAAAAGCTTCCATTGAAATTTGTGTTCTTTGATTGTCAGCCTTTGTAACTCAATCATCTAGTGAATGCCTGATTGAATGTATATTACATTCTTGTTGGTAGCGTAGACATGAAGTAGAATGTAATTTATCATTGCTTAGAGTAAATCTCTAACATCATTCTTTTTACAATCTTGCAGGTTCATGGACCGTGGAATCGAGATTGTTGCAGCTTGGAGATGCAACAAATGAAGACATCGATCAAAATCGGTTCATCATCACAGGCAATGATGAATTTCTTCCCTCCTTTTTGTTTATGTTATCTTCAGTAGTGTAGTATTCCATCCCATTTTGTATTCATTATTTTATTAAGAAAATCAAATTCAGTTACTCTCGCGGCTTGTGCAGGATTTCAATTTTTTCAAAATGAATAAAAAGCATTATTATGCAAAATGTCCAATTTTCTGTTTCAAATACTTGCATAATAAAACTATAATCAAAATGTAATCTGATCTTTATGATGAACAATGAATACTTAGCAGAAATTTTTTTGAAATTTTTGTACCTATCAATGATTAATTTAATTCAGCTCTGCCTGTTTGAGCTCGAAGTGAAAAATAGGTAATAGTTATAAAGTAACTTTTAATAAAGTACTTTATAATTTGGTGTTATAAGGGGAATAAATTAACTTTTATTAAAGTAATATATTTTTAAGTTAATTTATGAATATTTTATTGAAAGGCACATATTTCAAAAAGGCCAATATTATATTAAATGATTGAAAGGGAAAAAGTGGCGTTGGTTTTTGGAGTAATATTTTATTATTTTCAAAAGTTAATTTCCAAAAGTTGGGCATAGGTTTTGAAGAGGTTAAAAAGGAAAAGCAAATCAATTTTCATTATCTAGGTTATTATTTACAAATTGAAGAGAGTTGAACAACAGGGTTTGTAAGCATGGAGTTTCAGGCTATTTTGAGGATGATAACCCTCAAATAGGATTGAGTTTACAGGTGTGACAGATCACCCAAGGACTCTCAATTGAATGGTCACATACAAAGATCATTATCATAGCTTTTAAAGGTTTATTAGAAGAAGAATAAATAAGCTTTTAGAGTTTCTTATTGCAGATTGGTGAATAAAATAACAAATTAAAATCAAACATTCGGAGTGGAATCATACAAGATCTTGGAGATTTTTAATGTTCATAGTTGTTGATCCAACACTTCTAGATCTGCATTATTGCATCTTGTGTAATTCAGGTATGATTATAATGCAATATTCTTAAGCCATAATCAAATCTGAGTTTTAATTTCATGCAACTATTGGAAATTGGTTATTTTGCAATATCTATGTTTTTGCATTTCCTGGTAAAAAACCCAAATCAAAGGGGGATATTATACACACCCAGTACACTTAGACAACTTTGCCAAACATTGTAACTCGAGAAACCATATTCATGATCACCAAATTATGAACAACTTTGACTGAAGAAATATACTAACACTATCAACACACTACTAGATCCACAATAATAGAAACATAACTACAGAAAAATACAAAGAAAAAACTTTTCTCCCAGACATCTTTGTAATACACAGTTCAAACATTGGTGAACACAACTTCATCTGCAAAATGATCCAACACACCAAATTCTAGATATAACATTTATGAACACCTTTGATTAGCATATCCAAACCACACAAGCATATCTTCAACATAAAATAAATGTAGAGAAAAACCAGAACACAACCCTGCAACACTGAACACCACTACAACACATTTCTTCCTCTTTTATTCATTTTTTTTAAAAGCATTTAGAAACCAAGCACTAGAGACACATGCTCATTATCTTCATCACTCCTGAACCAAATTCTATAACATATAAACTCACCCATACATCTATAAACAAAATCTTATCAAAGCAACACTAGAGGTTGACATCAGTAGTTTACTAATGACAGCATAATGCAACTTATCAAAGAAACATCAATACAACACACCAACTCAATACCAACTACACATAATCTTGCAACTATTTCCTTCTAAGACTATTGACATAAATGACAATGCAAGCTTGTTGGCATCAATGACAATACCAACTGCATATACTTGCAATAATCTCCCCCTTTGTCATTGATGGAAACACATGATGTGAAAAACCATCAACAACAAACACAACTCTAATCACCAACAAACATACTACAAATCTTCACACTACTTTTCCCCCTTACACAACTGACTCATTAATTTTCTCTATCCCCCATTGTAGCTTATCTTTTTCACATTATTCTCTCCCCCTTTAACATCAATGGCAAAGGGAAAAATATTTGCATATCTCCCCCATTGATATCAAACAACCTTGTACTATTTTGCAACTTATTTTCCTTTACTGCTCTACATACTCCGCCTTAGGAGCACACACGAAACTACACCAATAAACAACCATTGCAAAATGATAGCACCCAATAATCCCACTACCTACTCCCCCCTAAGAGGTGGCCACCAACATCATCCAAAACCAAAGAATGGATCTTGAGATCCACTAGATTGATGCATCTCCTTATGCATCTAGTTCAAAGAAGGAGGGGAAATAACCCCTATCTTTTCCCAGAGATACTCAAAAGTACCCTTAGGAAGAGCCTTAGTAAATATATCAGCAACCTGATCCTTTCTAGGCACGTACTCAAGCTTCACTTCATTCTCTACAACCTTCTCTCTTAGAAAGTGATAATGAATTGAGATATGCTTTGTTCTTGAATGCATTATAAGATTCTTTGAAATATTGATAACACTTGTATTGTCACAAAAGATATAAATTGTTTCATCATATACCACTCTAATATCCTTCAATTTTTGCCTCATCCACAACACTTGTGTGCAACAAGATGTTGTTGCAATGTACTATGCCTCTGCAATTGATAAAGATACTAAATCTTGTTTCTTGCTTAGCCATGACACTAATCTACATCCAAAATAGAATGCACCACCACTTGTACTTTTCTTGTCATCTACAAAATCATCCCAATCTACACCTATGTAAGCACTTAGAGTGAAATTAGTATCCTTTGCATACCATAAGCCATGATCTGAAGTGCCCTTCAAGTATTTGAATATCATTTTTACTACTGCAACATGTGACTCTCTTGGATCTTCTTGAAATATAGCCACAAGACAAACCACAAGCATGATATCTGGTCTAGTAGCAGTTAGATATAACAGTCCTCCAATCATTGATCTATACTTGCTTTGATTAGCCTTAGGGGATTCATTTGCTCAACTTGCAACCAATAACCATACTGGTTTAGAATCTTCCATTCCAAACTTCTTCAACATTTCCTTGACATATTTTGATTGTGAAATGAAAATACCTTTATTTGTCTAATTGATTTGTAGCCCAAGGAATAAATTCATCTCCCCAAACATAGACATCTCAAATTCATTTTGCATCTCTTCAGCAAACTTCTTACACATAGCTTCATTGCCTCCAAAAATTATATCATCAACATATACAACCACAATCAAGATTTGATCTTTTTCAACTTTAAAATAAATATTTCTATTTGTGGTACCTTTATTTAATCCTTTTTGTAATAAGCATTTGTCCAACCTTGCATTTACAGCTCTAGGAGCTTTCTTCAATCCATATAATTCCTTTTTCAATTTGCAAGCCATATCAGGTTTGTCTAATAACTAAAATCCTTTTGGTTGTTCTATGTATACCTCTTCTTCCAATTCCCCATTCAAGAAATCAGATTTCACATCCATGCCATAAAATTTGAAGTTCTTATATGCTACAAAAGCCAAAAACATCTTGATAGCTTCCATTCTTGCCACCGGAGCAAATATCTCCTCAAAATCTATTCCTTCCACTTGTGAGTAGCCCTTACACACAAGCCTTGCCTTGTTCCTTACCACTTCTCCACTCTTATTTAGTTTGTTTCTAAATACCCATTTGATTCCAATCACGTTCTTGTTTGTTGGTCTTGAGACAAGATCCCAAGTTTGATTCTTCTCGATTTGCATTAGTTCTTCTTCCATAGCCTTGATCCAATATTCATCCTTGCATGCTTCAATCACTTTTTTAGGTTCAACTTCAGAAATTAAACATAGGTTTACCCATTCTTCAATATATTTCCTTCTTTTTAGTACACCTTTGCTCTTGTCTCCAATGATCTGATCTTTGGAATGATTCTTTTGCACATACTTAAGAGTTTTAGGGATCCTTTTTGGAGCTTCTTCCTCTTCAATTTGTACTCCTTTTTCTTTAGCTTTTTCTTCTTCTCTACACATAGACTCATCTGATTCATATCCATCTATCACCACTGTATTCTTTTGAAAATTTTCATCAACCTTGACACTTGCACTCTCAACAATCTTTCTTAGTCTCTTGTTGTAGCACCAATAAGCTTTTCTTTTAGTAGAATATCCAAGGAAAATAGCTTCATTAGATCTTGCATCAAACTTTCCTAAGTTTTCTTCATCTCTTCTAATATAGAATTCACTTCCAAACACTATGAAGTACTTGACAGTAGGAATCCTTCCATACCATAGCTCATAAGGAGTCTTTGTGATGTTTCCTCAACTCTGTTAAGTTTATAAACAACAGTATGAATTGCTTCTCTTCGGCAGACTTCCAGTAGATTTGATTCTTTCATCATTGTCCTTGTAGCTTCTTGAGCAATCCTATTCTTTCTTTCAACTACTCCATTTTGCTTAGGAGTCCTAGGGGCAAATAAATGCCTCTTTATTCTATGATTCTCACAAAAGATGTTAAACTCATTGGAGGTGAACTCTCCACCTCTGTCAGACCTTAAACATCTAATTTTCATATCCATTTCATTCTCAATCATAACTTTGAACTTTTTAAACTTATCTAGAGCTCCTAATTTTTATTTGAGAAAAGTAACCAATGTCATTCTAGAATAATCATCAATTAATAGCATAAAATACCTATAACCTTGAATACTTCTTACTCTTGTAGGACCACAAATATCTTCATGCACCAAATCCAATAGTACAGTAGTAGATTACTCTTTGACTTTGAAACTTCTTCTTGCTTGCTTCCCAATCTAACATTCCTTATAGAGAACATTGATAGGCTTTGTAATCTTTGGAAAATCTCACAAAAATTGAACTAAACTAATTTTCACTAGGTTATCAAAATTAATATGACACATCCTCCTATGACATAGCCAACTTTCATTAGGTTGAGTCATAAAGCAATGATCATGAGCACCCTTAAGCTGATAGACATTTCCATATGCCCTTCTTCCAGCAGCAATCACAGTGCCAAATCCTTTTTTGATCTCACATCCATTATCCTGAAACATAAGATTGTATCCTTTGCTACACATTTTTCCAACACTCAAGAGGTTATGTCTTAAACCCTTAACATAAAGAAAATCATCAGTATTATGCTTTCCATCAAAACTAATTAAACATTTTCCACATATCTTAGCACCTGTATCATCACCAAACCTAACAAGTCCTCCATCATATTTTTCAAGTTTAACAAACTTACTCTTGTCCCCAGTCATATGATTAGAGCATCCACTGTCAATGATCCAATAGTTCTTCTCCTATCTAGCATGAAAAGAAGACACCAAAGTGACTTCAGTGTTAAGACATGCTTCCAGAGTACTTCCCTTCACACATCTCTCAAAGTTAGCAGAATTGGTTCCTTCTTTTAAATCCATGAATAAGCATTCACCATTGTCATCATCTCCATAATAACTTTTCCTAAATCATCTTACCTGTGTTCTCCTTATTTTTGTTATTCAAAGCTCTGTTTGGTCATCTTGAAGCATAATGACCTATCTTTCTGCAATTGAAACATTTGAAAGGCAACTTACCTTTATACTTACCATTACCCTTTTCCATCCTTCTTACAAAGTTCGCTTCCACATCATCAAGAACTTCCTTATCTGATTCCTCAATCTTCTCTAATTTTCTAGCCTTAAAAGCAGTCTCAACTTTTGCACTACTTGTACCAAATTCTCTCATTTCAAAAGCAATTAATGACCCATACAACTGATCTCTGGTATATTAATTCAAATTTTGTAATTCCTCAATAGTAGAAACTTTATGACTATAAGCTTTAGGAAGAGTTTTTAGTACCTTCTTTACCACTTCTTTTTTCAATTCTCCACCAAGACCTCTGATGTTGTTGACAACTTCATCCACCTTCTACAAGTAGCTTGTGATATTTTCATATTCAGACATTCGTAGGTTCTCAAACATGGTCTTTAGATTTTGCATTTTTTCTTGCTTGACCTTATCATCTCTTTCATAAATTCTTTCTAACTTTTCCAGATTTCTTTAGCAATTTTCAGATTCATTACTTTCACTAATTTAGAATTAGTAAGACCACTTAAGAGATCATACCTTGCTTTACCATTATTTTCATAGGCCTTGATCTCATCATCAATGATCGAACCATGTATATGTGTAGTATAATCAGTTTGTACTACCTTCCAAACATCAAATCCAAGATAAAATAGAAAACTTTCCATCCTTGTCTTCTAGAATGCATAATCCATTCTATCAAACATAGGAACATCTTTCTTGTGCACCATCCCAGATCTACCTCAAGTGGTAAAGCTTTCTTCCAAGGAACCTATCTCTGATACCAATTGTTGAATGCACAAGACAAATGAGAGGGGGGTTCAATCAATTGTACCTTAAAACTTCAAAACCCTCATAAACATTCAAATCCACATTCATTCAATTAACCCTTAATCTGTTAGAATGATTTAGCATGAAAGTAAATAACAGAAACTAGAACACAATTAACACCATACACAAAAGAACACCAGATTTACGTGGAAAAACCATGATGAGGATTAGCTCACAATATAAAGTAATATCAACACCGATTACAAAGGGCTCACTACCAGAATAGAAAAGAAGATAGAGAAGAATGTTATAGAGAGAAATCCATCTCGATGAAACACAAAAATCCACCACAATATCACCAACACCTTCGTAGCCTAACTAAAGATTGTAGACACCTTCTACTCATTGCATCTAGTAATCAAACACATGAAAGATCACACTGCACTACACTTCTATTTTGTTATCCCTCAACAACTCAACTCTTATTTATACCTTATTCAACCTTGAAAAAATTCTCCAAGGTCAGTTATGCACCTCAACCGTGCAAATTCAAATTAGGTAGGCACCAAAACATTCCCATGGTGGAAAAGAATGAAGGTGGACCACAACACACCTTATCTAGGACCTAAATCCATTCATAAATGCCACGCCATAGTTCTACAAACATCGAAGCATATTTGCATTTAGTGTAAACACCTATGGTCAGCTGAACCCATGTAAACACCATTAAAATTTTCATTGCACGCTTCCTTTGATCCAACAACAGCTTGAGAACAACAAATGTCACCTAAACATAAACTGGAATATTCCACAAACACCCTAAAATCCAAAAAATTATTTTGCAACAACTTTCACTTGAAGAATGTACACACCTAGTACACTCAAACAACTCTACAAAACACTATAACTCGAGAAACTATCTTCCATAGCACCAAACCACGAATAAATTTGACCTAAGAAAGATACTAACACTATCAACACACTACCAAATCTACAACACCAAAAACATAACTGTGGAGAAATGCAGAGAAAAAACATTTCTCCCAGACACCTCTGTAATACATAGTTCACACACTAGTGAACACAACTTTATCTGCACAACAATCTAGCACACCAAATTCTAGATATAACACCTTTGATCAACATATCCAAACCCTACAAGAAGATCTTCAACATAGAAGAAATGTGGAGCAAAACCATAACACAACTATGTAACACGGAACACCACTACAATGCATTGTTTCAAACTTTTTTTATTCAATTTTTCTCAAAAGAACTTGGATACCAAGCACTGGAGACACATCATCATCATCTTCATCACTTACTCATCACTCTTGAACATAGAAACTCAGCCATACATCCATATATAGAAGCTTATCAAAGCAATAGTAGAGAATGCACCAGTAGCTTACTAATGACAACATAATGAAACTAATCAAAGCAACATCAATGCAACACACCAGCTCAATACCATCTGCATTACTTTGACCAAATTTTTTAAATATATCAAACACTTCCTTGAGCAGTGAAGTTGTTAGTTAACACACCTCTAAATTGACTTGGAAACCATCTTGACCTAAGTTTTAACACATAACTGATTGTTTAACTAACTTGAATGGCCTTCCTTAAGGATATTTAATCATAAAAATAATAACTCACTAAGTCAGTAAACGACTAGGATAGATATGCTTTCCTAACTTTGAACACCCATGTTACATTCTCATAACAACTTGGGACTTGGTAACTACCACTTATTCAAGTACTTGCATTCAAAACTTGAGAGTAAACTACTCTCCTACTTTCATGTGTTGATAAAATGTGTCTCAACCTTGCAATTACATAAGGTATTGTTAATACATGAGGTATTTTTCATCTGACAATGATGGGGGGGATCCCCCCCCACAAGGGGTCTAGGGGGATCATTCCCCTGTCTAGGGGTCTAGGGGGTAGCGCACCCCAACGGGGGCTTGGGGGAAGCACCCCCAAAAGCCAAATTTTATATACACTTTATTATTTGTAAATTTGGACCGTTCATCATTATGTCTCATATTTGATGGTCAATATTTTATTATCTTGACTTGCCCTAGAAGGAAACCCTATTTTATGAGGGCGTTATATTACGGTTGTGTATTGCGATGTATTCTGAGAGTTTGATAGCGGTCATGTGGCCTCTGGATCTCTGAGTGGTAATACTCCTATGAGAAGATTGCTCTACAAGTATATTGTAATCTTTGTGATTTCTAAATAATATATTGGGCGGATATTGGAGTATGGGGTTTTTCTCCTAAAAGTTTTTTCCCCGTGTAAATCATTGTGTTGTGGTATGCATGATATTTATGTCTATTTCTATTTAAGTTTTTGTAATTGTTGAAGATTTGTAAAATTTTTGCATTCTCCTCTCAAGATTAGTGTAGGAAGTTATTTTGCTACCTTAGCTTCCTTACATCATGCACATATGGTTTATAATGATAACACATTGTCATCGACTCGAGACAGTTTGTATCACATTTAAGGTATTGACTACTTGTGAAATAGTAAAATATAATAATATTAAACAATAATAAAAGATCGCTTCTTCATTAAAATAGTTTATACTTTTCATTTTTTTCCTTATGGTTCTATGCTCAAGAACATAATAACATTTTTGATAAAAATATAATAGAAAATACCATCTTATCTTGTTTGAAGGAATACTATGTTCAAGTGTTTGAAAATTCTTCAACAAATCAATTTATAAAGTTGGTTTTATTCAGTTAACTCAACTAAGAAAGAACCAAGCTTATTTCTTAATTTCATAATCACATATCATAATTTGTCTTTTACATAAACTTATATAAATATCTATATATACATATATATTCTTGTATATAATTCATTATGAATGAATATATGCACATATATATATATATATATATATATATATATATATATATATATCATAAATTGGAATTATTCTCTTTCTAAAAAATAGAATAAACAATTCCACTTAACACAATAGAGAAATATCTTTCAACTCTGTTGTTCATCTTAAGTGAAAGAAATATTAGCTAAATCCTATTTACTAACTGGAAAAATCAAAATAATCTTTATTATTTTAACTTGTATTATTCTTCAAAACGAATAACTTATCCTCCTCTTTTTAAATTGGAAATTATAAAATGAAAACTATAAGTTTACACAAAAATAATAAATATTAAAATATGCTTGAGGTACTCTCTTTCTTTGCACTTGAACCTAAAAAATCACAATGATTTGCACAACTTTCCCCAAGAAACTCAACTTGCAATGTTGAAGAAAACGTGGACTTTGTTTGTAAATTACCTTCAAATAATACCAAAAACTAACAACAATAGTTCCTCTGCTCAAAACATAGACTAATCTCTAAGTATGATTTGTAAACAATACTTAATCACACAACAACTAATCTCAAGACAATAAGAAACTTTGCCTAAACGATACTACGTACAACCACAACTCTCTGCAATAATTATTTCCAACTCTCCTTTCTATTACAAACCTTAAGCATAAAACCAATGATAAAGAATAGTTTATCTATCGTCGTCCTCTTCATAATAGTTTCCAAAGAAAACACAATCTAAAGTCAGAATAATTAGAATGCAAATACTCTTTCCTATCATTGCCTTCTTCACCACCAAACTCATATTGATAATGGATGTCAGAATGACTCTTACTATGGCTATTAATGAGCATTCAATTGTTAAAAATGTTACTTAGTGGCTTAAACTGTTGTTATAATAGTTGTACCATCCTTGTGGCTTTAACTATGGCTTAAATGCCAACTTTATGCCTTCATTCAAGCCTTTGTTGGAGGATTTTATGGCCCACAAAGCTAGCAATTTAACACTTTCAATTTAACTATGTATATATTTATATGTACGTATATATAATCGATTATATATTTAACACATTATATATATATATATGTTATACATATTTTATTTAATACATTTTAATGATAATTGATTTGTCTTAATATAATCAAGATTGAAAATTTGAAGAAACAATTTGATTTATAAACATATAAATCACTTTGTTTTTTAACGAAAAATAATAAACCAAGACTCGACTAGGTTAAACCTAACCCTTCGACTCGACACAACTTAGTCAAAACACATAAATTGACTCAATGATAGGATTAGGGCAGACCTGCATGAGTGTGTGTGAAAACTCAATTGGCATAACTTGTTATTTCCAAATTCTATATTCCTCTCTCTGATGATACTCTCCCTCCCCCTCTAGAGGGTAAGAAATTAGTCCTGCATTTCACCTAGAAATAAAATCAAATAGTTAGTCGTTACTAATCACATCATTATCATAATCTTTGATTCAATAGCAATAATAATAATCATCAAAATTAAAATACATTACATTGCATTTAATCTCATCATAATGTTAAATAACATATAATCATCATCATATATCAAAACTCATTTTAACATAAATAGTTAAAAGGAATTGGTAAAATAAAATTAGGGTGTAACATATCTCCCACATAAGGATCATCATCCCCAATGATTCAGTGTATCAAAATAAAACCATAAATAGTTATTTTTGGTAGTTTTAAGAAACATGAAATAAATGAGGACTTTTTTGGAAAATTTCATTATAGTCCTCCCATGTAGCATTGTCCTTTGCATACTGGTCCTACTAGACCTTGCATTGGGTAACCTCTCTATTATGCAGGTGGAGCTTGCATATTTCAAGCACTTTAAGAGGCTCAATCATTTCCACTAGTGGGTCTTGTACCTAAAGTGCATTCCACTCAAGTATATGATTAACACCTATTATATATTTTTTTAAGATAAGATACATGAAACATATTATGAATTCAAAGAAGAGTTAGTGGTAGAGTAATTATGTAGGCAATTGGGTTAATCACTTTGATAACTTTGAAGGGACCCACATATGTAGGAGGTAGTTTTGATGACTTTCCAAACTTTATGTAACTCTTCTGGGGTTTAACTCTCAAAATCAATTTTTATCCCACTGAGAAATGTCTTGGTGTACTCTTAGCATTAAAATATCTTTTCTATCTATCATATTCCTCTGCCAATATTTTCTTGATCAACTTGATATGCTCTTCCATTTCTGACAATATTTTTGAACCAAGTCTAATTCTATCTTCTATCTTATCCTAGCTTATAGGAGTTTGATACTTTCTTCCGTACAATGGTTTAAATGCTGCCATTTTTATTGCAGAATGATACAAATTGTTATAAGAAAATTCTACAAGCAAAATTTAATCCTTCCACTTGTATTATTGACCCATGTAATACATCATCAACAAATCTTCTAGAAATTGGTTTACCCTTTTAGTTTGACCATCTATTTTAGGGTGATAAGTTGAGATTATATTTAGTTGACTTCCAAGTGAAGAATATAAGTTTTTCCAAAACATTGATGTCATGCATGCATCCCTATCTAAGATGATCTTCTCATGAACTTTGTGCAACCTAAACACTTCCTAAACAAACTTACGAGCTATGACCAGTGCTCCATCTGTTAGATTCTTAGGTATAAAGTTCTACTCTACCTTGGTAAGTCTATCCACCACTAGAATGAAATTATTCATATTTTTAGATATAGAAAAAACTTGTACAAAACCCATATTGATGATTTGCCACTTTCACTCCAAAATCTCATGAGGATACAAAAGTCTTGTTGGGTGATGATGTTCAACTTTTACCCTTTGATATTCTAAACATCTAGTTACAAATCTTGCAACATCCCTCTTCATTACTTCCTATAAATATTGTGGTTTCACATCCAATAGGAGTTTTGTCACTCCAGGATGTCTTGAATATGGTGTAAAATAAACTTCTTTCCACACCATATTTCTTAAATCCTCAGATTTTGGAATGTACATTCTTCCTTTGAACCTTTATAGTCCATGTGATTCAAAATAGAACCCATCATACCTCAAATCTTGAGGATTTTCCAAGAGAGCTTTCTTAACTTGCTCATAGTACTCATCTCCAATGGAATTTTGTAATACTTGGTTTTTTAAATCTGAGTGAATAGAGATCATTGAGGAAATGTGTTTTCTTCTACTCAAAGCATCTACTACTTGGTTTTCCTTGCCTTTAATATAACTGATCTCAAAATCATAGTTAGATATCAATTTTAACCATTTTCTTTGTTGAGCATTGAGATGCGGTTGGGTGAATAAACATTTAAGACCTTAATGGTTTGACCTTAGCTTAAAAGGATTTCCTAACAAATAATGTTGCCATATTTGCAATTCATGCACAACTGCTGCTAACTCAAGATCATGAGGGGCATAATTCTTCTCATATGTATTTTAACTTCCTCAACTCATAGGTAATAAATCACCCTTCTTGCATAAGAAATATTCCTAATCCTTCTCCTGAGGCATCAATGATAACTACAAAATAGCCTTCTAAATCAGGAACTTTCAGTATCAGAGCTAAAGTTAATTTCTCTTTTAGTTGATCAAAAGCCTCTTGGAATTTTTCTGACCAATCAAATTGTTTACCTTTTTCTTTGTAGAGAAGTGATGGGATAAGAACTCTTAGAAAAGTTGGACATAAAATTTATATTTAATAACCTGCTAAACCCATGAAAATACAAACTTCATGCACTTTTTTTTATGTTGTCCATTCTAGAATGGCTTTGATCTTTGTTGGATCTACTATAATTCCCTCAATTGAAATAACATGACTCAAATATTGTACTTATTTCTTAAAGAAAGTACATTTTGAGGGCTTTCCATATAATTTATGCTCTGTCAAACATTGAAGAATGAACTGAAGATGCTAGAAATGTTCCTCCTCATTCTTAAAATATATAAGAATTTCATCCAAAAACACTAGAAGAAACTTATCCAAGCAGTCTATGGATACACTATTCATCCAATCCATGAACGTTGTAAGGGAATTCATAAGTCCAAAAGGTAATACTATGAATTCATAGTGTACATACCTCATTCTAAAGGTTGTTTTGTAAATATATTCATCCTTGAGCATTAACTAATGGTATCCAAATCGTAAGTCAATCTTTTAAAATATTGTGGCCCCATGCATTTGATCAAAAATATCATCAATATGTGTCCCGTAAAGGATATTTTTTCTTTATTATTTTCTTGTTAAGTATATGACAGTCTATACATAAGCATAGGGTACAACATTAGCACTCCCCAGGGTGAAACACTAGGTCTAATCAATTGTTTAGCCAACAGTTCCTATAACTAAGCCTTTAATTCCATCAACTTTGTTGTGGTCATATAGTATGGAGCTTTGGAGATTGGTTCAAAACCTAGAATTATATCAATGGAGAAATCAAATTCTCTTTTAGGAGGTAATCCAAGAAGTTCATTTGGAAATACAACCTCAAAATCTCAAAGAAATGGGTAATTCTCTATTTCAAGTTTTTCTTGATCCATCAGATCCCCATCCTCAATCCCTTGGAGTTTTTGAGACTCACAGTACATTAAGTCATCTTGGAAGCTAAACTCCTTGAAATCTTCTAATTTCTCCATTTTGATCATGAAGAGTTGACACCCTTTTTGCTTGGCCCTCTTTAGTTGCACAACATATATTTTCCTTAAAACTTCTATAGGAGTGGCTTGCAGTAAAACATTATTCTCTAGGTTATCCAGCCACTCTACTATTTTTCCAACACAATCTACCTTAGCCCTATGCCTCCACAACCAATTTATTCCTAAGATAACATCCTAGGAACCTAAAGGTGCTTCAAATAGGTTCACTTTAGTTGAAAAACTCAAAAGATCAACCTTGGCTTCAAATAGGCATTGCTCTACCTAAGCTTTTGACTGGTTAGCATACTCTATTGACCAAGCTTTTGCTATATATGCAACTCTTCTAGGAAATTTATTCAATACCTTTGGTGCAAAAAAAAATTTATCTATTAAAATTGAAATTGGAGCACCAAACAATGTACATGTTGTTTCAATTGGAGTAATTTGGTATTGTGCTTATTGGTTATCCAATACTACATGGATACTTTGTTGAAAAATGGCTTACTAGGTAGATAAGGGATTACCATGGAATCCCTTATCTTTTTATATTTAGACTCCTATGTATCATACCTATTCTTGAAAGACTGGGAAGATAGCGACCAATTGAACTTCTTATGGTTCTTCTCATAATAAGAAAAAAATAGACTTCAAATTTTGATCCTATTTTATTACTTTCTCAAAAACTTGGTCCATTGTTGTAGGACCATGGACATCTACTTCTCAAATTTGAGCATACAGCCCCATGATGAATTTCATTATCTTGAACCTTTCATATTTTTGGTACTGGGGTACGTGCCTTAGGAGACATGTAAACCTTTCCCAATACTTAACTATCGACAAGTCTCCTTGTAGATTTTGGAAATCAGTAAGCTTTTGATCAAAGAATAGTTGTGGTAACCATATTTTCCTAAAGATGACTACAAATTGATCCCACCTTAAGCTCAAAGAGCTTAACCCTAACTCCATATTCGTATTCATCCACCAATTGGATGCTTCTCTTAATAACTAGTAAGCTTCCCAAAATGCCTTAGTAACTTCAAAATAATTCCTTATTTTGAAGTACTTCTCTATGATCCAAGCCTCTGTTGCATCATTACTTACCATTCCATCAAACTTTGGTGGTGTTACCTTTTTCATGTCCCTTGATAACTCAAGAGCTAACTGATTTGTCTTCTCATTATCATCTCTCGAATTTAAGAATGGTTTTCACCGCACCCACTCAAGGTAATGCACATTCATGCCTATTCTCATATTCTCCTTCTTGAGATCCTTCCCTTTCAGGCCTAATTTGGCCCCTAACCTCTTGTTCCAAGGTGCCAATTCTATCCCTTGTTTCAGTTAACATTGCTAAAATTTGGTCCAATTTTGCATTAGGATTATTAGAAGGATGGGATGCCTCCTCACTTCCTCCTGGATTAATTTTGGTTCGCACCATGCTTATTTTTCTACTTCAACTAAAGTTTCATTTTATGCATTTAATTAGATCCTCTAATATTGGATTTTTATTATAAACAATAAATAATACTGATAACATTAATGCTTCAATAGAGAAATATTTGGCAAAATTTCAAAACTTTATTGTATTTATTTAGTGGATTTATATAACATCCTTATTTAGTACAATTTTTTTTTACCATTTCCAACTATAGGTCACTATCAGATGGTGGTATCTCCTCGACTTCTCCTCACCCTCAAAGTTAACTAGGAAAAAATTGGAGGGTGGATGTACACATAGGTACTCCTCCATAAACTCCTTTCCTATCTAGGTGCATTTAGACCACATCCAAAAGGCATTTCCCTATGTGTAGACGATTTTACTGGTTTGACATAAGGGATGGGTACAATAGCCTTCTTTGTCACTTTCATATGTTGTTTATTTTCCAGCTTAATATGCTTAAGTGCATCAGCTAGGGTTTCAAAGTCAGTGGTCCATGCACCCCCAATGTAGTTGATGTTCTCCAAGAGTTTCACCTTCGAAGATAACTCGTTTTTAGCCACTAAGATAGGCAAATTTTTAGGTATTGACTTCTTGGCAGTTTTCCTTGTTCTTACCATTTTAGCACAAGAACATTTCAAATATTAGCTATTGTCAATGTTTGAGAAAAAAAAAATCAATGAGATCATAGGTCTATGTGTTGAACCTAGTAGCTTTGATACCATATGTAACATACAAACTCATACTACAAAGTAATTACTTAGGTTTTTACCATAGAAGTAAATACAAGCATATGCGTAAAAATAGGAATGCATTTTTTTATTTCCATACGTCATTTATTACACGCTATCAAATAAGAATGTTTAATAGAACTTTTAAAATTATACTATATAAATTTCCAAATTGAAAAATAAGATTAAACTTTTCAATTATAATTCATACACAATATACTTTCTAGTATACAAATTTATAAAATACAATAATGTTATATAAACCCACTGAATAAATATAATAAATTTTTGAAATTTTGTCAAATATTTTCCTATTGAGTTAAGCATAATATTAGGAGTATCATTTATTGTTTAAAATACAAATGCAAAAATTAGAGGATCTAATTAAATGCATAAAAATGAAACTTTAGGTGAAGTAGAAAAAGAATAATGATGTGAACCATAACTAACCTTGGAGGAAGTCAAGAGATATCCCATCCTTTTGATAATCCTAATGCATAATTGGACCAAATTTTCTCAATGTTAAACGAAACAAGGGATAGAATTTTCACCTTAGAACAAGAGGTTAGGGTCCAAAGTGGGCCTGAAAAGGAAGCATCTCAAGAAGTAGAAGGTGAGAATAGGCATGAACATTTCACCCTAAGTGGACGAGGTGAAAACCATTCTAATTCAAGAGCTAATAATGAGAAGAGAAATGAATTATCTCTTGAGTTATCAAGGGACATGAAAAAGGTAGCGCCGCCAAAGTTTTATGGAACAGTGAGTGGTGATGTAGCAGAGGACTAACTCACAAAAATGGGGAAGTAATTCAAAATAATGAATTATTTTGAATTTACTAAGGTAGTTTGGGGAGTCTACTAGTTATCAACTTACAAGCATAAACAAGACTCAACTGGGTTAAACCTAACCCTTTGATTCAACACAACTTAGTCAAAACATAAAAAATAACTCAACGATAGAATTAGGGTAGACCTACTTGCTCGTGTGTGTGAAAGCTCAATCAACATAACTTGTTATTTCTGAAGTTTATATTCCTCTCTCTAGTGATACTCTCCCTCTCCCTCCAGAGGGTAAGAAATCAGTCCTACATTTCACTTAGAAATCAAATCAAATAGTTAGCTATTATTAATCACATAATTATCATAATCTTGATTCAATAACAATAATAATAATCATCAATATTAAAATACTTTGTGTTGTATTTAAACTCGTCATTATGTTAAATAACATATAATCATCATCAAATATCAAAACACATTTTAACATAAACAGTTAAAATTAATTGGTAAAACAAAATTGAGGTGTAACAATTTCTTTAGTTTCTCCATGCTATGTATTCATGGCCTTGTGTGTATAGAGGACATTTCATGAGTCCTTTAACATATGCCATTATTTGATTTGTTTCTTTTCAATGACTATGGTGCATGGGATAGTGAGGTTCGTGTTCATCTTTTGTGTTTTTTACTCTGAATTGTAGGGATGAGCAACCTTTTTGTCTCATGATTGTCCCATTCTCCACATAAGTTGTAATATACACTTTGGTTCCTCCTAGGAACTGTTTTCAAGCCTACTCTTAGTGTAACAACCCTTTTTTCACCTTTTATTATAGGGAATTCATTTCTGATGTGACCCTCACTCAAGCAATATGTACACCGACTATTTTTCCATTATTTGTTATCTTCTATGTCCAATATCTCCCATTTCAATTTTAATTGTTCTATAGATCCAACCTCATTTTCTCTAGTTCAATGTTTTCATTATCCTTATATACTCTTCTCCAAGTTTGTGACTCTATGCGATAGGCCAAAGTTACTAAATCAAAGTATAAACAATTCTCCCATATAGGGATTGTCTAATGCCCCAATTTAATCTAAATATGAACCACTCTAATTTTTTATTTTTAGTTAATACCTCTTCCAAATTTCGAGAGACCTCTTTAAACATTTTATCAAATTATTTTACTATTTCTCCTTTCTATACTAAGTCCCTCATCTTGCTCACACTTTCTGTCAGAAGTTTCAGAGTTTCAATATTATTATAAAAAAATATTTTCTTACTTCATCTCACTCATTTTGATGTTTTGGGTAAGTTTTCCTATACTTGGTCAAGGTTTCATTTCTCAAAGTTTTGAGAAAAAAATAATTTGGTCCAGTCTTTGTTAATTTCCTTTCTTTTCCAAATGGATTCCAACATAAATAGGGGTTTCACAAATTTTGTATTGTCTTTTCTAAAGACTAAGAACTTGATTTGGGAGTTCATGATCTCTTTAGTTTTATCTTTCTTTATTTTGTAATAGGTTTCCTTTATATTTTTCTCCCTTTTGGGACATCTTTGTGATGTGGACTTACTCTCTCTTTTGTCTCTCGCTAACTTAATATCAAAATATTATTTCCCCAATACTTCCTCATAGTTTGCTACCACTTTTTATTTTGGATCTCTTGATTCTTTTGGTTCTTCTTTTATCTTCGTCTAATAAAACTATTCTTGTTGTAGACAACATAGAGGATGGGTCTTGGTCCAAGGGGTGTGCCTCTTCAAGGTGGTGTTTTGTATTTGGTGACAACTTCTGACTTGTAAATAAAATTTTATTTATTGATGACAAGTCTTTACTAAACTGAACATGGTTTTATTTCCTTTTCTTATCTCTTCTCTTCTTAACTTATAATTTTTTTAACTATATTTTCTAGGTAACCTACATCAAGGGATAATAATTTCTCAGCGGTTCTAAGGAATTCCAAGAATCTTTCATCTAAGTTGATTCTAATATTGGACAATTTTGGTTCTAATTGTGGTGATTTACTTAGTTGCAGTAATGTTGGAGCTTGACTACTTACATAACTTTCCTCCAACCTCTTCCTTGATGTCCCATAACTTCTTATGTTGTCTTTTAAATCTATCAATATTTATTCCACCCTTTCTAGATTTCTTCTCATTGGTTTTTGGGTATGATTTTTGTAATTTCTTTATTATCAATTTCCATTTTGGTTTGTTTGGCAACACCCACATCGACAGACTCAACAACGCTCACTTTGGCATGCTCATTATCTCTCTTTTTTGAATTTTTCATTCTTCAACAATATATTTCTTGCCCTTTCATAGTCTATCGAATGGTGTAAATTTGTACCTAGGAAAATTTCCCATTAATTTACCTTCATTTTAGCCTTACAAGTTTGTTGATGCAAAAACCCATCGTTTTTACCCTGCTTTACATGCATGTCCCTATTGTTTTTTGTTAGTGAGGGAGTTTTTGTATGGGACACGCACATGTCGCATAGATGTTTGTGCACTGCACTATCATCTTGAAAATATTCCTACATCAGGAAGAGGTAGAAACATTATGATTCCCTATCACATCTGAATGTAACATCCCCCTACTGAATCTTGATCGCCAGGAATGACTATTTGCCTCCAATTTACCTATTTGAACTCACTTCAATCTCATTCTCACTCTCTCCATTCATTCTAGCAATTCACTTGATCATTAAATACTTCTCTGTGTTCATGTGTAGCTACGAGCCTCATACTTCTAGCAGCGATAAGAAATAAATTCATATAGTTGTTGGCTATTCATTTGTTTATTGGAGTGTTGATGTGTACACCACACTACCGCTAGAAAACCTACAGACTCACGCGGTATGGTGGTATACTATGCTACTACTAGTCAATCACAAGGTTCTCGCGATATGGCGGTACACTGCACTACCGCCAGGCAGTAAGAAGTCTCTTGCGGTATGGCAGTACACTGCACTACTGCCAAGCAATAAGAAGTCTCTCGCGGTATGGCAGTACACCACACTACCACCAAGCAGTAAGAAGTCTCCTATAGTATGGTGGTATACTGCACCTCTCCCATAATCATCTAGTGGTACAACGATACAAGCATGATCTATTCATTTGTAATTATATTTGTTATCAAAAGAAGTCGACATCAAGAAGATATTCGCCACCTTTTGAGAGACGCTCTTTCATATTTGAGGTCAAATTTGTATCTTGAAGGGACGCGATTATTAGAGATCTATCCTATCGATGTGTATATAAGAAAGGTGTTGCTCATTATTTATCATTTATTCATATTTTGATTCAAGTAAAGTGTGAGTTCTTCATCAACAAGAGTTCGATATTGTGTTTTATATTACTCCTTATAGCAAATCGAAGTCATTCTTCAATAAGGTTGATATTATGATACAAGGAGTTCAATATTATTACTTATCTTGTGTTTGCATCAAGTGTGGTGCTGATTGATTTGGCCTTGTATTTGACCTCATTGTAAAAGTGAATTGCTTTCATTATTCAATATATAAGACATATATTGTTGCTGGGTTTTTTCTCCCTCAAGTTGGAGGGTTTTCCTAGGGTATATGTTGTATCAAATTATTTAAAATTATTCTATATCTACTTATTTAATTTTTTATCCTGAAACTAACATGGTATCAAAGCAGGTTTAAGCAAGATCATGATCAGATTTATATAAGCAGCATTATCCTTCTCCATTATTCTCATCTTTGTGTGTATATCTTAAACTACAAAAATGGTGAATAGTCTCAAGGTTGAAGATAGACTCGATGGTGCCTCTAACTTCACCTCTTGGAAGTTTAGAGTGCTCATTGCATTGGAAGAAAATGACATTCTCGAGTTCGTGGAGAAAGAGGTACCTGAACCTTTCGATGAGACTCAATAGACACAATGGAGGAAGAATGGCACAAAGGCCAAGAAGATATTGATTGATTCTATGAAGGATCACCTTGTGCCTATTATCTCCAAGTTGAAGACAGCTAGAGATGTTCAAGACCTTGGAGGGACTATATGAGATCAATAATACAAGCAGAAATCTTGCATTGAGGCAACAACTTCGTCACATCAAGATGGCTAAAGGAGATTCAGTCATCTCCTTCTTCATGAAGATCACTAAGTTGAGAGATCAACTCTGTGCCATTGGTAATATGGTTGATGATAAATACTTAGTCATGTTGGCACTTAACAGTCTTCCTCAATCTTGGGAGCCATTTATCCAAGGTATCAGTGGAAGATCGAAGCTACCAAAGTTTCATCGCCTTAGAGAAGATTGTATTCAAGAGGAATCAAGATTGGCAGCAAGAGGTAATGGACGAAGTTCTAATAATGAAGACAATCATGTACTTGTTGCTCAAACATCGAAGAGGAAAGGAAAAGAAGGAAGGAAAGGAAATTTCAAGAGAAATAGAGACAGAAGATTGGATGTTGCTCTTGAATCTAAGAAGAAGGATCTCTCCCATATACAGTGCTTCAGTTATGACAAGTTTGGTCACTATGCAAGAGATTGTGCAACAAGACCAAAGCAACATGCCTCTACTGTGAATGTGGGTGATTACTCTCCTTAGAAGAATGCAAGAGATAATTCAAGTGGATTTCTATTTATCTCAACCCTATCAAGCAATTTTCCAACTGATAGCAACACATGGTTGATTGATAGTGGCGCTTCTCGACACGTTATCGGATTTAGAGAGCATCTTTCAGATTTGGTGGAGAGAGATACCAACATTCAAGTAATAATTGGATATGATGCATGCTATTTAGTGAAAGGTGTTGGAGCCTCCTCTCTTCACCTAGATTTTGACATCTCTCTTCATTTGAGCGATGTGTTGTTCGTACCAGGTATCAAGAGGAACCTTGTATCAATTTCAGCTTTGGAGGACAAAGGATATCAAGTTGCATTTTCTGAGGGAAAAGTTTTTGCTTGGCCAAAGAACTCTAGCATCAAAACAACCCAGGTGATTGGTGTTTGGCAAGAGAGTCTTTATAGACTTTCCATTCATCCAATGCATGCATTGTTGCATTATTCCACTAGTTCAAGTGAGCTTTGGCATACAAGACTTGCTCACCTCCATTTCAAAGCTCTTCCATCCATGGAGAAGATGATCACTAGCCTTCAGAAACTCAGTCAAGAGCATGATCGTACTTGTCAAGGATGTGCATTGGGTAAGAATACTAAAGGTCCTTTTCATAGTAGTGAAAGTAGATCAAAATGTATTCTAGATCTTGTTCATTCTGATTTTTGCGATCCAATGTCTGTTGCATCTTTGAGTGGTTTTTGGTATTATGTAATTTTCATTTATGACTACTCTAGAAAGACTTGGATTTATTTCTTAAAGACTAAGGAATCTGAAGAAGTACTTGAGAAATTCGAAGAGTTTAAGGCTCAAGTAGAGAATTTATTCGGGAAGAGGATCAAAGTTCTAAGATTTGATAACAGAGGAGAATACATCTTTGGAGGCTTTTGTAACCTTTGTATCAAGGTAGGGATTAAGAGGGAGTTTTGTGTCCCTTACAATCCATAGCAAAATGGTGTTGTAGAAAGGAAGAATAGATCTATTGTTGAGGCAGCTAAAGCTATGATCCATGATCAAGACTTGCAAACCTTCCTTTGGGCAGAAGCATCTAGAACTGCAGTGTATGTTCAGAATCAGTGCCCTCATCGTATTTTCGAGAATATGACTCTTGAAGAAGCCTTCACAGGCATGAAGCCTGAAGTTAGTCACTTGAGAATCTTTCGTTATCTAGTTTATATTCATGTACCTAAATATAAGAGATCTAAGTTAGAACCACCTGGAAAGAGAGGAATATTTATGGGTTACAGTGAATCTTCAAAATCCTACAAGATTTACATTCTAGGTCAGAAACAGATAGAGATCAATAGGGATGTCACTTTTGAAGAAGATGTTGCATTCAAAAGATCTAAAGGTTCATACATGGAGATAGATAATGAAGACTGAGAGACTCCTTAGGACATGGGTGTTGATCATTCTTCTGAGATTCAGAGGGATTCTACTGAACCAAAAGAGGATGGTGATCCAGTTGAGCCTTTGGAACCAACTGATGGACCAAGAGATATTTTCATAGGTCAAAAGAGACCTCTATGGGCCAGGCAAACAATGCAGGAGGCAGAAAAGTTTGCAACTCCTAGAGGAACATTTAGAGAAAGAAAAAGGCCATAGAAGTTTCCAAGTTATGTTACATTAATGAGTCATATCATTGAGTCTAAGCCTTCTAGTGTTGAGGAAGCATCAAGTCAGCAAGTATGGAGAGATGTTATGGCTAAAGAATATGAATCCATTATCAAGAATGATGTTTGGGATATTGTTCCAAGACCTAAAGGGAAATCAGTTGTATCTTCTAAGTGGCTTTTCAAGATCAAGCATGTGGTTGATGGAAGCACTGAGAAGTACAAAGCCAAATTTGTGGCTAGAGGATTCTCTTAGAAAGAGGGAATAGATTATGAAGAAATGTTTGCTCTGGTTGCTCGTTATACATCCATCAGGACTATGATTGCTATTGCAGTAGCTAAAGGATGGAAGTTACATTAGATGGACGTGAAGATAACATTCCTTAATGGTGTAATTGAAGAAGAGGTATACATTGAGCAACCTAATGGCTTTGAGATTCATGGGAAGGAGTCTCATGTTTGTAAATTGAAGAAGGCTTTGTATGGACTTAAGCAGGCTTCTCGTGCTTGGTATGAGAGAATTGATTGATACTTGATGAGCTTGGGCTTCTCCAAGAATGACGCTAATTCAAACCTTTACTTCAAGGTAGTTGATGGTGAGGCATTAATCTTGGTTAGATTTATGTTGATGATCTATTTCTTACTGGAGCAGAATATCTAATTATCAAATGCAAGGAGTTAGCTTTTGGATTCAAGATGAAGGATCTTGGATATATGCATTACTTCCTAGGATTAGAAGTGTGGCAGAGGCCCAATGAGATTATTCTGAGTTAAGGGAAGTATACTATAGACATCTTGAAGAGATTTGGTATGATGGATTGCAAATCCATGTCTACACTGATGGAAACCAATTTGAAGAAGTTAAGTGATTCTGCAACTATTTTAGATCTTGTGGATCCCACTATGTATAGGTAGTTGATTGGATTGTTGATGTATCTAGTCAATACTAGACCAAATATTTTCTATGCAATGAGTGCACTTAGTTAGTTCATGTGTGAACCAAGGAAGATTCATCTAGTTGCAACTAAGAATATCTTGAGATACTTGTGTGGCACAGTTGGATATAGCTTGAAATATACTTCCAGTGTAGACCTAAAGCTGCAAGGATATTCTGATTCTAATTGGGCAGTGAGTGTGGCTAATCAGAAGAGAACCTCTGGATGTTGCTTTAGTTTGGGGTTTGCAATGATTTCTTGGTGTAGCAGGAAGCAGTCTTTAGTGGCACTAAGCACTACAGAGGCAAAGTATATTGTAGCATGTGTAGCAACTCAAGAAGTAGTGTGGCTTCGGAAGCTCCTTGCAGGTTTGTTTGGACAACCATTGGAGCTGACTGCTATTCATTGTGATAATCAAAGTTGTGTGAAGATTTTTGTCAATCCATTGTTTCATGACAAAACAAAACATGTTGAGATCAAATATCACTACATTAGAGATATGGTATTGAGAAAATCCATTCAATTGATATATATTTGCACTGATGATCAGACGGTTGATATTCTCACCAAGCCTCTCTCTAGAGTGAAGTTTGTGTATTTTTGAGGCAAGCTTGGAGTTGTGGAGAATGAAGCCCTAGCTGAGAGGGAGGCTCAACATCAGTGATTCTCTGTGATTTGCTTTAATGCATCTTTCTCCGTGATAGAGAAATTTGAGGTGAAAGCCCTTGTTAATGCATTTTTCTATGAGACAGAGAAATTTGAGGTGTAAGCCCTTGTTAATGCATCTTTCTCTATGAGAGAGAAATTTGAGGTGAAATCCCTTGTTTCCACCCTCTGGGAGTATCCATGGTGGGTGTCATGTTGAGAGAATCCTTGACAACATCACGTTGAGAGACTTCGTGATGATTTCATTGTACTTGTGTTCATCCACCCTCTGGGAGTAGCCATGGTGGACATCATGTTGAGAGACTCCATGATGACATCACGTTGATTGACTCCATGATGAGCACTTGTATACTTGTTCCTTTCCATACATGGGAGTAGCCATGGTGGATGACATCACGTTGAGTGACTCTGTGATGAGTTCTCCACAAATGGGAGTAGCCATTGTGGGTGTCATGTTGAGAGACTCCACGACTTGGATATTTGGAAGTATTTGTTAGTGTAATTAATTAATTAATTATTACACTAGCATAAGTTAACTTAGGTCTTGTATTTAATCATTAGGTCCTAGGTTGCATTATTAGATAAATCATTTAATAAATGGGATAATATTCCCTTCCTTGTTTGGTGGGATAAGATTCCTTCTAGAACTTATCTCAACATTTAATGATCATCTAGATAGGGTTCATATGTTGTCACATGTTGTTAGATTATAACACTTGGCAACATCTCATGCATATTAGGTTTTACTTCTTTCCTATATAATCAGGCATCTTGTTCATTTGTAACATATCCAATATCAATATGAATATCATATCATCAATATAGAATCTCTATTATGCATGCCTAGTTGCAACACTTTCTGGGTGGTTGATTATCTTTCCTGGCTCAAAGGTCCTCCATCGAAGACTACAGCTTCAAGGACTGTGCATCCATAATCTCAACATGGTATCAGAGCTTGTCTAGTGAAACATCAACCCTCGATCAAGAAAGTTGGTGTGTGAGATTCTTTGCAGGCTGGAGGTTTCCATTGCAGGCTACTTGTTTCCACCCGGGGACCAAGCTGATTTCTAAAGCAAATAGAGTCAAATCCGAGCTCGCCATTGTCTTCAGAAGGCCTTGAAACCCTAGGATCACCTACCCATTCATCAAAATTAGATACATCAACCCGGGAGCTTCAGAGGTATTTTTAGGGTTTGCAAAATCAATCATACTATCCGTACAATTTGCAGTGAAAAATCATCCCGGTCAGTTGTCCTCTGAGGCAAAAAAATTTTATATGCAGGCCATTTTCTATTTTCAAAAAAATCAGGGCTTATTTTTATCTCCTTGGCAAAAATATATTATTTGGGTTTTTTTTATAGTTTAAAAAAAAAATTGGGGTGACTGGTATTTTTTCCCGTCAGCATTATGGGTTTGATTTTGGTAAACCCATCCGCTTTAAATTTTTAATTATTCGGCATATGTTCTGCGGGCTTTATTTTATCTCTATCGACTTTTTTGTGGGTTTGATTTATATGTGGTTGGCATATATTTTAAACAAAAATGTTTTTGATTTTTAATTGCCTTTGGGCGATATTAAAAATCAAATAAATCAAGCCTATTTTTTGTTTTGTCAGCCACTTTTATTCAAAGGTCTGCAAAATTTTTGTGTCGGCTACATTTATATCTAATAGAGGGAGTACTGTCGGTCATTCTTCACCGGACCCACCTCCATCAGCTCTCACCCAGATTTGTTCGCTGGCCGCCCACCGAGTTCTTTTTCGGTAGACCCAGGTCACTCCTCTCCGTCGTCAAAGTGCTTGTCGGCCATCCTTACCGGCGGTGTTTTGTACCTGTCTACCGGCTGTGTGTTGTTCCTGCCGACTCTGACTGTGTTCTACGCTGACCACCGGACTTCTGCCAGAATTTATTATCGATGTCGGGTGTTTTCTACACTGACACCGCTCATCCAGCGGCGCCGCCCCAGCACCGCCCGACTGCCGCTTCACTTGGCGATGCCTTTTTCTTTTTTGCCACAATAAGCCCCGCAGTCATAACAGCGACCAGGGGCTGATTTTTTTTAGCTCCAGGTGCTTAATTTTTGCACCAGTTTAGCCTACAGATTGCCTAATCTAGGCATTTTTTTGTTTTATCACAACTTTCACCCAGGATATCAAAATTTGGCAAACGATATACCGTTGGAAAGGTCTTTCCATCTACTTTCTAGTGGTGAGATTCATTCTACAAAAATTTTCTTGCAGAAATCTGTACATCCAACTGAAGACAAAACCCTAATTTGGACATAAAGGCTTGTATATTCGCAACCGTTCATCTGATTTCGGTGATTCCAACAACATCAGGAAGATTTTTTAGAGCTTTTTTCATCAGTCCAGATCCCCTGATCAGTTTCAGCTCCAGGTACTCTTGCATTGATTTTTTCAATTTGGTGCATTTGTTCAATAACCTGGACATCCTGAAGCTTGGGAAAATATTTTTTGATCCAGGTTACATCACTTCAGTTATACAGCATATTTGGAAGTCTTTATTTGCTGTTGAAGGTCAGTGTCTTTATTTTTTGTGGAGAAATTTTATTATGGGACTTGCATATACTTCTTCTCTAGTTATGTTGCACGAGGGTAACTATTCACAATGGCGAGATGGGATCAGCCACCATCTCCAATCACTTGATCTATTGCCTCATCTGTATGGTATAGTTCCTCATCCGAGTGAAGGTATTCATGAACTTTCTTGGAGTTGTTGCAGATACACTATTTTGGAGATCATTTCAATGCAAGTTGATTGTGATATTTTGAATGCTATTGATCATTGTGATTGTCCTCACATTCTTTGGACTAAGCTTTAGGAGATCTATGGAGATTCAGATACTCCACCATTCCCCGTTGGTCAAGATTTAGAATTTCATTCTTCATATCAAGTTCCCTATGATGATATTGTTATGCAGGAAGTTGATTACCTTGATCTTTATGAAGAGGTTGACAAGGTTCCTTTTGGTGCTTCTTCTTCATCAAAGATAGTTGGTATCCCTTTACATTCAGTGATTCCTTGTCCAAAGTCATTGATTGAGGCTTCCACCATCATCATACATCAGGACACATTCAGTTTTTTAGACTTGGCATCACAGGATGGCTTTGTTTCAGGCATCATTGACTTAGCTACTTCTACAGGTTTGGAGAACATTCTTGAGGGGGTATCACTCCTCTATTCAGAGATTTCATATCTGAGACTTCTTCCCTGTCCTTCCATTTAGGAATTGAGGTTTCTTCAACATTTACCATTGGATTTGCTTCAGACTTCCTTCAGTGGTTTTGAGGACACTTCATTCAGGGGGGCTATCAAGTCTCCATCATATTCATTCCATCTTTGTCTTTGGATATTGTTCAACATTAGTTTCTTCATCATCCTGGTTTGTCACTCTCTTCATTGATTGTGGCCTCTTCATCATTAGGCAAGGAGACACTTGAGCAGAGTTCAGAGACACCATCAACATCCTTTTTCAATTCCTATCCAGAATGGGAAGCATCTCTCCACTTGCAATTGGTTTTGCTTCTTCCGAAAGGGAGACAAGTTGTTTGTTGACATTGGATCTTGTATTGTCTTCAGACACTTACCTTTTTTGCAGGTGATATCATCTTCTGGGGGGCTATTTTGTCTCTCTATTGTATCTATGTGACGGATGGTGTACTTGGGGGGTATTTGGGAGTCCTCTGTCCTTCCCATCCTATCTCACATTTTCTGCATTTTCATCTCCTTTTTGGAGAGGGGTTTTGTTCCCACTGGGTTTTCCCCTTTTCTTCGGTTGTGGGAGATTTTCTGCATCTTCATGTACATGGGTACCTAACATGGCCTCGTAGCCGGGACCCATCATCGATCATCTATGCATAATCATTGCATTTTCCTCCCTAAGTTACACTTATGGGGGGGTGTTAGTGTAATTAATTAATTAATTATTACACTAGCATAAGTTAACTTAGGTCTTGTATTTAATCATTAGGTCCTAGGTTGCATTATTAGATAAATCATTTAATAAATGAGATAATATTCCCTTCCTTGTTTGGTGGGATAAGATTCCTTCTAGAAGATGAATTGTCCTTCTAGAACTTATCTAAAAATTTAATGATCATCTAGATAGGGTTCACATGTTGTCACATGTTAGATTATAACACTTGGCAATATCTCATGCATATTAGGTTTTACTTCTTGCCTATATAATCAGGCATCTTGTTCATTTGTAACATATCCAATATCAATATGAATATCATATCATCAATATAGAATCTCTATTATGCATGCCTAGTTGCAACACTTTCTGGGTGGTTGATTATCTTTCCTGGCTCAAAGGTCCTCCATCGAAGACTGCAGCTTCAAGGACTGTGCATCCATAATCTCAATAGTATTCCTCCCTAGCTAAGAGGGAGTGTTGATGTGTAGCTGCGGGTCTCATACTTCCAACGGTGATAAGCAATAAATTCATATAGTTGTTGGCTATTCATTTATTTATTGGAGTGTTGATATGTACACCATACTACCACTAGACAACCTACAGGCTCACAAGACATGGCGGTATACCGCACTACCGTCAATTAGTCACAAGGTTTTTGAGGTATGGCGATATACCGCACGACCACCAGGCAGTAAGAAGTCTCTCGCGGTATGGCGGTACACCGCACTACTGCTAGGAAATAAGAAGTCTCCCACAATATCGCAGTATACCCCCCTACCGCACCTCTCCCACAATCATCCATAGGTACAATGAGACAAGCATGATCTATTCATTTGTAATTATATTTGTTATCAAAAGAAGCCGACATGAAGAAGATATTCACCACCTTTTGAGAGACATGCTCTTTCATCTTTGAGGCCAACTTTGCATTTTGAAGGGACACGATTATTGGAGATCTATCCTATCGATGTGTATATAAGAAAGGAATTGTGCATTACTTATCATTTACTCATATTTTGATTCAAGTAAAGTGCAAGTTCTTCATCAACAAGAGTTTGATATTGTGTTCTATATTATTCCTTATAGAAAATCGAAGTCATTCTTCAAGAAGGTCAATATTATCATACAAGGAGTTCAAAATTATTATTTATCTTGTGTTTGCATCAAGTGTGGTGTTGATTGATTCAACCTTATATTTGACCTCATTGTAAAAGCGAATTGCTTTCATTATTCAATATATAAGAGATATATTGTTGTTGGGTTTTTTCTCCGTCAAGTTGGAGGGTTTTCCCAGGCTATATGTTGTGTCAAATTGTTTAAAATTGTTCTATATCTACTTATTTAATTTTTGATCCTAAAACTAACACTCTTTGCTTCTCTATCACTCTCTCTTGCCACTACCAACTCTATACTTGGTTTCTACACCATCTTCTTGCTCTAGCACCATTTTCATTTCAAGTTTACGAAGCACATCTCCATTGGCACGGTGATATCTATCTTTCTTCCTCTCCTAGCCTTAAGTACTCGTAGAAAGGGAGGTAATATTGTTTCTATTTACTTATTTAAATTATCATTCTTGTAGTGTAAAATCCAGGTTGTCTTTGCTCTCTACTATCTTGTGTTTATTCTATCTACTTCTTTATCACTTTTCTACATCTTGTTGCATATTGGCTCTCCACGGGGGTGGGAATATTGAAAAGGGGGTTTGACTAAGGAAAACTTCAAAACACAACCCTAACATTTTTCTTGTCATTGTGTGTGTAGGTGTAGGTTTGTCTGATTGGAGCTAGATGGAGAATTGGACCTTTAATAAGTTGGTATTCTTCTTATTTCTTTGTCATCTTGATATTAGAGTAGCTTTTATGGTATTCTTCATGTTGTACTTTTCATTTATGTATGTTCATAATAAATTATAAAACTAGAACATTCAGATTGTCAATAGACCCTATGTGTTTCTAGTTGTTGATGACCCTTTGTCTGTATAGTACACCAATATGTCTTTGAGACTACAGTGCGGCATATTGAAGTATGAATCCCATGTTGTCATCCACTGACAAAGATCTATCTTGTTTGTAGTCTGAGACCTTTGTGGTTGGCTCACCCGATTTCAGGAAACATTTGTTATAAGCAAAAGGGAAACAGGGTCATGTTTTCCCTTCCTTTTTAGCTTGTCCCTTTCCTTTCAATTTATTATATAGTTAGAGGTAGTTATGGAAATTCATTCCCTTAGGCTCTTCCATGATCTGAGAGCATTAGGGGTGACAAATCCCCCTTCTCTACATTTTTGGTGAACCTAATGTGAACATCCTTCTTTTCATTTTCTTTGTGTTAAAAATATTTCTCTCAGGTCTTAGGTGCATCATAGATTTGTACGTCATAAGGAATTTATGAGATTTACAACCCAATTTATGGCCTCCAAATATGTCATTAGAAGGATTCTATGACACATAAAGATGAAATCTAGGAAGGTCACTTCCGGTCAAGCTGGTCCTTCTTTTGATAAGGTAATGTCAAGAATATATGTTGGATTTTCTAGTCCCTTTAGGGAAGCTCCTCATATTCCTACACCTCTTGCTTCTCCTTTCACTTCATCTATGGAGGAAGATGATGCTCTTGAGGTCCCCACAGAGAAACTTCTTTCCCTAGATAGGAGACTCAGGGAGTTTTAGAAGTATTTGGAAAAAGAATTTTTTTTTGCTCAAGTAACTATGACTCTCAACAAGTTGAGAGCTATGTTTGATAAAGACCAAAGAGGTGTAGAACTTCTTTGGGGTCTTGCTAACATTATAGACACTCACATTTCAACATATAATTCTAACTTGGGCATCACTCGAGATCTTGGATCCGAGACTGCTGAGAGATAGTCGCCTAGAGAGTCGATATGTATGGTTGAGACTAGCCCTTTTGTTGACAACACCTCTAAGCCTGAGTCGACCCCCATCTTTAAAGTAAACAAGGTACCCTTAGGATTAATTTTTTCCATCCCTAATGCTTCTGTTGCTGGTGGTAATACTGAAGCTCCTACCGGTCCTAATGGTGGGTCTTTGTCAGTATGGGGGTTGGTGGCTCTAGTGGCTCAAAGAGTTCTAGTGGTGGTGGTTCCACTAGTCCTGTTTCATCCTTTGACCCTGTCTTGAATGCTTTATTACATAATATGGGACAAATGTGGAACCAATTTCCGAACCTATCCAACTCCTCTTCTCAACCCATTTTTCAACCTTTCTTTTATCACAGTCCTTTGTCTATAGCCATCTTGAACACTCCTATCACCCAAGAGATGGAGATTCCAAATTTTGATAAGTATGGTGGTTGTGGAGACCCTTAGATGCACGTATCAAAATTTAATGCTATGTGTACTAATTTCTTCCATTATGATACTTTGATAGTGAAGCTCTTTTCAAGATCCCTTAAGAACACTCACCTTGAGTGGTATTGCTCCTTACCAAATAATTCTATCTTTTTGTTTGATTAGTTGGTGAATCAATTCTTGAGGTAGTTCCAATCTAACATCAAACCAAAGATGGCATTCTCTAATCTCATCTGATTCAAGCAATGGGACCACTGAAAGGTCACTGATTTCATCACTTGCAATCAAGCGGTTTTTTCTCAGAACTCTTATCCTTTTCCTAAATCAGATGTTCAAAATTTCTTCATCAAGAACTTGCATAAATCATGGCAAGAAAATTTTTCCTTAATGAAGTACCCTTCCTTTGTTCATCTATGTTTAGTGCTATGTGAATACCAATAGACAATTGCTTAGTTCAAGGGTTCACCCTCGCTCTCCCGTCCCAATAACTAGTCAGTAGTGTCAGTTTCTAGAAAAATATGGTCATTACAAAAATGGTCTTTGTGCCTAAATATAAAAGTATAGGGTGCCATAGGCATTTTGCAAAACTATAAGAATCCTATACTATTATTTTGAAAAGTTGCTAAAAGATAAATTTTTGACTTTTCCAAAAGTACAACCTCTTTCTAAGCCATATCTTAATTGGTATGATGTGTAATAGTTTTGTTAATTCCACTGAGTGCATGGATAGGACACTGAGCGATGCGTGCACTTGGATCATGATCAAGACTGCATTGATGATGAGACAATTTATCTCGATGGGAAGAAACAAAACTCCAATAATTATGTAGCCAAGGCTAATAGTGAGTTACAAATTTATACTAATCCATTTCCTTCTCGTTTTTCCAATCTAGTCACCTAATCTTCTACATCTTATGAGGTATTCCAATTTGAGTACATGAATATGGTCTTGTTCATGTGTATGTCTTGTGTTGAGAATGCGAGTGCAATGCCTGATATAACTTTCACCTTCCATGACTTACCACTAAATAATGAGCCTTCCCCATTATACATTCTCGCTCGGATTAATGATAATATCATAACTAGTGTCATAGTTGATCTGACAAGTTAGGTAAATTTCATAACAAAGGAAACCTTTTTCATAAATAGATTACATAAGGATAAATACGAAGAGTCGCATGCCACTCTCTGTACTCATGAAAAACTCTCTATTGCCCCTATGGGCACCATTTTTGTATCAGTCTTGGTAGGAACCAAGGTTGTTGATGTGTCATTTGACGTGATCCCAAAATCAAACCTATTTAGAGTTAGGCTAGGCATTCCTTGGCTAGCCTCTATGAATGGTGTTGCTTATGTAATCCACAAGTTCTTAAAGTTCCCCCACGAAGGCGTTGTATACATGGTGCACGACACTAGTTCTAAACCACTAGTGTCGCATGGGGGATTTTCTCTAGATCACTTCTAGCCCACCCCAATCAGACCTCTCCCTCCAAGGGGAGATTTGTTATATAGAGCTTATATTAAATATAAGACTGGGGGCACATCACTAAAAATTAGTTATCCAACACATCTCCCTATATTATTTTTGTAAAGGCCTCTATGACAGTGCAACAACAAGTTGTTTCATTGACCTAATCAAAAGGGAAGGGGAAGCTTGTTTGTGCTTTAAATCCTTCTCCTTCTATGTCTTCTACTCCATCCACTTCTACTTCTCGTCTCGTGGTAACATCTTCGGTTCTTTCTCATGTGCCTCACATGGGAAGTACAATGGTGCCTACATGGAGAAAGGTGATGTGCCAAGTATTTCAGTTGCATGTTCTACCCATGATTCCTTGACCCACTGTGTATAGCGAGGGGAATATTTCCTATGGGGTTGCTTCTATGTCTTAGCCTTCGCGACCATTTTTCCATGTGTCCCTCAGGTAGCGAACAGGAAGAAGCTCGCCATTGAGGTGCTTGTGTCTGTTTCTCCTCTTATTGTCATATCTTCTCTTGTGCCTCCTCCTCCTGTTCCTACTTAGGATACCACCCTTCCATTGGTGACAATTGTGAAGGATGCTCCTGTAGTAGAACATGAGCCTTTGGCCTCTTCTCAGGTTGCGTCTTCCAGTGCTCATAGCTGACATAATTGGCTTGTGCATGAGTGTAAGTGTAGTTGAAAGGCTCTAGCTACAGAGCACACCACATCGTAGAAGATGGAGGGGGAGCCAGTTGCATCTGTTTTTGTTTCCCTTGTTTCTCTGCCTTCTTTTGATATTCCTATTTTAGTTCCCATCACCTTTGTCTTGGTTTCACCTCCCCCAATGGCATCCTGATGATGCTCACCCCAAAAAGGTGCAAGTCTTCATCACTCCCTCCATGGATCCCCCTCTCTTGATGTCCCTTCTTGGCATTCCTCCTTTCTTGCAACTTGTGGACATGCCTAATACAAATAGTGGTGTTTGTTGTGGCTCTTTCTTTCTCTTCCTCCACTTCTGCTTCTTTTGTGGGGACTCAACATTCTCCATTGAAACACAAGTTGGAGGATGACCTCACCATGAGTGGAGGTCGGTAGAAGGGTTTTCCTTCTTCAGAAGCTAGTTCTATCTTGGCTTGTGATTTCCTTGTAACAAAGGAAACCCTTAGTTATCCAAAGTTAGTCACTAGCCCTCTCGCTGAGATTGACAGTGACTCTCAAATACCTCACCCTTCCCCTGAAAGTGCATGTTTAATTCGATGGAAGACATCACGGATTTGTCCTTGGTTTTTTTAAAATTGATGAATTTTGCTTCATAGGAACTCAGCGAAGAAGACCTCAAAGGACCTTCTTCCCTAGCTCTTGATGTAGGCAAGTTAGAGGATACGCTCTCGCTATCATGTCCTTGCAAGCTAGTCCTCCCTCCCCATATATTGATCTAGATTGGGAGTAGGATGACCTATTGGTCAATGAGGACTAAGGTGGTACCTCTTCTACATATGTAGAGTAGATTTATTTGTGTTTGTGTTCCCCAGTGCTTGCCTTTTTGTGTTTGTGATCCTGCCTGGAGGACCCTTGCTACCCTTGTAGGTTCTTGGATATAGGCACAAAAAATTCTTCTATTTGTTTCATCATTCTTCTATGTGTCATAGCTTTGCTTTTCGATATTATGGATGATACAAAGCGTTGGGGGCATTTAGGCCTTCTTCCATGTTGACCCAATTTTTATTTTTATTTTATCTTCATGTGCTCTTCTTCATGTTCTAAAAACTTTGGGGATTGATTACAGTTCATATATATTATATTATATCTACCTATTTATATCTATGAATAGTTTTGACCTCAAATTCTCAAATCCCTCTGTCTCTTGATTTCTTCGTCTCTATTTGTCTTCTTTGTGATGTTGTGGTTTTCATGTGTTGTCTCTCACGTGTGTGACACCACACCATGGATACATCTCACAATGTGTTGCATGCCACAACATATCTACCTCTCCTTCTCTCCTTAGGATTACATGTGCTCCTCTGTGTAGCACACACTATCCTAAGGGGGGCTACCATGCTTCTCTAATTTTCAATAAGGAAAATTATTTCAAAAGGATTCCTTGGTGTCAAAATTTCTTTACAATGAATTCCTTAGCAAAATAATCCCTTGTTGAAATTATTTCATTTTCCAAAATGATGCATTCTCTCAAAAGGACACCTTGGCGAAATGTTCTTTCAAAAGGGATCCCATGGCAAAAGATTCTAAAAATTTTTATTTTGAAAAAGGAGTATTCTTTCTAATAAGAAAGAGTATGAAATTTTTCCTTTGAGAAAGGAGCATTCTTTTCAATGGAATCCTTGACAAAATATCTTTCAAAAGGATTCCTTGATGATAGAATCACTTGCGGAAAATTCTATGCCTTTTGATTGGAGTGTTCCTTTGAAAGGGCCCCTTGGTGTCTTGAAGGGTTCCCTACCAAATGAACCCCTTTTGAAAGCCTTCTTCTCAAATGAATTCATTGGTGTCTTACAATCTGTGTCTTCTATCATATATTTGATGTCATTGTGTCTTGATGTCAAACATCTTATATCTTGGTGACTAGCTTGGGGGTAGCTTGACTAGGCCTATCTTTCTTGTGGCTATCCTGAAATGGAGTTTCCAACACCCACAAGCTTATCTATCTAATCAGATTGTGTCTTGTGTCTTATTTGATCAGACTGTTTCTTATCATGTTGGATTGTGAATTCTTGTGTCTTATGAATGTGTGTCTATTATGATTCACTTTTTTTCCTAACATGTTTGTCTATAGCCTAACATGTTCGTGGAGATATCGCATCTAACTTTGCAAGATTGAAGACCTATGTCATATTCGCATCTTGGTGGAGCTCCCTCTTTCATGTCAAGGTATGCCAAATCGAAGATCCGCTTCCTCAATGATTTTGGTATATTCTCTCCAACCTCTTTCTACTTTGGCTCACATGCACATTGACACATATGCTCACTAAAGTGGGGGAAAAATGTAATGGCATAATTGCACCTAGGCAAATTTCCCATTAATTTCATTTCATTTTAGCCTTACAAGTATGATGATGCAAAAACCCGTCACTTTTACCCCAATTTGCACACATGTCCCTATCGTTTTGTGTTAGCAATAGAATCTTTGTCTGGGATGTGCACATGCCACATGGACATCTATGCATCGTGTTGTCGTACTAACAAGATTCCTATGTTAGAAAGAGGTAAAAATGCTACGATTCCCTATCACCTACAAATGTAGTGTCCGCCTACTAGATATTGACCGTAGGAAACAACTATTTGCCTCCAATTTACCCACTTGAACTCACTTTTATCTCATTCTCACTCTCTTTATTCATTCTAGCAATTCTCTTGATCATTCTAACACTTCTCTTTGCTTCTCTATCACTCTCTCTTACTGCTACCAACTCTATACTTGGTTTCTACACCATATTCTTGTTTTAGCACCATTATCATTGTAGGCTTATGAAGCTCATCTCCATTGGTGTGGCGATATCTATCTTCAACTTCCTCTCTAAACCTTGAGTTTCGTAGAAAGGGAGGTGATCTATTGTGTCTATTTACTTATTTACATTATTGTTCTTGTAGAGTAGCATCTAGGTTGTATTTGCTCTCTACTATCTTGTGTCTATTCTATCTAATTCTTTATCACTTTTCTACATCTTCTTGCATGCGGGTTGTTTGTGGAGGTGGGAACACCAAAACGGGGGTTTGAATGAGGCAAACCTAAAAACACAACCCCAAAAATTTTCTTTTTACTACATGTGTAGGTGCAGGTTTGTCCGTTTGGAGCTAGCTGGAGAACTGGACCTTGAGTAAGTTGGTATTCTTCTTATTTCTTTGTCATATTGCTATTAGAGTAGCTTTTATAGTATTCTTCTTGTTGTACTTTTCATTTTTGTATGTCCATATTAAACTGTGAAACTAAAACATTCGGGTTGTTAGTAGACCCTATGTATTTCTAGTTGCTGCTTGAACCTCTATCCATACAGGACACCATAGCATCTCTGAGACTCTAGCACAACGTACTGAATTTTGACTCCTATGCTACCATCCACAGACAAAGAGCTATATGGCCTATGGTTATTGACCTCTATGGTCGACTCACCCAATTCCAATAAACATTTGTTATAAGTAGAAGGAAAACAAAGTCATGTTTGCTCTTCCTTTTTAGCTTGTCCCTTTCCTTTCAATGTATAGGTAGTCTGAGGTAGTTTAGGGTAGTTCATTCCCTTAGGCTCTTCTATGACCTAAGATCCTTAGGGGCGATGAATCCCCCTTCTCTACAACCTATTTCTTTTGTCTTTCTTCCATGCTTTTGTTTTCTATGTTCCACTGCCTTGTGAATGCAATTTCCTCTCTATTTTTTCTCAATTTATCGTTATCTCCTTTAACCATGGTTGTTGATGGTTTGGTCTTGCATTAGTCCTTTATCCATCCCATGGTAGTTATTATATGCTTACCTTGAAAGGTCACATATTTTTAGGGATCTCTTTTGGATATCCCCCCTTTTTATTTGGAATCCCTAGATGCTTAACTCTCTCCCATAGGGTTAGAACCCATGAAATTTTTTCATAGATCCTTAAAATAAAATTTCCATAGCTTTCTTAATTGGTTTAAATGTAGAAGTTTTGGTTTGTGTTCTAATCTCTTCTCTATTACCTAACTTGGGTCTAGGCAATAAAACCAATATTAGCAATAAAAATGGGTCATAGACTAGAGTTCTAAGTCCAAGGAATCTTTATAAGTTGTATTTATATCCTAGTGACAACAATAGTAGAATGATTAGAGTTTGAGGTATAATGTGATACTTATACTACACCATAAACATAATTTATAGATAAAGACTTATTAAATGGTACACATACCATAAGGCAATCACAATTTTTTTGATATATATTATAATATTATATCCTTTCACATATTTTATTTCTAATGGTATTACAATCTTTTAATAGTTTCTTTCACAAGATCTTCCTATCTATCTATATATAGTTTGGGACATGTCCCTTACAAAAATATATCTTTACAGGTATGAGACCTAGTCAACCTTGTGCTCCACATCATCTTTGTGGTGGTTTATAGTTGGTTCTATTGCTATTTTGTACCTCTATTCTATATTTTATCACTTACTTTGATAACAATGATAATTTGTAATTACTTAGAAGCAAAAACCCATGTCACACTTTTGTCCAATTGTTTCGAGCAAAATGGTTTCGCCCTAAATAGTTTCGATTGAAACCATGTGGCCTATACGTGGTAGATATAGTTTCAGGTGAAACACTTTTTCCCAAAACTATATATTCAAAAAATTTCCTTTATAATTTTCAAATGTGCCTTAATTCAAATGTAAAGTTTTAGCTGAAATCTTTTTGGTCAAAATCCTTTGGACCGAAAATGTTTTGGCTAAACTCATCTATGTGGCATCCTTGTTCACAACCACCTCATCCTTTTTCAACTTTTTTTAAAATTTTCTACTTGAATTGAATATTTCTTCAATCAAAATATTTTATTTCAAAAAACTAAAAATATCCTTTTATAGAGCTTGAAGTTAAGAATCCAAATATATATATTGATTTATTTTTTAAAGAGGGTAAAAAATTATTCATATTAGAGAATCACCAATACAAAGAAATCAGGGTCCACAAAGGCACCCACAAAGAAGCGGGAACACCAAATCAACAAACACCCAACCAAGACTCAAAACCATAGCAACCAACCAACAACCAAACTCAACCAATCATGTCCTCTGAAATGATCTCTAAAACTTGGCGATAATCAGGGGATAATTGCTCCCATCCCTTAATCTTCCAGTCACCAACATGCTCAGAGGCCCATTTGGCCAAATAGTTAGCAACCTTGTTCCATTCCCTCAGGATGTGAATAAAAGACACCACCTCTATCATGAAACATAGCCACATAATATGCCAAACAATCAAAGCTAGTTGCTAATTAACCCCCTCCAAATTCTACTAATTCAATAGATTAACAATGATTTGAGATTCAAATTCACAAATAATCTTATGCCAACCAAGAGCATAGGCACACTCAACAACCCAAAAAACTGCCAACCCCTCCATAAGATTATTGGTTTGCTACCATTTATGAGTCAAAAGTAAGAAAATAACAAAGCCAAAACTATCTTTCCCAACCCCACCAATATCAGCAGGCCCAGGATTACCCCTAGAAGAACCATAAGTGTTTATCTTCAAAAATCCATCAGAGGAGGAGACCAACTCCCAACCCTCTAAACCTTATTTTTTGTGTGCCTACCTCTTCGAACACAAAAGGAGTTGAATACCAAACCAAACATGTCCAATCTATTCACAATCTTGTCATCACTCCTTTCCAAAGGAAAAGCCACTTCATATTTAGCATTTACAATCTCATGAATCATACAAAAAATTATCTGCCAAACCTATTGAATCATCAATTTTTCCCCACAAAAAATCTTATAGTTCCTTTCCAACCAAATTTTCCACAAGATGAAAGTCGGGCCAATGCCCCACACTATTTAGAAGAAAGAAACCTGTGTTGGAGGTCTCCCTAGGATGCTCTACAATTCAACGAAAAATGAGGCATAAACACATGGATGTCTCCAAATACCCCACCAAAGATTCCAAATAAGAGTAGAAAAAAGGAAAACAAAAGAAAAAGTGAGAAGAGTCCTCCTCACTGCACCTGCAAAGAACACAAACAAATGGGTCGTGGAATCCCCGCTTTCAAATATTTTCCCAAGTTAGAAATTTTTTCCAAGCTAAGTTCCAAAGGAAACAATTACACTTGGGCCAGGAGAACTTATTCCAAACATTTTTCCACCAAGGATCTTCCAACCCACCACACTTTCAAGCAATCAACTCCTGATACCCACTAACCACTGTGAAAACTCCTCTAGGGTATGGACTCCAAGACAATTTGTCCTTATCCCTTAGCGAGTTGCACTGTCTAATTGCCAGAATATTTTGAAGCTCAACACAATCCTCCTCCAAGCCAACTGCATGCCACTCACTAGAAGTCTTCCATCTAGACACCTCCACATGCCCATAAAGGGAAGAAGTTTTAAAATCTACCACCTAAGATCAACCAACCTCCAAGAAGCATTGACAAAGATCTTGCAGGTTAGGATACTTTCTCATGATTGGGGAAAACCTATCCCAAGAGTCAAACCAGAAGAGAGCCTCAAACCTCCTATTACAGATCCAAAACAAGCCCTCCTTGATCAACTTAACACCTTTTTTAAGCATCTTCGAATCACCGAACTTTTCCCCACCATCAGATATTGGTGAACCTCCTCTGGTATCCCACTAAGATATTTGTGAGAAATAATCTTGGCCCAAACATGATCCTATTCCAAAAACCATCTCCAGTAAAGCTTGGCAGACAATTCCAACCCTGACAAAGTGGAATACCGCAATCCAAGGCCAACAAACTGCTTAAGACTACAAACAATATCCCATTTCATTAGGCTCCACTTAGAAGATGACCAACTACCAGCCCATAGAAATTTCCTAGCCAGAGAGTCCAACTCCTTAATAAAACCAAAGGGAGCCACCTGGAGCATACAACTATAAGTGGGAAGAGCCTGTACCATCGACTTAAGAAGTTGTACCTGACTAGCAAAGGAAAGCCACCTATGAGTCCAATGGTTCACCTTCACATGAAACTTGTCTAAAATATTTTGCCAAGAGCCCCTAGGGAGGGTACTAGAAGAGATAGGCATTCCAAGATAAGTCAAAGGCAAAGAGCCAATCTGAAACCTCAAAATACAAGCAATCCACTGTTGTATGAGCCTCAAAGTGTTAAAAAAGAAAATGGAAGATTTACCCTCATTAATCATTTTCCCAGAAGTAGCAAGATAGATGTCCAAAACCTTGCAAAAATTAGTGGCCTCTCTGACCTTGGCCATTCCTATCAAAGTGGTATCATCTACAAATTGCAGGTGTGTCTAAGGAGATAGACCATTACCCCAAACCCAAACTTGGATAAGACCTCGTGCCACATTGCTCTTAATAACTCTCCCCAAACCTTCAGTCAAGAGAATGAATAAGGAGAAAAAGGATCCCCTTGATGAAGACCTCTAGAGGCCCCAAATAAGGAAGACAATTCCCCATTAATCAAAACTGAAAAATAAGTGGTCATGTTGTAGCTCATAACCCACTCCTTAGCAAAACCAAAAGCGATAAGCACTTTATGGAAAAAGGACCACTTAACTCTATCATAAGCCTTTGCCATATCCAACTTGATGAACATAAATTTATCTTTAGAAGTCACCATAGAATGAATAGTTTTGGTAGCAATGACCACACCATCCAAGATTTACCTATTCGCTACAAAGCCTCTCTATTCTTCTAAAATCAACCAACGAATCCACCGCTTCAGCCTCTCAACAATCAACTTGGAGAGAATTTTATAAACCGCATTACAAAGAGAAATGGGCAAAAAAAACTCATCCTATCTTCCCCATCATATTGAGGTATGAGAGCAAGAAAAGTAGAATTCATAACCCTCAAAATATTTTTGTTGCACTGAGATTCATGAACCACCTCTAATAAGTCTAGGTTTATAATGTCCCAAAATTCCTAGAAGAATTCAATAGGAAAGTCGTCTAGACCCAGGGCTTTCCCTTTCTTCATCTAAAAGACAGTAGCCTCTAATTCCTCTAGGGAGATGCAACCCAAGAGGTGCTCATTCATTTCCATAGAAACCAAAGAGGGGATACAAGACAAAACATGATGTTCTTCTGCAAACACATCTGGAGAGTCCTCTTTAAACAAGGAGGCAAAGTATTGTGAAGATTCTCTGGAAATATCTCCCAAAGAGGAAAAATGCTCACCCTTGGCATTCATAAGAAAAGGGGTCGAATTACCATGTCTCCTGGCCTTCACTGAGTTGAAGAAAAAGGCAGTGTTTTTGTCCCCCTCCTATAACCATTCAACTTGAGCCTTCTATTTTCGGTTAATCTCCTCATGCAACTCACACTCCTCTAGAAATTTCAAATCCCTCACTTCCTCCTTAAGAGAGTCCTCAGAAAGGCCAAAGTCCCTAATCTCACGGGTGATGGCATCCAAACCAGCCTAAGCAACAAACTTAGCATGGAAGATGTTGCCAAAACACTACCTATTCCACCTTTTAAGCTAGTACTTCACATACTGTAGCTACTTAGTAAAGGAATACATAGTGGTGCCAAAAGCAAGTCTACCCAAATGCCACCACTCGACAACATAATCTTGTAGAGAGAGATCTCACAACCACATAAGTTGAAACTTAAAAGAGGGAGATCAAGCAACACAAGCCGATAAAGTAGATAACTTAATGGGCCAATGATCCAAACCCCTCCAATCCTAAATCTTAGAGAAAATAGACCACGACCCACTAATCTAGAAGTAAGAAACCAAAAACCTATCAAGCTTCTTAGCAATACAATCCTCCCCAAGTCTCCTATTGTTCCAAATAAACTAACCATTGCTAGGCTTAATGTCAACAAGATTCAAAGTAGAGATATTATGATAGAAACAAAAGGCAAAAGGCTTCAACCTCAAAATTCCTCCCCTCTTCTCTTCCAAGTTAGTAATGACATTAAATTCACCAACAATAATCCAAGGATAAAGAGGAACAAAACTTTGAATAAACCAAATGTGAGACCAAAGGTGCTTCTTACTTGGAAAATCCACAAGAGCATAGATATTGGAAAGAAGAATAGTTTCTTTAGTTTCCAAGCTTGAGGCCACCATAGAAATAAAAGACTTACATGATATCCACCAAAGTGGGTAGACCTTCAATGGATTCCATAAACAATCCAAACCCCCAACATTACCATGGGCACTGATGCACTAAAAATGACTACGCCCCAGAGTTTAGGCACCAAACCACACATATTCTCAACAAAAAGCTTAGTTTCCTGAATGAAGAGCACATCAAAAGAGTAGTGTCGCACCAAATCATGAACAAAATTTTGTCTGGGGCCATTGTTCAAACCCCTTACATTCCATGGGAGAATAATCATTTCGGAGGGTTGGAAAAGTGAGAATCAAGAGCCTTAATAGATCCTGACTCCACCAATGTCTCCCCTGTCATCTTAATCTTTTCCAAGTCCTTCTTTCTCCTAGCCTTGGAGGGATTCTCAGGAACCCCTTTCTTAGTATTTTTCTAGTGAATCCCAAAAGAAGGAGAAGACTTGTTTCCTTTTTTTGAATCAAACACTATATTTTCCAAATGAAGAGAGTTGTCTACCTGAATCTTTCCCATAGCAATAGGGGCCTCAGGAGCCACTGAATCCACCAAAATAAGCTCAATATCCATTTGAATTAGATCACCTTCTTGCGCATTCTAGATATTGACAAGAATAGCACGCTCTTGAACCACCTCCAAGACACCTTGATCCAAATTCATCATCCTTGACTTCACCTCTTGTCGACTAAGGTCATCCAACATATCAAAGTGATTAAAGGTGTCCCCTTCCTGCTGCTCCTTAAAATTTCTCTTCTGTCCATGATTCTTGTTATGGGGCTTAACAAAAGTAAAACCCTCATTATCTACAACATCACTGGGAATAGGAGCCTTGCCTTTTCCAAGCTTAGGAGGATTGTGTGGAGGCTGGGTAGGTTGAGACTCTGAAGATCTAGACCTAGGGAATCTTTGTTGAAAATAACCATATTCATGCCACAATCAACATCAGAAAGGAAGAGTTTCATAATTTAATTGTTGCATCTAAGAAGACATACCTACCCGAATTTCTAGAGAGTCTAGAAGAGGGTTACTCAAATCAATCTCAACACAAATATGAGCAAAAGTCATTACCTTTCTATCCCGTGTTTGCTAAGAGAGGCCCATCGATTTCCCCAGAAGCAGAGCAACCATCCGTAGAATATCATTTTGCCAATATTCAACTAAAAACCATGGGAGGCACACCCACACAAGGACACGGTTCAGAAGCTCCTCAAACGGGTTAAAACCAGTGTGTCAGGGCTTAATGAATAAACTAATCTAGTTGTGAAAATATGGCCCTCCTTTGAGCACTTTGTTGTGATTGGCCATGAAGTTGAAAACAACCATAAAGTAGCTATTAGCCAACATCATCACTTCTATTTCATCCTCCCGGCTCCAAGTTTGTTGAGCCCACAACTCCAAAAATGGGAGCGAGACACACATTCCCATGAATTTTCATATCAAGGCATGGTTTGAAAAATGCTTAACATCCTCAACGATTTATTCTGGTTGAATCATCATAATCGACCTATCTTTACTCCTCTCTAGGAATCTATTAATTTTTGGGATTTGCAGGCCACTAGACGAAGCAAACCCTCCCACACCTGAATCATTATACAACATGTTACTCACAACTTCCTTCAAAGAGGTAGATGGTGACTTCACACCAAGAGAAGCATGAAAATCCATGAAGGATTTTCCAGCAAACGCTTCACCAGAACCCATAAACAAAAATCAAAAACAAAACAAAAAACAAAATCCCCTTATATCTCCTAGACCCTTCCACCAAACACCACTGAATAGCAAATCTTGAAGAGCCGAAGGAAGCGACACCCTACACAAAATAAAGCTCACCCTTTACTTTTGAACACCTATGCACTCCAAAGAACACCCCCCTACATGCATGCACACAAAATCTGGAGCATGCAGGCTGCGCCTTTCACAGGCTATGGCCCTACAAACCCTCTCCTTGTGAGCTCAAACACACCATCATTTCATTCATCATATATATATTGATTAGTTGTAATATGTTTTTTTAAAATATTGGAAGTAGGTTGTTATAATATTTTATGAGGCTGATTAGAAATTCTAAAAAATATTAAAATATTTTGAAAAATATATGGTGCACTAGAGAGAATCCTCTCCAAAAGGGTATAATTTGTTTTTTGAAAATGATAAAAACATAGACAAAAGTTGATGTCAAATGAAAACTATCAAATTCTAGTAAGTTTGACTTTAAAACGTTATTACAAGAAAAATATACATCAATTTTTTTCATACATTAGATATTGAAGTTATCTATTCAGGAAAAAAATGAGGAAAAAATAAATTTGTTTTCTCTTTTTTTTGTGATATCAACTCAACGCCACTTTTTCTTGAAAATTTTAGCAATTCAAAATATGCTCTTAAATTTATAAAAAATATGAATTTTATTTTTATTTTTTATTTTTTAAAATTACAAACATTTTTTTTTAAAAGGTGTAATGCACCCATATTATTAGGGGTAAATGCTTTTGACCGGAGCTATGAACTGGGTACAAAAAACCACAAGAAATAACCAAACTCGCGAGTGCAAAGGTGCAACGAAGGCACAAGGCCTGCGAGCACTTTGACCCATTGAGGGTTTGAACCCTGGTGACCGTCACTACAACCAAGCGACTTGACCACCGAACCACACCCTTATGAACAAAAAAATTGCAAACATTAACTTCATCAAGAGTTCTACATTTCATTTGTTTACATCATTTTGAAATTCAAAACATAAAGACCACTTTATACAATTGAAGTTGAAATTTTTTATTTGTGTTGACTAATTAATTTATAAAAGTGTGACACAGGTCTGTGCTTTTACCCAATTTTTAAATCAGTTTAAATGACTTATTATTCATAAAATTTAGGATGTTACATGTCTTGTAAGGTAGAATTTATTATAATGATTAGTTTGTAATTGATTATTATTATTTTATTCAAGTTCTCATACATCAATTATGCTTGTAAGAAAATATTATATAAGGAGTCCAAACTTGCAATCCAATGCCATAATTTTTTGAAATTAATATGTCATATAATGCAAGCCAAAACATCAATGCAAAAATCTTATACACAAACTTTCTAAAAGATGTCTTATGTTTAGTTAACATAGAATGATAAAGTTTAGTCTAATAGACATTTTTTAAATTGGTCAAAGTTGTGGAGTTACCTAGTTCTTGTTGGCGAGGCCACAAACAAGAGACTTCATTCCCATCCTTAAAGGACTCAAACAATCACCACAAATATCCATACTACAACAACCTAACTAGAATATACACACATGAAAAATTGAAATAAATTCAAATTAATCTCTTTATGTTTCAACATTTCTTTATCTTTCAAGTAAATTTGAGGCCAATTCAAACAAATGGCCTTTATAATGATTACAAACCATACATGCCTATAAAAATTCTTTTAGGTTCTATTATAGACTGGAACAAGAGGTAAGCAAAATTAGTAGTTTGATTTAATTTTAAAAAAATTACTATATAATACTTTGATTTTAAATAAGATAGAGTAACTAACATTTTTTTATCTAAATTTAATTATATTTTAAAATAAAACACTTAATTTAGATGTTTAAATAGGGGATGATAAATTGATCAAAGCAACTAGAGTTAAATTTACATGAATTAAGGTTTAAGATACTAATACAAATATACATATACATATACATACATATATATGTATCTATACATATGTATATATGTATATATACATATATACACATATACATATACATATATATATATATATACATATATATATACATATATATATATACACACATATATATATATACATATATACATACATATATATATACATATATATATATATATAATATATATATATATATATTGGATATATTTGGAAATTAGTGTGGTGTTGATGTTGACTAGTGTGATATTATGATATAGATTTGGATACTAAAATTTAGAATTAGATTGCTTATTAGAGACAAAACAAATGAAATATGAGCTCTCTAGGTGTTGAGACTTGATCACGTCCAAGATTTAGTTCATCTAACATGATTGTATACGATAGACACAATTATGTTTATAACTCTTGTTAATTGTAGAATATTGTTACACTATGGGTAGCTACAATTGAGTTGTGCTAAGTACTTTTGGGAGCTTTTTGTGTACAAAAATTAATGAAACTTTTTGATAATGGTTACGTCCTTAGATTGATTGAACAAGATCCAAAAAAAAGAAGAAGAGAATATTAGATATTGTTACCCTAAGTAAACTACATTTGATATAAATTGATACTAATGCCAATTAATTTTATGATGTGTGTGATCAATACAATTTCCTTAAATATACAACCCTAAACATACAACTCAAACTTTTAATACACATCAACATATACCAATTATATCCTCAAATTATTAATATTAAAAATAACAATTTTAAACTAAAATACTTAATTGCAAATATAAATAAATTGATAATAATAAAAATCTTGAATGAGTATTAATCTAAAATAAAAAAATAATAAAAAATAAAAAAATATACCTTAAAAACAAATATAAATTTTAAAATAATATTCCTTAGCAAGTTTTCTGGATTTGATTGTGTGAGAATTTTTAGGTCCTTCGAAAAATATTCCTCTTTTGTCTAGTCTTCCTAGGTCCTCATGCTTCCTTCTCTCCTCCCCCTTCTCTTTTCTTTTTAGATAGTGCTTGGTCTGCATCCTTTCATTCTTTCTCCTAGAACTCTTTGCTTCATCCTGATGATGGATCACAGAGTGTGATCCGAAATGTTTATGTGCTTTTAAACATTACTGATGTAAAAATTCTCACACAAACAAATCCATAAAACTCACTGAAAAACATTATAGATTCTGAAAACTTGATATCATTAATTTAAAATAATACATTAATCACATCTACACAAAATAATGCAAAACGATACAAGGGGTCCTTTCCTGAAAGGTCGAGGATGTGGCGCTCGAAATGGGACACCTCTCTTTATCTTGTTCACATCATGGGTTTTAGTATTGAAAATTGTGGGTTATTTACAAACGATACTGGTCCACGAATTGTCTGATGATAAATTTTGGCGTAAGAGATAGTCATTGAACAGAAAATCTAATTGCTCGACCGCAAGTGAGTACTGTACAAGCCCAAAAACTAAATGATGGCCTTAATGGTTAATCCACAGAGTCCACCATGTATTGCCTATGATAGACTCCTTTGCTGCAAATGCAATAGATTTGAAATAATCTCATCACAAACACGATACCCACCTGGGCATCAACGCAGAACGAAGAATTTTATGAAGGCGTATAAGTTATTGAGGGATAGGAAACATTCGGGTAGAAGAAGAACAATTGGGCGGAGAGGCATTGTTGCCAGAATAGAGCTGTCGAACCCAGACGATTATGAGGTGGGCAGACTGATAGGAAGCTATGGGTACATGAACATAACCAGGTAGCAAATAATTTTAGCTACTCGTATATAGTAAATCGGCATTTAAAACTTAAACTCATAAAATTCCAAGAAGTACCCTGATTGCTTGTATTCCTGAGGCCTAATGTTATTCTTTTGAACTTGACACTATCGTTTTGTATATTGGGCCAATTTGCATAGCTTTGGACATTGGCATTACTCTTTCTTTCACAAAAGTGGTTTATAACTTTCAAAATATGTGCTTCTCTCATCAAATGAGGCCTTTCATTGCCTTTGGGAATGCACATCTTACCCAACTTGCAAAGTAGCCTCTTTTGGATGAAGAAGTAAGCCCCCTCTTTGCTTGTGCGTGCTTGCAAAGCTTTTACTTCTAAACAACATCTTCATACTTAATTAGAAAAAACTAAAAGCCCCAAATTCATCACAGTGGAAAGGACTGAAGTAGCCCGTGAACGCCTAGGAAACATGTTAGCACTTTTATTAGTAGCACCTTTCTTATATTTCAAAACCAACTGAAAATGCTGAAGAAAGCCCATCCATTTATAATTTGTAGATAATAAATTGTAGATTTTGGAGATGTTGATGATTGGTATGTATCAGTGCTTCAATCTCTTAATCACATAGACAATTGTATGCAATTCGATGTCATATATATGATAATTCAAAACAGCCCCAGCAAATAGGTCATAATAATAACATACTGGTTTCGTTTCATGCATCAAAACAATCCGTATAGCATAGCTAGATGCATCTACCTCATTCTCAAATGTTTGCTTCATGTTAGGCAAGCAAGGATGGCTGCATGATGGATTCTATCCGAGTTGTCAAAATCCCTTTGCTGCTATTTGCTAGACACAGAATTGACACAGTCTGGAAGAGAAGCCATGTATGAAATTCCTCATCTGCTGAACTACCCCTGAAAAATCTCTCAATCCATGAATGCTAGAAGGTGTAGTCTAAGAAATGATAGCTGAAAATTTTCTTGGATCTATTCTCAATTCACCTCCTCCTAATATATTTCCCAAATATACCAACGATAGCTTTGTAAAGTCACATTTTTTGAGTTTCAAGTAAATTTGATTTGTTTGAACGGAGAATCTAATTACATTAGATGCTCAGGATGCTTCTTCCATGTGCTGCTAAAAAAAGGAATAATCTCAAGATGCATGCTCAAAAAATAAATTATAATCAATATGGGTCCTAAAAACATCATTTGTTATCCTCACGAAGGTGGCAGGTTAATATTTAAGGCCCAAATGAATTACCAAACACTAATATAAACCATGCTTAGTCCTGAAGATGTTTTTTTGTGTATCTTGCTATTTCATTTCGAATTGTATTTGTACTCTTCTATTGTCTTACGGCCCATGGATGACCGCAGGTGAAAGAATAATCAATAGATAGTCCGATTATCTTATAGAGGCTTGCACATTTATTTCCAACTATTAACAAATAGGGACGACGGCTATAAATGTTTGGCTTCCCACACGATCTTCAAAATCAACCATAATCAAATATATATTCTCCACGTCGCCATAATAAACCAAATATGCATTGGGTTTTCGCAGTACCAATAATATGCTATGAAATAATAAGTCGACTAGGTCTGGATATAAAATATACCTGAGCAATAGATTGGTGGCCAAATAATGAGAAAAGATTCCACTGACTGATGTAGACTTCAATTCCAGAATAAATATCTTTTTCAAATCCACCAGCCACAGTAATATTGAATATTGAATGTCAAATTGGAAGACCAAAGCATTCGAACAACAATAGATATTAATCTAATACATATATTTGCAATATCTGAATAAATCGTTATCTCCTGCAATATCGTCTCCAAATGAGACTCACGAAATTGAACCAAACTTCAATGTAAACCAACTGAAGAATTTGATTGATTCTTCCAAGAACATCTAGGGCAGATGGTTTCACTGTCCAAATGGTTTTCCCAGGCATCCATCCTGAGAAATGAATTTGAGAAACTCTCAAATTAATTCTGAAGAGAAAATATTAATCCACACCATTTCCCAATACCAAAGCTCCTTTTATAATATTACTTGATGGTTTTGTGCAGTTATTTATTAAGTGACTTTAATTAATCTTAATTTCCTAAAGTGACTTTAATTATTACCTTTTAATCAACTTTAGGTAATAATAATAAATTATTATTATTTAATTCCATTTTTGAAATTTTTTAACTTTTGAGAATTAAATAATAATACTCTCTCAATATCATAAAAAATGAGACATTACACTACTCTTCACTTGAGTGCATATACTAACTTGGGTGCCACTTTTCTTTTTTTTCTACCTTTGTTTTGGCAAGAAAAACATGCTATTTTGGTCACCCAAAGAACTTAGGCACCTAATTTTTATTTATTTGTGTTGACCTTAGGATTATAAAACATTCTAGTTGAATTCTCATTAGGGATTTACTTATGTGATGTCAAATTTGAGTTACCTCCGAATTGGTGCTCATCGGGGATGGATGCCAAATTGGCAATTTGGACCACTTAATGCCAAATTGTTGCTCATCGAGAATTTTCCTTGATGGACACCAAATTGGGAATCCCATCCTTGGAATGCCAAAAACAAATGTTGGCACTCATCAGGGATTTTCCTTAATGAACGCAAAAATTTGGAAACAAATAACTTGAACACCTAAATTGAAAATTTTACAATGTGACACTAAGAAACAAACAAGGCATGGATGCTTGGAGTGCTTTTTGAAGAGTTTTCAAATGATTTCATAGAAAATTTTAATCTTTCATTTGTTCTTGAATGTTATGCTATAAAACATCTAACTTTGATGGTTTTCTGTAATGTCCCTTTTTGGAAGCGAGCAATAAAAATAAGTGAGAAAAAATAATATTTTATTATTTTTGATTTTGGCACTCAAGGAGGTTAAATGATATTTATTATGATTTTTGGTGAAGGCAAAATATTTTTATAATTTTTCTATGATGCTGGGCAACCCTTTTTGAGGGTTAAAAAATAAAAATAAAACATAAAACATAAAAAATATTAAATTTGAATTTTGGGGCCCAAATTGGGTTGCCCAATTTGGAGGGAAAAGGTAAGCTTGGCATAAATACAAGATCTTTGTGAAGGAATTTCAGCATCGTGGATTATTCTTCTTTTTTGACCAGCAATTATTGTAGCCATTCCAAGGACGAAAACCCTTGTGAATAGTAAAGGAGTTGGACAAGAACCTAGCTCTTCAATGGAGCACTTCATGACAAAGGTTCACTTGCGCTTCAATGGAGTTTTGTGTTGATTTTCATGCTCAGATTTTCACATCAGCCTAGGCGACTTGAGGAAGGCAAATTTGGTGTTATTTTGACCTAGGGGTTTTCACCCTAGAGTGGAGCACCCATGTTGCAAGAGGAGCACCTTGTTTTGGAGGGGCGAAATTGGCAAGTTTTGGGGAATTTTGGCAAGTTTCAAGGGTTGCAAACCCTTACCTACAAACCAACAGGCCAATGCACCCTTGTGGTAGGGTTTGGAAGCATTTCATCATATATTTGCATTCTGTGATAGCAGGAGCAATTCACCCAGCTAGGGTTAGTGTAGATCAAGATTTCTTTGCATATTTTGGTTTGTAATTGGGGTTTCTTCATATCAGCAAACTACTGTACATTGCCGGGCATTTTTGGAGCCCATTTTTTTGGTGAATTTGCACAGGTATTAGGTCTGATTTTGTAGCAGCAGAATTGAATGAACTTGTAATCAGAATTTACATGTTTTGGATGGTCTAATAGGTGCTATATATTGCTGGTTACATATCACCTTTGATGTTAGATATATCCATGATATTCATTGAAGCATTTGGATGAGTTTATGTTGCTGTTCATGCTTGTTTTATCTCAGAAATTTTATATCAGCAACTAGGGTTTTTAGCAGAATTTTTGAAGTACAGAAATTAGGTCAAAAAATTGAGTTTCAAAAATCTGAAAATTTGCATATATATATTTCATTTTCCATCATTTTGTTGCCTTCTAAAATCATTTTTTCCCTACAAAGCTTAAGTTTGTACCACTAATCTTTTGCCATCTACTGCTTTTTTCTGAAAAAGTAGAAAAACAAAAAAAACAACTTTCTAAAACTAGAATGTTGTATTTTTTTGCTTATGTTCTCAATTCAGGACACAATGAAAAAGCAAAAAACAAAAAGCAACTTTTTCTAAAAATAGAAATGATCTCAAGTATTCACTGAAATTGTTTGGAAACAACTTTATGCTTGGAAGGTGATCCTCATAAATGGTTCTATCTCAATATGGCAGAGAAGATTTGTCTTATTCTTAATCCTTCCTGCCTGTACTTGGTACTTTCCATCATCGTCTTTCTTTGAACTTCACCCTTTCTTTCCTTTGCTAGTTCTAGAGCTGTAGTCTCCTTTAGAATTCATAGCTTGATAATCTTCATGACAAGCAATCGGTATATGTCATTAGTAGAAGAAGATAGACCAACACTTAAGGACATAACTATTTTGATAGGCAATATAACATAGTTGACATTGTCATGACAATAATGACTTGGTATTTGGCTAAAAACATGATTAAACAACTTTCTTAGGAGTACAAAAATTGGTATCAACATTCTGAAGGATTTTCAAAATACCTGGTGATTTTTTCCTAGTGCTAAATAGCATTGCATAAATCACACAATAATGAAAACTTAAAAAGTGCAGAAACTTGCTTAGATAATTACACCTTCAAATCCATTTTCCATTCCTAAGAAAAACTTACAAGGCAACCTCCACAACTAATACAACTCATAATTGCACAAAAATCAACAACATGAACTATGCTATTACATACAGTTTTTCAGTCCTAAAAACTTATCTTTCATTTCTTCGAAAGACAATTTGTATATTAAACTTCTATCTTGCTCCTATCATTATACCATCTAATTTTCTAAAAAATAGCTTTATTTATAAAAAGCACCCGTCACTTATAAGAATGAGATGGAAGATAAGTTTAAATCACTAGTGATTATCTGCACTTTATTAGACATAATTAGTTAAATAAAAGACTTTCACTTTAGTCTGTCAAAGTGAAATGCAAAATAGACTAACTTGAAACACTTGAACCTTTCCACACGTTCACACTGAACTTGTGTGGAAGTTCCTATCCGAGCTAAGAACTCAACACATGCTCCAATCAAAAGACATGCTTTACAATTCCCCACAACCTCCTCTTTATAGTTTTATGTGACAACAGAGTGCTCTCAGGCCCTAGAAGATTTTCTGTTTTTGCACATGGAGACCAAACAGCAACTGTACAGTTCACATTCTGATTTTAAACCGTGCCACTGTCATGGATGCTACCACAATTGTGGTCCTTACCAGGTCTCTACTACGATTGCAGTGCCCTCCACCTGCATCTTGCTCTGTGTTTCCTGATCTGTTCCTCTTTTTTATTCTAAATCCACTGTTCTGTTCAACTTTTTGTACCTGTATACATTTTGCAGATCCATTTTGGATCAACACATTTGATGGAGAAAAGGTTCTTGCTTGACAAAAAATTTATTAGCATCCAGTAAATTTTTTGTTTTTTTAAAATCTGCTTTTAGGTATATTTATTCCATGTTTCATATTATATTCGGGTCTGTCTCATTTTCAAGATATTTGGGGTAAAAGAATTACTTGCACTCCTTTGAAGCTAATAATATGCATGCAGGCAGTAGGCGCAGGTCAATGTTATGAACAAAAAAGGCTATCAACAGAGTGAATTTTAGTTCCATTGAAAATCCGACTATAATAATTTTGTGGCTTGAAATTGTGTTTCCATGTAGCCATTCCACTGCATGTCTCTATAAGTTTCTCAGTCAGAGGTGATATGTCAAATTCTAGGCTTTACTTAAAAGTGCTTTATTAAATTATTTTATTTCTTGCTTCTCATCTCTATTGATTTCAATTTTATGTTCTCTTTTTCTACCACTGCAGTTATGCTTCTCCGCAAACCGGAGGCCTAGCAGCAGGTGTGTTCGAGAATGCTGGTGCAGGACTCTCATTTAAAGACATTGGAAAATTGAGTGGTCAAGAAGTTGGTGAAGGCAATGTGCAGATCAGGTGCATGCCATGACAAGTGCTCAATTTGCAATGCAAGGAAATTTTTTGGTTCTGATAAGTATTTGATTAGGTGATTATTGTTGGCATTTCATGCAAACTGAAATTTTGTGGAGTCAGTACTAGTGCAGACTTTACTCTGGACGAGTTTCACGAGGTCCTAGGATGGGTACTCGAGTTATATTTAAGGTAGTGTTCCATTTGATATTCTTCCATCAATTATGCCTTACATTTCTTCTACATTTCCATGATAACAATTTTTTGTCTTGCCATAGCCAAAGGGAACTTAAGTTTCTAACTAATAAGTCTTTCTTGCCACCATTTATTTGTTTAAGGAGGTCTTCATCTAATCATCCAAAGAGTTCAAGCAACATTCATTACATTACAGTCTGATTTGTCTTTTTAAACCAAAAACAAGTCCAATGTGAACCTTGTAATTTAACGGTGTGGATGCTTGACTCAAATGATGACATTGTGTTTTACTTTTGCTCCATTGAATGCTCAAACCAAAGTTTTCATAAAATATTCAATCAACCCAACATGTCATGAAATAAATATTTTTGTTCTCAACAATAGTGAGGGATGAACTGTTGATGAACTATCTGCTTTAGATACGTCTTGTGAAGGAAATTATTTAATGGTGCTTCTCCCATGTGGTGTGAGAGCAAATAAATATTAAGGCTTTAATTGGAAAAATGTAGAGGGAAGATGCCAAGGACATCCTTGTCCAATGTATCATGACAAAGTAAATGTTTGGAGTCTTGGACCTATACTAATTTTTGAAATAAAATGTTCATTACACAGACAACGACTAGTTGTGACCCAAAAAGAAAGCCCTTGGAACTTAACCTAGAGAAAATGAATCAACTATTTTTGAAATAAAGCAATTGCAACAGAATTCCCAAAGAAATTGTACACATTGTTTGAAAATCTTCTAATAGGGCAATTGATAATACACATTCCCAAATTTGACATAAAAGTTGTGATTGAAAAATGTTGTGGAGACAAATGAGAAAATGAGCAATGTCTATGATCTTCCTATCAACCAGGAAGCTCGCCTCAGTTCCCTCTTTTTCTGTGGGCTAAATCCGTGCTCTTGGCAGGAGAGATTGGGATCTGGCTCTTCAAGTTTTTCTTCAATGATTTACTCTCTCTTCTCATCTGTATTGATGGGAACCTTCCCTTCCTAGCTAGAATGACAAATGTCTATGTTAATCATTTTTGAAGAAGTATTAGAGGGGTCGTGTGTGCCATGGGTTCTTTGTGCTCATGTATTTTCTGTAGAAATTTCAACTTAACCAAACTGGGGGTTGTTTAAATGGGCATTGCTGAAACTTAAGTTGGCATGTCACTTGGGACCTAGAAAACTTCTCTGCCACGCGCATGAATTTTTTTTCTAACACTCTTTCACTTTTCTAACATTCTTAAAAATGAAAATTTTGAATCAAAAACTTCTGGCATGATGATTCTTTGGCAACTTTGAATCATGATAGCACTGGATCATTACACTTGGGCACACTTTTCCTATGGCTAAACCATCACAATTGTGTGCTCAACACTCAGCAATTTATCTTTTCTCCTTGGGCATTTTTTGTTGTAGGATAAGTCACCCTTTGATGTTGGCTCAACCACCCAAAAAATGTGCTTAACATGTGGCAAATTGACTCAAATGTTGGAGGCGCAGTTTTATGTCCACTTAGCCACCTTTTAGTAGAGTTTCACATTGGTTTAGCCAAGACAAATGTGTGCCTAACTAGTGGCATTTCCTTGTTCCTTTGATAGACTCTTTGGCTGTTACTTAGCCACTTCATAAGCATGGATTTGCCATGGCTTAGCCAACTCAAATGTGTGCCAAACTAGTTTTTCTTCCCGAGTGGATTTTTCGCTTGCTCATGCCAACTTACCCTCACTTAGTTGTGGTTTTCACATGGCTGGACGGCCCTTAAAAGTGTGCCTGATATGTGGTTGGAGGAGTTTTGTCTCATCTTTGCCAATTTGCCACTAATTTGGCGTGCTTTCTCCATGGCTTGCTAGTTCAAATTGTGCACCAATTGCAAAACTTGTTCTACTCTTTCGTCTTAGCTTGTCTTCATTTGTTGAATGTTTCTAAATGATTTCATGATTTGTTGGATAAATACTCTCTTAATCATTTCTCCTTGGGCATAGCTGAAAGAACTCTTGCATTCATCTTGGCATCCATCTCTATCTCCTCCATTGTTTTCATAGCTTAGATCTTTTTTGAAATTGGACAAAGCAATTGAATGAACTTTGACTAGAAGAACATTGAATGACTTTTCCTTGATGTGTTACCTATGATTTATTGACCTTTGACTAACAAAAGGAGGCCTAGAAATGAAGTTTTGTAGGGTACCGACACATTCCCATTCAAAGTCTCACCCTTTTAGAGATTGCACAACTATGAGGAGTGGCAGTAGACTTCGGTGTATTGGATTTTGGAGTAGCATTATTGACAACTCCATCCCCTGTAACAAGAAAAATATTTTGAGGGGTTAGAGGGGCCCCTTTCCACTAGGTTGCTTGCTTTAGGGGTTTTGCCTTGTTAGTCAGGGGAGGAAATTTGGAACAATCATCCACTTCATGTCCTCTAGCATAACATTGTTTGCATCTAAACATTGTTTCTTCATTGTCCACTAGTTTGTTCCAAATTTTGGTACCAATGTTGATTCCAATTTCAGTTAGTAAAGGTTTGGAAAGGTCCATTTCAACCAAAATTTGTGTGAGTGTGAAAGAGGAGTGAATGGTGAAAGAGGATTGATATTTAGATGTAGTCGACCTTAAAATGAATTTCCAATTGAACAGAGATAGGAGGATCCCTAGAAATGCAACAGCATGTTGGGTGTCTCACACAAATTGGAATAGCAATAAAGGTATTTGTGAGGTGATTGAATTGTGGGTCCCATGATTTCATGCATAGGTAAGAATTTCATAGATCACAAAGAAGAATCTTTTAACATGGAGGCTGATGCAGATTTCACCTTCCAGAAGAGGCTACCAATTTTTCAGGATCCACTTATTAAGCTCCACGAAACTTGACCAAAAGTTGTGAAAGCAGCAAATCCGAGTGTGTTCTTTGTGTATCACTTCATCCTCCAAAGTGTCTTCACCAAGATCAACTATGGGAGGATCCTCATGTTGAATTGTGGGTGGAGTCTTCCCCAACTTATGATGCCCCTACTTATGTTGACCGAAGTCCGAGGAAATCCTAGAATGCATTTTAACATTTCCCCCAACTTTGCTTCTTGAATTGTAAAAGGTTTAATCACTTGCAACACATGATCGATTTGAGCCTGTATGAACCATTGCTGAGTTGTTTTTACTGTGCACAAACAGGTTATCTTATTAGGCCAAAGGTTGTTGTTTAGAGGAGGGGCATAGAGAGATAGATACCCTAGAGGGATCAAAATTGTGTGTTGTCATAGGGAAAGGGCAAATCTTTGAAGGAGGGCCCACATCTTTGTGAATGATGCCCTAGCAGAGTTGTTTCTTGCTGGAGGATTGGAAGAGCTATAAACAAGACGAGATGCCCCAGATTAGAAGTGTGGATTATCATAAGGAGCTTTCTATCCCAAAGCCCTAGGTGAAGCCTGTCCATCCTGCACACCAAATGCCAACAAAGCCAACCTATCATAGTTCCTAGGCTAAAGGCCTTGCAAAGCTCCCTTAGACCCTTGAGTGAAAACTCGAGAGGAGAGCCTATTTCTTGAGGAAAAAGAACGAGTGCCGCACTAGAGATTGATTGGAGCACTTAAAGCCATCTGTATGTATATTAAAAAGAAATTAGAAAATATAATAAAGGGAATAAAACAGTTATCTACACAAATGAGTTTGAATTACATTGTGTCCCTAAGGCTTTTCATAATATGAGGGATTCAATCATCTGACTGTACCCTTTATTCTAAAATAGTGTTCTCCATAAGAGTTTTTTCCTTTTATAGTTTCAAGCATACAATGCTGGATTCTACATAGCTCCAACTCTCATGCTCAAGAACAAAATACAGCAGACAGCATTATGTTTCTTGGTACCGTATGTAGAGAGTTATGTTTAAAACTTGAAAGGTAAATCTAGCAGTCATTTGAATTAAGTACAAATTTTGCTTTATAAAATTCAGTAACGGTTAATTCAGGAGAGCAGATAGCTGACAGTGAGTTCCTTCTAAATATTTTTAATACCTGGTATCAATTGCCTGGGTGCAATTTTTTTTCGTTTTTGATAGTTGTATTTGCATTGGCTGCCACGATGTGATTTCAAATATTCCTTTACATTCATTTTGGTTTCGATAAATTCATATATAATGATCTCTTAGCCATATTGGTTAATAGTTTTGGAAAATTTAGCTCACAACCTCTGTTTCCATTTATTTCCATAAATCAGCTAGGACTTGAACTTTGGAGCTCCCATGTGCATGCTGAGGTGCTTTACCATTGAGCTACCGGTCCTCTTTGTGATGGGCTTTTTAGTTGGCTCCTTATTAAGGTTCAGGTGTCTCTCATTTCTTCAGCACCCCTCCTTGAGCCATACTTGAGTGCTTAGACTCCTAATCTGTCTTTGATACCATGTTATTTTCCATGGACCAGCTAAGATTCAAACCTATGACCTCCCATGTGTATGCTAGGGTGTGCTAGGGTGTTCTACTGCTCCTCTTGTTGATAGATTTTTTAGTAGGCTGTTTATTACAGTTTGGGTGTCACTTATTTCGCCAACACATCTAAGAGCTCTTTTAATCAGAAATTAGAATTTTTATTAAATCCACTGGGGCCTTGAGAGTAGAATTGGTAAAATATTAGCAGACAACCATCAACTTTTTAATGGGTTTGGTGTGTGTACTGATATCTGTGATTGTGTAACTTGTGATGGCAGTACCTTACTCTAAAAGGTGTCACTATAAAACCTTTAATAAATTTAACTGGGAAGATTTAAATTCTTGGCAGGACCTCTAGATTACTAGATTTTGGAGAATTACTTTTTACTTTGGATTCATATTTAGCATGGCTGCAAGTTGAAAACTTATTTGTTATTATCCAGTTCCCAAGTCAAATCTGAGTGCATGACAATCAAAGGGCAGTAATATTCATAGTTACTGTATCTCTTTTCTTTACAAGCTTTAATGTCACTTATAACATGATTCTCATGTTGTCTGTATTCTCACCTATCTAATGAGTTTTAATGCACAGGCTTATCCTGGACGACTGACAGGTGGAATTGAAGCTGATGTGATGGCTGCAAATGAGCTAGCTACTCACGCATTCCTTCAGGCAAGCTACTTTATTTTGTTTGTTTTCAAAATAAAAAAATTGGCCGATTGACAATATACAATGAACTTTCTTGCGCGAAGTTCTTTCACATGGTCATCATCCTCTTCTTGGGTAAATTTATTTACACAAATCAAGCTGTTTTCTTTTTCATCTTCTCCAATCTATTTAATTTTGAGTATTATTTTGTCACCCATTCACTACACTCATATATCCTTTCTAAGATTATCTAATTAAGGCTGCATCCATTTAATGCTCCAATCAGTATAGAGAAAAAGTGGATGGATAAGGTGAATCCTTAAATGTCTAGATCTATTAATTTGTTTATAATATTCCATTGCACGAAACTGTTAGGCCGGCAATCTCAATGTAGTTAACATTCTCCTAAATATAGCAAATGAGCTGTTTACAGGCACAGTCAGTTTGGAGAGATGGCTCTACTGATAGCTTGCAAGCATGGCTATGGAGAAGTAGCCAATAACACATACTTTTATATCTGGTTGTGTTGCCATGGGTTGATGACCTAACAATATTGCAGCTTCTAAGGGACATCGTTAAAAATAAATTGAAAGTGTTTTCTTCGATTTATCAGATATCTCAATTTTTTTATCCTGAGATATGAGGTCAAACAACACTTGCCTCTGGCATTCACAAGGGGCTTTCTGTGCAATCAGGCTTTGAGCTTTAAAAAGTAAATAATTAAGGTATTGTATATGTTTGATTTAAAGAAGAAAAGATTTAAAATATATTTGAGATTTTTTTCCTTTATACATTTCTTGGAGAAACACAGAGTAACAGTCTTTTTTTTTCACATGCAGAGTTCTTCTTTACTTTTTTAAGTTGAGAAAGGTCAATATTTTGAGAGGTCTAGTACCTCGGAGTTGTGTGTTGCCGCTCATTCCATAGGCATTATTTTCTTTGTATTAGTCAAATTTATCCCCAAAATGTGCTCTAATACAGGTAAAAGATTTATGAATTTTGAAAAAACATTGATGATAATAGAACATCCCTATCCAAGTATGTATAATACTTGATATAATATATATTTAATTATGCCAAGAGGTGCTCTATAGTGGCAGCAAGGTATGGAGCATTATGTTGTGACTGTGTACATGAAAACCAAAACATAGCTGACACGTAGTAAAAAAATTAAATCTACAAAATTAAAGTTATTGCTGACATAATTTGAAAGCAACATATAAGTATATAATGTTCACTACACTTTTTAAAGTAAAAACAAAACAAAAAAATTAACAAAATAATGAATGGTGGCTTTTCCAAAAGTAAAAGCTATATACAAAAGCAAAACAAGTGTATTACCAAAAAAATTAACTCTTCAAATAAAAATAAAGAAAATAATGTAGAGAAAATAAAATTTATGTGTCCATCTATGCGGTAAATAAAATAGTTCTAAAGTAAAATAAAATAACTCTTTAAGTAATAAAATAGCTCCAAATTGATGTCTCTCAATGTTTTTTAGATAAATGTATTTAAGATATCCATACTAGTTTTGTATGTAAATGCATTGAGTGTTTGATGTATGGAATCTCTTTTGAAAGTTTATAAAAAAATATTATTTTCTTTGTACTTTATAATCATTTATATTTGATACTTCTATTTCATTGTTAATTATAAAATTAGATAACACAAGCCTAATAATTTTGAACTCAACTTAGCATCTTCGCCTATTTGGATCTAGGTGCTTTGGTTGCAGATTTGGCTTCAATATGTTTAATAGGTGTTTCATTAAGAAATTTGATTTTGCATATGACAACCTATGCATACAAAGAAACCAATCAAGAACACGGGTAAATTTGAAGAGATAAATAGTTCTTAAATATCTAAATAAAAGAGCAATAATTACTTTATACTATATAACATAAACCCTAATACTAGGGTGACACAAGCAAATGTACTGCTCGTGCTTGGGAGCAAACATTAAACACTTATTTTCAGCTTAACCCCATGATAGAAGTGGAAGCAATCAAGTATGCCGCATTACACTTAGATGGGGAAGCACACGAGTGGTGGTACCATGGATTAGTGACTTTGGGGCACGATAGTATCACGAAGCTATGCAGATTTTACACAAAGATTGATGGACATTTTTGATAGGAAGGATCCAAAACTCCACTTCAGAGAGTTGGCACAGTTGAAATAGGTTGGTTCAGTTGACTCATATATCAAAGTTCCAGAAGTTATCAGTTATGGGCACAGATGTGTCGGAGCATAAATTGATTGTTTTATTCATGGAGGGATTGTCCAAACCTCTTCAATGTTGGATTAAAGAATTTGATCCTAACACCTTGTAGGATGCCATTAAAAGGGCTAGAAACATGGAGAATTCAGCCCCTAGAAACAAGTTTCCACCCAAGTCATTTTAGAATAAAAAAGATGGGAAATATTTTCAAAAGGAGTGTCCAAAAAAGAACACAATGGATGAGGAGGTTCAAAATGAACTTCGTAGAAGAAAGTTATGTTTCAATTGCAAGGAGCCTTGGGAACCTGGCCACAGGTGTTTAGGAAAGGGAAAGGTTCATTACATTGAGGTAGTTTCAGATGGTGAAGAGGAAGAGAAAGTGGGAAGAGTTGATGGCAGCAAACATAGTGATTCGAATAGTGAGCATGGGGAGGAGGGTGAGCATCCACCTAAGGAGATGAAAGGTGAAGCTATAGTTACACTCTTTGGCACTCCTAGATATAACTCTTTTAGAGTTAATGGGGTTCTTTAGGGGCAGTGAGTTATAATTTTGATTGATAGTGGGGTTATTCACAACTTTATTGACTTAGCTTTGGTGACTAAGAGAGGTATCCAAGTAGAGGACTTTGAGGGCTTTAATGTTGTAGTGGTAGATGGTTTCAACATGTCTTGTTCTAAATGGGTTCCACAACTGAATATTTCTCTAGGAAATTATACTGTTACAGATGATTTCTATGTGGTAGGTCTTGGTGATACTAATGCCATTTGGGCATCCAATGGCTACAGCCTACAATCATTGGGGAAATATTCACAGAACTTTTAGACCATGGAGTTGAAGTTCAAAGCAGATGGTAAAAAGGTAGTATTAAGAGGTATGACCAATGGTGCACCCAGGATCGTATCAACAAAGAGGATGGTAAGCATATTTAGGCATAGAGATGTTGCATGGGCAGCCAAGTGTTTGATTTCATCCAAGGCCCCTTTTGATAGTAGTGGACAACATCGTGTGGATATTCAATCTGTGTTGGACAAGCACAATATGGTTTTCAGTGAGATTCCTCCGAGGAGACCTTTTGATAGGGGTATCAAGCACATGATCGAGCTAGAGGAGGGCTCTAAGCCTATCATCACCACTCCTTATCAACATTGTAAAATGTTTGAGGAGATAGAAAAAGCGATTAAGGAGTTACTGGACATGGGTTATATATGGCCTAGCTCGAGTTGTTTTGCATCTTTAGTTGTTTTGGTGAAGGAGGATGGGACCATGTGGATGCACATTGACTACTATGCACTAAATAAAAATACAATTTAGAACAAGTATCCTATTCCCAGGATTGAGTTATTAGACGAACTTCATGGTGTTTATATTTTTCTAAGATTGATCTCAGATCTAGATACCATCAAATTAGAGTGAGGGAGAAAGATTACACAAGATGGCAGTTAGGCTTCATTATGGGCGCTATGAGTTTCTTGTTATGCCATTCAGTTTGACCAATGCTCTTGCCACCTTCCAATCTTTGCATGAATCACATCTTCAACAAGCAGTTGCAAAAATTCCTTTTGGTATTCTTCGATGATATTCTCATTTACAACAAGATTTGGGAGGACCATATTAGATATCTTGATGAAGTGTTGGGTATCATGGAGTCATAGTCACTATTTGCAAAAGCCTTTAAGTGCTAATTCAGGGTGAGAAGGATTCTTTATTTGGGGCATGTGATTGGTCCAAATGGAGTCCAAGTTCATCAGGAGAAGATTTAGGCCTTTCTAGATTGCCCCCCACCGAAGACATTGATAGAGTTGAGGGGATTCTATGGCCTTCGTAGTTATTACAAGATATTTGTGAAGTGGTTCTCACAGCTTGGTGCATCTCTCACTAATCTTATGAAGAAAGGAGCTTTTAGGTGGTTGGATGAGGCTCAATGCACATTTGATAGACTTGAGGTAATGAATACCTCTCCTAAGTTGGCCTTACCAAACTTCTCTCAACCCTTTGTTTTGTAGTGTGATGCTTCAAGTGAGGGAATTGGGGTAGTCTTGATGTAGAATAGGCACCCCATTGCATGTGAGAGTAGAAACCTCCGAGATGTGGAGAGATTATATTCCATCTATGATAAGGAGATGCTTGCCATCATGCACGCGTTGGCAAAGTTCAAAAATTACTTGGTAGGTGGAAAATTTGTTGTAAGAACAAATCACAACTTGAAATACTTCTTGGAGCAGAAATATTTGAATGAGAGACAACAAAAGTGGGCGAGTAAAATATAGGCATATGATTTTGATATAGAATATGTAATAGGAAAGAAGAATATTGTTGCAAATGCACTTTTCAAGAAACTCGCCATTTGCTCCTTGACAAAGATTTTAGCCGATTGAAAGGCTCATCTCCTAGTTGAGTATTCCAAGACACATTTACATGTGAATTGATGGATGGTAAGGTTCAGGATGATAGATACAGGGTGGTGGATGACATAATCTATGACAAGGACAAGGTTTATTTGGTTCCTAAATTGAAGCTTAAGGAATTTTTTTTGAGAGCCATTCATGATATCCCTCTTGTAGGACATCCAGGGTACTTCAAGACCTATAGGCAAGTTAGGGGGAGATTCTCATGGAAGGGTCTCAAAGATGATGTCTTGTGGCATGTTCGTGAGTGCATGGCTTGTCAGCAAAACAAGTCAAAACACACTTTCCCTGTAGGTTTGTTACAGCTATTACCCATTCCCGAGCAAAAGTGGGAAAGCATATCAATGGATTTCATTATAGGTCTATCAAAGGTATAGAACAAAGATTGTATTTTTGTGGTAGTTGATCGATTGACCAAGTTTGCACACTTCTTTTCCATTTCATCGAAGTATAAAGCACTGCAAGTTGTGGAGTTGTTTTCCAAGGAGGTGTTCAAACTCCATGGATTGCCAAAGAATATAGTCAACAATCAAGACAATAGGTTTCTCAATAATTTTTGGTAGGAGTTGTTTAGATTGGCTAGCATGGAATTGACCTGAAGCACCAATTACCACCCTCAGGCCGATGGTTAGACAAAGATTGTGTAAGTGGGTGGAAGGGTATATGCTTAACTATGTTGTAGGGCAGTAGAAAGCTTGGATTAGGTGGATGCATTTAGGTGAGCATTGTTACAATACCGCACATCATATTTCGATAGCGATCACTCCTTTTAGAGCCTTGTATGGATATGATGCTCCAAATTTGTGGATTTAGCTTTTGGTGATAGCAGAGCTCCTAAGGCCAAAGATTGGACACATGAAAGTCATGACATCCTTAGGACCCTCAAGGACAATCTTCCAAATGCCCAAAGTCAGCAAAAGATATATGCAGACAGGCATAGAATTGACTTTGAGAGATGTTTTGAGGTGGATGATTTAGTTTTCTTGCACCTTCAACCATATAGGCAGCCTTCTTTGAAGAAGAGCAGTGCAGAAAAGTTGAAACCTCGCTTGTATGGCCCCTTACAAAATTGTTTGCAGGATAGGTGAAGTGGCTTATGAGTCTGAATTGCTAGAGAATAGTAGGATCCATAATGTGTTCCACATTTCTCGCCTTAAAGGCCATTGGGATAGCACATCACATCTTCATCAAAGCTTCCACCTTTAGATGAGGATGGCAAATTAGTTTTGGTTCCTGTAGAGGTTTTGGATGTCAGGGAAAAGAAATTGAGGAGCAGAGTCATTAAGGAGTATCTCATTAGATGAAAGACTTGCCCATTGAGGATGCCACTTGGGAGTGTGAATAGATTTTGCAACTTCCTAATTTGCAATTGCTTGAGTGCAAGAAATAATGGGAAGGGAGGACTGTAATGTCCCCTTTCGAGGAGTAGTCAACATTGATCATTTAGCCTATTTTATTCCTATAGGCTAAAGTTAGGTAGTAAGGGAATAAATTAAATTAATTATTTTAAGTTGTCCGAAAAAGTAATATTTTTACGGATAACTTATTTTAATTAATTTACTTAAGTGACTAGAATGAAAATGATAAGAAATATTAAAAGGGTCACTTTATTATTTGAAGCTTAATGAAATTTTAAAAGGTGGGAATTCAAAAAGGCCTTCAGGAAAGTTCCTTGGGATTAATAAAAGAAGATTTTGGAGCAAACCCTAGGAAAATCAATTTTGGTAGTGGAAGATCTACCCTAGTTGGTTGTAGGTAGAATCATTCAGATTTTGCATTTGATCACATTGATGGAGATATTTGAAATTTGTGAGGTCTTGTTTCAAGACAAATTTTTGAGTTCAAGTTCTAGATAATTTGATGAAATATCAAAGATTAATTTTAGAGGTGAAAATAGTAATATATTTGCAATCTATTACATCAATTAATATAGCCGTACACTCTATAGCCTGTTGTACTTGCAATATTATTTTACCGTGGAAACTATACCAATACTAATTGGTCAACCTGTTGAAGTGAGGCACTTGAGTTATAAATATTAGATTGGCATTTGTAAGGAGTTTCTACGGTCAAAGGAGGATGCACCGTACTGTTTGTAACCCCAAGGAAAAGTTTGAAACTCATGGGAAGTCTTATGTGGCCCACAAAACTCCAATGTAGCACTTGATAGTCAATTGGGTCAACATCGCCTTTGGAAAGGAAGTCTATTTCAAATTGAAAGCTAATTGAATTCCTTTGGGAGTGAAGTTGTACTAAGCAAGGGCGCCGTACGTACTTTGAGGAAGGTTGTAGACATGATCTTGGAGATAGGAAAATTGAAGAAAGGTGTTTGGAGCTATTTACTGTAAAGTCTAGAATCTATTAAGAGGTCAAAAATTTTATTAATAATTGTTTCCATGCTATTTTGAAAATAACTTTTAAGTACTATAGCTATTCCAACAGTTGCAATGTTTAACTTTTAATATCACAAATTCTTGAATAAATGTATAAATACCATTGCTGCCATATTGTTCAAATACTTTATGAGTGTTAAGATTGATTTGTATGAAAATGTAATAATCACCCTTAAAGAATTTTTGAAAATGTTGTTAGCTCAACAAAATGGAAATTGCTAAACAACTTTCCTTTCCACTTTTTGATCACCAAGTTCCTAGTGTGGGTGAGGTGAGAGTATACGGTGTACGGGATTACAATAATACTTGCAAATAAAACAATTGAAAGTAATCCACTTATCCAGTGGGGTTAGCTTGGCATTTCCACTTTTCAGTGGGAAAGCTTATACAATAAAGGAAATCTAATGCCAACTTTTCCACTTTTCAAGGGTGAATGAATACAAAAAATACACAACTCTTCCACTTTTCAGTGGTGAGTGAGTAACAAAGCCACTTATGCAGTAGGGTGAGTAACCAGAACCAATTATGTAGTGGGGTAAGTAACATAAGTAACAAGAACCAGATCATTGGTGGTACTACCACTCAATGTTACAATGTTAGATCTTACAATTCATTCCAAACCAAATACATATTTGTTGTTACAAATATGATCATAAAATAAATTGATAGAACAACCCCACATGTATCACAACATCAAAGAACTAACCACCCATCATGTATATGTCAAATATACTACAAAGATTGGCATTTAGATGGCTGGTGCAGGTCTGAAACCCTGTTTTTACAGCTGGAACAACAAGTCAATAAGTCTGAAAATTTTACCAAATCACTCCCATATGCATCCCCAATGAACTTAAGCTCAAAGATTGGCAAATAGATGGTTGGTGCAAGTCTGAAACCCTTCTGTTACAGTTTGGACAGCAAGATATAAACTCAAAAAACTTCTCCAAAACATGGATCCCAAAATCTGCAATCAAATACTTTGAATTATCTTCTTTTTGAAACCTTGGAACTGGAACTCCGTTGAAGAACAATGTGATTCCTGAATAGAACCACTCCACTAGCTAGGGATTATCTTTCAAATCTGAAACTAGGAATCAAATGAGGGATTTTGTCCTCAAACGATTTTTGGAAGAACTTGTAGGTTCAATCCAACAGCATAACAATATGTGTAATCTTTAGTATATCCAAATGAGCCCACAACACCTCCTTTTATAGCTTTTTTCATTGCTTTTTTTGAAAAAGTGATTTTTGCCTTTTTGTTCGTTTTTCGAAAAATCACTTTTTTATTTTTTCCGAAAAAAACACTTTTGCTTTAAATTAAATAATTTATTATGTGCAAACATTTAATCACCTTTTCAATCAAATTCCCTTTTAAAGTAAAATAAAACCTTTTTCATGTGCAAGGCCCCCTTATTTCTCTTAGGTGCTTAAAAGGGAATTAAAATACCTTTTCGAAAAGATATTATGCTTAAGTTATCAAAAATAATGATAAAACATTATAACTTAGTGAATAATTTATTTATTTCACCCTAAGTTGTGGAAAATTCCGAAACACATTGGAATCCAAATTTGACCACACCAATATGAAACTAAGGCAATAGGTGAATAATAAAAGCCAATTTGGTGACTTGCTATAAATAGATGTGCTCTTTAAAAATTTTGGAGAACACCCCAAAAGTTAGAAAACACTTCAAAGAGTGTCATTCAAATCAATATTGCCCACAAAGATCATTGCCAATAATAAAAACCTTGTAACTCTGAAACTACATCCTCCAAGAACTTTTGGAGTTCTGCCAACTCACCTGGATTTTACAAAAGAACCTTGAAAACTGGCCAACACTCATGGAACAACATGGAGTAAAAATGGGGACATTACAAAAAATTATGCTTGAGAGATTTGAATGAATTTTCCAAGTGAGTTCAAACACAAATCCAGTGTAAACAGTTACATATGAAGTATGTGAAAAAACGCTTGCATAGAAAACAGTGGAAAGATTGCAAAAAAATGCTCTGATATATTTCATTTATCTTCACTCAAACAGCTCACCAAATCATATCTTACAAAGAGATATTCAAAGTCTAGAAATGAATTTCAGTCTGATACAGGTCTGAATCAGCAAGTACAGCAGGTACAAACCCACTTAAAACCCTCATAATTCACTGCAGATCCAAAAGTCCATCAAAATAAAGCTATATATACATTCCTAAGCCTTGGTTGTCAACATTTGGAGTGATAAAGGACTAAAAAGTGAGCTGCTTTAGCCTGGGAAATCTCACACCACGCCCCAAGCAATTGTATGACCAACACTTAGAAAATTCCATAAATCCTCAACAAACTCTGCAAACAATCATTAATCACACCAAAATATTTGCAACTAGAAGACGTCCAATACTTCCATGATCAAAACCAAAACTGAAAACTCTGTTTAAACTCAATGGTGATCTCTGAAATGAAATCACTGTCATCTAGCTAGGGATTATCTTTCAAATTTGAAACTAGAAATCTTGAGAGGGTTTTTGTCCTCAAAAGATTGTTGAAGAACCCAAGTTCAATTCGATAGCATAATGCTACCATTCATCAACATATGCAAAAATGAGCCCCAACACCTCCTTATATAGCTTTTGGAGGGAAAATATCCAATTTGAAATTATAAAATAATTCACTTTTTCCACCAAAAGAACCTTTTAAAAGATTAATGAACTTTTTTACGAGTAAGACCCTTATTTCTCCTAGGCGTCCATTTTGAGGGACATAAACACCTTTTTAAAAAGTTATTAGACTTAAGTTGTCAATTTATTAATATAACATTAGAAACTCAAGTGCATAATTCAAATAATTCACGCAAGTTGCGGAAATTACTGTAATGTTATTGGAATCCAATTTTGACCACACCATGATGAAACTGAAGCAATAGAATGATGACTAGAGCCAACTTGGCGACTTACTAAAAATAGACGTGCTGTCCAAGAAGTTTGGAGAACACCTCAAAAGTTAGAAAACACTTCTGAAAGTGTCATTAGGATCCTAACTGCCAATTGAGCTCATTGCTATAAATAGAAAACAAAAAATGATGAATCTGCACTCTCTAAGAACTTTGGAGTCCCCTTTCTCTTACCAATTAACCTACAAGAACTCAGGAAATAGGCTATCTATCGCCAAACGGACTAGGCTTGAGAAGGAGACATTACATGTAATTTGAGCTCTTCATTTTTTTGAGGTTATGCTTTTCATTTCAACCAAATTTCAATTTTCTCTAATTCATCCAAGTGTATCTTGTATAAATCATGGATGATATTATCCCTCTCATAGGGCATGCCTTTGGCATTTTTACAAATGTGTCTAATGTAAAGACTAGCATCAAATATTGGCTTGTAATGGGTTCTTCCAATTTTGACCACCTTCCCTTCATTTATATATTTTATACATTGATGCAAAATGGAAGGAATAGCTTTTCATTGTTCAATCCACTGTCAACGAAATAATACACCACATCTATCCAATGATAGTATGACATGACATAAGATTGGTAGTTCTCTTTGAATCCACTATCAAATGTAGAATGATGCATCCCAATGTATTGATTAACATGCCATTAGTCATCTTAAAAGAAATCCTAGAATGTATATATTGTTGAGATGAAATATGAGTGAATAAAAGTTCATCAATTCATATATTATATTGGCATGCTAGGTCAATAAGAAATTGAGTAGGTGATGAAAATTTATGACTACCAAGTATGTATAATGGACCATAATAGTTCACTTGTGGGATCTCCTCATTGGAAAATGTCATCAATGATGTAGGAGAAGAAGATATAGCTTTGGTCTCAATTGTCCTCACAAAAGTGCATAAGTGTGACTTATCTTGATGCATACACGAGTCATCTATGGCATCATCATCCACTCATCCATAGTAAAAGTATTTTGTACCTCAACATTGTTTGTATAAGAGGGGAATGGATTAGTGTATATTTCCAACTGCTTAATTACAAGTGCAACTAAAGGATTCTTGTCATCATTAACACATTCAACATGGATCTTGTTGTTGTCAATAAGATCTCGCACTTTATGTTTTAGACTCATGCATGATTTTTTGTTGTGTTGTGTCCTTTGACTTTTAAAGTTACAAAATGCTTGCTTATCAAAGCTCTTTGGAAGAGGCTTTATTTGGATCTAGTGGACAAGTAGGAGGGAGAGTAATCAAATCAGTGCTCAATAGACTTTGAAGTACATCATCCAAGGATGCTTGCAACTTTGTGAACTTCCTAGGAGCATTTTGTTTGAAAGATGTGTTGTACCCCAAAATTAAAATTTTTGCTACACTTAGACATTTTGAAGAAATGAGTAAAAGTCTTGTTAAAACAGTCAAAAAGGTCAAAATTTGGGTGTGCATGTCTTGCATGAGGGGTTAAAACACAAAATTTTCAAAATCTGACGATCTGGGTCTACTAAGAGCAGCTTAATCTACAAAACCCATATCTCAATTTTTATCCCTACTTTTTAGGAAAACTGCTATTTTTAGAAATTTTCTAAAATTAGTAACATTTTCTGGGTTTCTTTTGAAACGGATACTGGCAAAACTTTCTAAAATTAGAAAGTTGATCCGTCAGGGTCCAAACTGATTTTGATTGGCTCAAAATACGTCCCTATCAGGCTGGTGTAGTCAGAATCTCAAAATAATCAGTTTTGCCCTAGTGGGTCTATTATGCTTTTTTAGAAGCATATCAGGAGCTCCGATGTCATTAATGGAGGTCAATCAGCTGCCAGGCGTCAGATTCAACATTCAATGCGTTCAACAGAAGGTGAGTTCATGAGCTAGCACGAAGAACGAGAAAGAAGGTGAAAAATGATGAAAATTTTCTAACACTGCCAGACTTGGGCGCCCCAAGTGAAGATAGGCGCCCATCTTTTTAGGGCACTAAAAGATGAAATTAGGGTTTATACCTCCAATCAAAGTTGTTCATTTCTCTGTCAGCTCCGCAACGAATCCAACGGTGCAGCCATCAGATTATCCAGTCTTCTGGGATTCGAGGCTGAACAGAGAGATTTCACACAGAAGTCAGAGTGGAGAAAATGAGAAATATCAAAAATTGACTAAGTGTGGAGACTTTGGGCGCACTTGGTGAAGAAGGGCACCCAGCTTTTTGAAGCACCTAACTCAGCAGTTAGGGTTTGAAAATATGCTCGATCTCTTTGGCATTCAACCAACTTTGCAACACCTGTCTTCGTCAGATCATCCGATTGTCCAATCTCCAGCAGATTCAGATTGAAGTGGGGCATACATAATGAAGGTTTCAAACTTAAAGATGAAAATCAGATAAAATTGACCAAGTTTGGAAGGTTTGGGCGCCCCAGGAGAGAAGAGGCGCCCAAGATTTCAAGGGGTAAAACAAAGGAATTTGCAGATGTGGCTCTAACATGATCTCTTCACAGTTGATCCAGCTCTCCAACAAGATATCCAACGCGCCAATCGGAGGTTGCAGTCGACAGATACGAGGAGCTGAACAGAGGGTCTGGTGAGAGCTGAGAACTGAGATTCAGAAGCAAACAAGAAAAGGTAAAAATATCCTAACTATGGTGAGTTTGGGCGCCCCAGCTTGCCAGGGGCGCCCAAACTTTTGGAGGTCTATATTCAACTGTTTGGCGAAGCTTCTCCCAGGAGACCCCTCCTAATATCTCATCAGCTTCGCAACGAGCATAACCGTCAATCAATCCAATGCCCGAGTCACCAGATTCGACGAGATCATCTGTAGAAGAAGAGTGAATGAAGAAGTTGAAGATCATCAAAAATGGCTAACTCTGGACAAAATGGGCGCCCCTAGAGAAGAAAGGCTCCCATGAATCCGAAGGTCAAAATGGAGATTTTAGTCAGAGACTCCTCCAGAACAATCTTCTTAGAATTGATCAGGGTCCACGATGAATCCTTTAGCTTGCTCATCAAATTAGTCTGCAAGCGGGAAATTGAAGGCGAAGTAGGGGGTCAAAATGGAGAAAGTTGAAAATATCAAAAAATTGACTAACACTGCTTGAAGTGGGCGCCCCTAGTCAAAAAGGGCGCCCATCTTCTCATGCCTTAGAGAAATTTTCAATATTTTCAAAATTTTCAAAATTGCAAGAAAGAAGATGGCGTCCAAGTTCAATGAGTTGAGGTTTTAGGGTTTTGGAAATAAAAGCAAAAGAAAGCAAACCTAAAACCAAACCCTGAGTCTATTTAACACCTTTCTTTCATGTAATTTTTATTATTTTTGCAGGTAGCATTCAAAGGAGAAAGTTGGAGCAGCAAGTTTGAAGAAATTTTTCAAGATTCAATAGCTTAGTTTGCTAGTTTTTCATCAAAATTTTCAGATCAGCAACATAAACCCTTGCTTTTTCATCCAGAAGATCAAGTTTTCAAAGAGAAGGCCAAGGTTTTCAAATTTTCAGCCATCTGGGTCTTTTCACTTTTTTCCTCTGAAGAAATTTTCAAGAACTTCATCAAGTTGCAGCAGCTTCTTTTTATTTGCATGTCAGTGAAATCCTCAGTGCATTCAGTTTTCAATCATCTGGGTCCTCTCAAATCAGTCTTCTGAAGAAAACCCATATCATAGCTTTTTCAAGAAACTTTCAAATCCTAGGGTTGGCTGCTTTTTCGATCAACAATCAGGGTTTTGCAAATCTAATCAACTGGGTTCATTTCTAATCATATTCTGAACAAAACCCAGGTGCCAACTTTTTCGTGAAAAATTGAAGAAATTAGGGTTTGTTGCATTTTCATGCAAAATTCAAAATTTTTGAAAACAGACAATTTGGGTTTTCTTGCAACGAAATTCTGAGCAAAACCCATATCTCAGAAAAATATTCAAAAAATTTCTCTGTTGGAGCAAGAAAATCAGCATTCTAAAAATAGAAGTTGCTTAAAACTTGTCTGAACATAGGCAAGTTTACAGTCATTCTTCAAGGTTTCCGAAATGGAGTACACTCCCAATGTTTTCAAGATTGAATCAGCTCTCTATCATGATTTCATCAAAACAGCTGAGACAAACTTGCATCATATCAAGCCGGTGTTTGATTTACACACTTTGGAGAGCGCAGGCAACACCTCAATCAGAAACCTGGGACACTCTGGACTCCTCGCAGCAGCGTCTATTCCTATATCAGTTCAAAGTATTGAGTTTGTAATCACTTGCATCAAGCATTACAACCCGACTACAAGGGAGATCCAGTCAGTGGATGGCAGATTGATTTATAGTCTAAAGCCTGATATGATCGAAAAGTGTTTTTCCATTCCCCCATGGCTTGAAAGTGTTACTATCTCAAAGGGTGAATGTGAGAGGATACGGGAAATGCATAAGGAAAAATACAAGAAGAAGATTATACTGAAGTGAATGAAAGAAAAACATAAGACTCTGCCAAGTCACACTTCCATGATGTCAGCAAAGTTTGAGAAAGCGGCCAATGAGGTCGAAGATTTCCTGAGATCTGTTGCAGATGCTGAAGATATTCTAGAAAAACGGTTTTTTGCTATTGAGGGCATAGATGCACCGAACCGGGACACAATTTCTAATTTTCTAGCGGATGTGATCGAACTTAAAAGCAACTTTCTTCTAAAAGCTTTCTTTCCCGCTTTCTTTCTATTCTTGGAATGATTCTTATCCATTCTTTGAGAAGAGAAAGAAGATAAATGTAATAGTTGGCGTTTCCCGCTTTTTCTGCTTTCTTAGGTGTTAGATGTTATCTTCTTTCTAGATTTAGTAATAAAGCTTGCTTTGAGCAAGCCCTAGTTAAAGCAAGGAGATTTTAGGGTTCCCTACTCCTCTGCTTGTCTATAAATAAGAGCCTTTGCTCATTAGTTTCTTTAACCATGCTAGTGATAACAAAACGCTGAGCCTATTGTGCCTTCTATTTGTTATTCGAGTGTTGTTCAATTGTGTTCTGATACCAAATTGTTGAGCCTCTTTAGCCAACAAGGAGCTAGTGTGATTGTTTGTATTGTGTAAGAACAAGATTGCAAGCCTCTTTAGCTGCAATTTCTTGTTCCAGGCATGTTAGAAGTGAGTTTTGTTCCAGAAGTTTGAGTAATAAAATCATGAGCCTCCTTTGCCTTGATATAACATCTCATATTTTTTTTATTTATGTTCTACTTTTATGATCTTGATTTCAACTTACATTGAAGTGTGTAGATGTTTGTTGAGAGAGAGTTTATCGAAGTATTTTGTCAGAAATCAACCTTGTTCATTTCTAGTTTCTCTTGCTCTGCTTATTACTTGAGAAGTTAGAAACGTCTTTAGTTTAAGTTAGAAGTAGTTGAAGTTCTCAAAACAAAAAATCTCAGCTACGGCGTTTGTGTTTAATAAACCTTGTGCTCTAAGCTGATCAAAAAGATAGGCAACTTAGTTCTTAGTTTACTTTCTTTCAACACCATCAGCAAGAGGGAGCTTCCCCTCCTAATTTGAAGAGTAGTTTATCTATGCATAGCTGTCCGTTTCAAATACGCATTCCAGAGGTGCGAATTTAAACGCCAACAAGATGGAACAGTGGAAGTAGTAGCAAATTGGTTAACATTTTCCTTCAAATCATTGTGCTTTGAAAAATTATGACTTTTGAAATTTGAAAAGGTAAGAGGATTGAGATGAAGATCCATATCATATTTGAATATGTTAGATGCTAATAATTTGGTTTTGAAATTTTTCAAATGATTACTTGGATCTCTGAAAGATGGAAAGCTTCTCAAGTAAGCATTATTCTTAATAGTAGGAAGAAGTCCTTCATGAAACATAATCTAAAGCTCATTATCATCAAATTGAATCTTTACTTTGCAACACAAAGATTGGAAGATGATAACATAATCCTAAATAGGATCATTATTCTATTGGATACATTTAGTTATTAAGGTTGCTCATAATGATCTTCAAATCCAGATTTACATGAAAATGCTTTAGGAAGGTTCTACCTAAGTCATCAAAGCACTATATAGAACTTGGAGGTAAAGAATAAAAACCATTGAATAACATAGTGTCTTAAAGTTCATGGGAATAATCTGGCTAAGATATGTTCATTGTATGCAAAATTCATACATGCAGTAGTGAAAGCTTGTAGATAAACATTTGGATCTCATTTTCCATGGTAGAACTTAAATCTAGGGGCAACAAGGACCACAAGCAGTGGATACATAAAAACATCAAATGCTAATGGTTTGCAATGGGTAGGATTGTATGTGATGCCATCCTTTTTTGTCGTTGATTTGCCTCTTAAGATATAGACCATTTCTTGTAATAATGTATCCAAGGTGGAGGGAGGGACAAGGGTAGTGTTGGGGGTATACGTAACTATAGAAGTGTAGTGAGGGTGTGAGGTAAGGTGTGAAGACATAGCCATGGATGGATGGACCACATTATAGGAATTATTGGTCATGGAGTGGGATGGAGGAATAGAATGAATCATGGATTGGGAAGGAGGTATTTATGGGACATGTGGATGGAGGGTATAGCATTAGTAGCTATGTGAGTGGAAGGATGGGATATAAAGGGATTGCTAGAGGGGAGTGAAGCACTAGAAGTAGGTATGAGGGAGTAAAAATAGGAGGTAATCCTTAGTGAGGAACAAAACCAATGGTAAAGGTAGGAGGGATGGCAGAGGTAAGAGCGACAATAGGGATAATAACAATGGCCATGGAAGTGGTAGGGGTAGGGTTTAGATCAAAAGAATAGGTGAAACAAAAGGATACACCATTAGAAGTCAATAAAGAACCAAGATCATGAAGAATATATATGCCAAATGAACCCCACTCCAATGTTTTATAAAAACCATCAGCTAATTGGCAGGGAAATTTAGCTTGAGTGGATGCATTGATAAGCACTTGCCTAGTGAGTGAGAGATCTTGCTTAGCCAAGTGTGCCTCATGATCATAGTCTTGTTGATCATCAAGTGGTTCTCAACATGAGCATCCAAAAGTATTTCATTATTATCTTAATAGGGCCAAAGTGGGGTTTAGGCAACCACTCCTCAAAGATTAGGGATTCAAGTATCTCATGGCATATATAAAGCAATATGGCTATGTAAGATAGAAAAAATGGGAATGTAAATCACTCTCAGATTTAAGAATCAGTGATATTTCAGATCTGAAAATGAAACCCTCAAGAAGAATCCAAGTGTGGGAAATGTGGGCAAAGATAACGTTACCCAATAAGGCACAAATCCTAGAAGGAAAGATATAGCCATGAAGTAACAATAAGTAGAAACACAAAACCTTATAAGATTTGAAAAATGATAGAGCAATCAGAAAGTATAGATCTAAAACCCTAATTGCAAAGAAGGTATAACCCTACGGTGAAATCTTATGGAGCGTAAGAGATGTCAAGTTCACCAGAACATAAGGGAATAAAGTAACCTTATGGATTAACCTAGGCCAATGCAATAAAATGTAACAATAAAAGAACGATTAACTTAGGTAAATCAAAGGAGCTATTAGTTGATAATTGAAATGCTATTTTCAGAAATCAAATGCAATGAATCGGGTACTTAGTTCTTGAAACAACAATGAAGAATGATTGCTAATGCAGCATAGAACAAACTTGTTAATAGTAAATACCCACAAATTAATGCTCTGAATATGCTCCTTGTCTTGGGATTGTAACAGTCTAGAACCTTTTGTGGGTTGAATCCGCATCTTGTGGGGTTAAACTTGAGCTGGTCGGAGATCACCTAATCTATGGGATCAATCTTATAACTCATGGGTGTGATGTGGCTCTCTACAAACTTCTATGACCTATTTCACCTCGATCGTTGATGTTTGAGGATGTGCAAAGACTAGAAGTATTTTAAAAATACCTTTTGGAAGCTATTGAATTGTGAGGGTCAAGTTCTTCTTAATCAACCCCTTGATAAAATAGCTTTACAGTCCTAGGTGGATATTGAAGACAACACTCTTGAATATGTAGGTGTCCTAGATGCAGAAATCAATGCAGATGTGTTCTTTTTTGTGCTCAAATTGAAGTGTTCCTAGGTATGAATATTCCTTGTAATTTGGTTGATCTTTCTTGTTCTTGGATGTTTCTATGATTTGTTTAAATGCACAAGTGAGTTCCTTTAAATACCAAGACATAACAAGTAGTCGCACTAACATGTACCATGATGGCTCCCAATGCTAGTGGGAAAGAGTGGGAGTTTGCAATTGAAATTTAGAATTTAGAATTTGGAGTCAATTCTGCATGGCTCGATATCAAACCCCCACTCTACAAGATTGATCCAAGATGGGAAATACAAGATCTTGAGATTAGGAATAGATACATGGAAACGTGGGTTAATAATGAGGCAAATGTGTGGAAACATGTGCAAATAGGGCAAGGATAAGATTGAATTTGTGAAGTGTGTGTAGGTGAGAGTAAATAGGGATGGATATGGATTGGGGAAAGAGCCAAACTTACACAAGGGTGTACCATGTATTATGTAATTGTATTAAGACAGTTTCCCAAAAATGGACCCAAAACTAAATGGGAATTTGCATGGGTATACAATTTTCACCTTTACAAATATATTGCTTTTATCTTCTTGGCATGTTTAGGATTTCCCCGCTTTGAGTTCACCACACTTTTTGTTAGTTGGACCTTTTTAATTGTTTCTTCTAGCGAAGTTTGATCTTGTAGCCTGTTCTTGGAGTTCTTTATCTTCCTCATATTATCTCTACTGATGATTCATTAAGCTCGCTTAACCTATTTTTGTCATTTATGGATGACACTAAAATATATATCCTTCTTTCTTTCTATTTTTGTAACTTTGTTTAAATCACAAAAATTTCTTGTGTTTTGTGGATTTAAGATTTACATATGTATCTGGAATAGTGTCTTTGGTTCATCTTATTTATAAATGTTTTCAGAAAAAAAGAGTACTTATGGTTCTACTTAACTGGAAAGGAAATTGGTTTTCAAGATATCGCAGAAGAAGAAATGTGTCTATCTTAATATTTTTCTTTCTGTATTGGAGTCACATAAATTTCTTGTGTTTTATGGATTTAAAATTTATGCCCATGTGGAATTGTCTTCGGCTTGTCTTATTTGTCAGTGTTTTAGATAAAAATGATACTCTTGGTTATAGCTTATATTTAACTGGAAAAAAGGCTGATTCTCAGGATGTCCCAGAAGAGGAAATGTGCCCTAATCTTCAGATCCTCCTTGGAGGTTTTCAGACAAGCACAGGCGAGCAGGCAAGTCCAGTTCTTAAATCTGGTATTTTGTTTACTTTTAATGTCTTTTTTGGAATACTCGTCAGAATATAGATGGTGCTGATGCTTTTGTTTGTTACTGTTCAGTGGCTTGTTTTCCAAGATGATGGGAAATCAACTGCAGAAAATTATGCCATAATTGCAAGGGAAGCAACAACAGAGGGGCGGGCTGTTGGAGAATGGGACTTTTGGGATCGTTTCAATAAGGACCTACCAATAAAAAGACGTCAAGTATTCATAATCAAGTTACTTCGTGGTGCTTTCAATGGCCTTTCCTACATGCATACCCATAATAGACTGCACCAGAGTCTTGGACCTGCTTCTGTTGTCCTGAAGTATGCAAGTTGAACCAAGCGTGACTACATCTTGTTTAATTTCATAATTGATGCATGAATTTAAATTTATGAAATGATTAACTGCCACTTTATTTGGAACTTGACAGCATGATTGAGGAAAGAGATGCACGTTACCTGGTGCCCCGTCTTCGTGATTTAGCTTTTGCAGTCGACATAAGGTAATTTAGTTGCATTTTGGTTGCACATTGATGATAGTGTGGCATTTGCTACTCTACTGACTTGTCTTGTATTCTGTAGTCTGTTCTTATATGCAAGCTACAAGGAAAAAATCAATCTGGTTACAAAACCAATGCAAGATGCCAAGTGCAAGCAATGAGTTTGTTTGTAATAAAATGAAGAGATCCTGGTCTACTAGTCTATAGGATCAAATAAAAAGACTCTCTTTATAATGACCAGAAAGCAGATATAGAAAATACTATGTTAAGGCAGTGATCTCGTAATCAGAATGAGAATTATCATTACTATTGTTACAATGGAACTGCAGGAATTTATGATTAATAAAAGACCATATTCTGTCTTGCAGGACCAACATCTTAATTTTCCATCTGCAGGACTTGTCTTGCAGCACCCACATCTTTTCTGACTTGCTGGATGCATGTCTTTTTTTGTCTTGCAGAACCCACTTCTGAATTGTTGAAGTATTTCTGTAAGGTCACTTTACAGGAGATGGATTTGATGAATAGATTTGGTCCCTTATACAACAATCCAGCAAAAGTACTGTCATGCAAATTATTGAAAACAATTCTAAATTTAATTTGAAACTAAACTTTAAGTTTGAATTGAAGCCTCAAAATTAATCAACAAGACTGATAGGATTTATGTTGACATTTTCGATGTAAATGTTTAGTGCACTCATTTAACTAAATTCAATATTCAGCATTTAACAATTGCATTAGTTTAACCTATAAGTAGCAAATTTCTGAATTTCAGCTAAATAAGCTATGGTTTTCCAGATATACTTGATACAAAAAATCCTGCATTTCTAATGCCTCATGCTGTGAGATGGTTATGAGGCACATATATGGTCCAAAGTGGTTCTATGTTTTATGAATTTAATAAACCTTATCTCCATTATTCTCTTCCAGCTTAGGATTTCCTTCAACTAAAAGATTCTTCCTTTTGTCAAAGTGATAGGGCAATTTTTGGTTCAAGGGATTTGCCTTTAGATACAGCTTCAGAAGCACTGTCTGAGGGCTTATGGCGCAGAGCAGCAAAATCTGGTGCTTCCACACCACTAGAGAAAAAAGCCTTTGGAATTGCAGATGACATGTAAAGTTGTTCATTGATCTTCTATTTAGAAATAATCTTTATTTCTTTATTTTCCTAATATTTAAACTTTTGTAATTTTATGGCGGATCTTCTCTTGAGGATTTATGTTTTGGTTTGCATTGCAGCTCTCAGATAATCTTATGTGCTGATTAGCACTTCTTTTGGCAGATATGCAGCAGGCCTTCTTTTAGCATATATGGCATTCATCCCTTTGTGTGAAGCTGGAAGTATTGACGGTCCATCCCTGCAGGTTATACATCTAAGCCAACTAAGGGAAATCTTTTTTACATTTGATAGCTTTATCTGATTCCAATCTTTGCTGAAGAATGTAATTAATCAGTAACGGCTTTTCCCGAAGACGTGAATTAATCATACTTTCTCATCATTTTACAGAGACTATTAGAAAGTACTTTTCAACTTGATATGGAAGCAGTAAGAGAGTATGGTTCTACTCTCCTTAAGCTTTTATCACGTGTCGTTGGCTGAAAATTAAGTTCAATGATATTTGTTGTATATTCATAGTTATGTCATCAATATTTCAATTCTATTATAAACTTAATGAGCTGTTTCATACAGGTACTGCAAAGCAGATGATCGCTGGACAGAAGGAGTGAATTTCCTTGATCTTGGTGATGGTGCTGGCTGGGAACTACTCCAGGTATCTCAAAATTTTGTTCTTTCAAGAGTTGCTGGCCTGGAACGACTCTAGGTATCTTGAAATAGGTTGCTTTCTAGTTCTGCTTTAAAGTAGCAAAGGCTGGGAGCTACTCTTGGTATCTCAATATATAATTTTGTTTATAGTTCTTATTTGAAGTGGTGCTATCAGAGTCTTGAATTTTTATTTCCCAGGCGTATTCTTTCTATAGAGCTGTGTTCTCCTGGAATGGCCTCTTATCTATTATTACTTTATTCACATTAATTTTTTTTCAATATAGTTTTATCTAGTTTCACAATCTCAAGTTTTAAGCTTATTCAAAAATGATGCTTTAGGCCACGTATCAGTGACTTCTATATTGTGTTTTTATGGGAAATAGAGAAATCATTTTAATTTTATTTTTTGAAATTTTTTCTCTTTTCATTCCCATTGTTTACAAATGTTCACACTTTTGTTCTTGCACATCGCTCTACTAAGTTCTACAGGACTTTTGTCTATAGAAATGGATATTGCAATTCAATTTCACTACTTTTTTTGTTTAGGATTCTTAGTTAATGGCTTCCTTTTCACAGGCGATGCTAAATCCCAATTACCGTTTACGTCCAACTGCAAAAGCTGTCTTGGATCACAGATTCATGACTGGAGCTGTTCTGTGACTTTGCTGCTGAAGTGTGAGGATAATATTGCTTCTTGCTTTATATAAAAGAGGTTTGTTCAAGAGGTTGTAATATGTTTTCTTCACTAATAGACTTCCAAGATGTGACTTTCTTAAATTGGGTACAAAAGATAAAGATTGGAGTGTTCATTCGTTGAAGTGCATTTTGTTTTATGGTCATCTTTGCTTTTATTTTTGGGCAAGAAAGCTAAGCATTATATTTATGAAAATTTCAGTATGCATCAGGCCTGGTTCAGAACTGTAGCACATCCACTTCCTGCCCAAGCAAGTAGAGCTGCTGTTTTTCAATGAACTCCATGCCAGTAAAAGCAATATACATTCTGACAAGTGACTTAGCATGTACCAGATTTGTTACTGACATGATTAGTTTACTGTTTGCATGCACTAAGATTTTTTTAGATGACAGTAGCTCTTAAGTATGAATCATTCTTACGATCCATTCCCCTTAATGGATGAAGCACTTTGATATTACATTGTGAAACTTGTAGCCCATAGTTTATTCCCATTGCAGTTGGAACCAATCACTCTCTGTGAGCCATTACCTAGAGTCTGTAACTAAATATGAACTTTGCATTTTAAATTTTAATAGCGAAGGTATTGAGTCAATGTTATAACTAGCTGAAGCTTAAGTAATTATGCCGATGGTTACAATTTTGATGGTTGTTAACATGTTTGTTCACATTTGGAGAGCCATCTACTTCACCCAGTATTATTGAATCGATAAAAATTGAGTACTATGTATTCTCGATCTTGAAATATATGACAGGTGCTTCACTTGTTACCATAGCTTGTAAGTAATGATAAAGCATTGGGCAAATCCTAGTTGGGCATATTTTTGGTAAAACATTATGAAATTAGTTCTGAGAAAATGCATTTAACATGAGGTTTTGCATGTAACTACCAGGATTCTGGTGCTCTAATGGGTATATGAAATATAGTAAGTCAAAGAAAGTAATTGTCTAGCATGGCATTGCTGAGGCATTATCCAAATAAGCTTCGCTATTTAATTTCCTTCCATCTATTTTACAATGTGGTAATACGTCATCCAGTTTTATGGATGGTTTGACTGCTAATGGTGTATGCACCCTTTGCATTAGTATGATGACATAACAGAAGTCATTACAGAGGGTGATATTAAACTCTGTTGACTTGACATTCTGTCTGGTCTAGCAGGCTGCAAAGTAGATTTCCAAATGGAAGAGCATTCTGCCGGCATTAGTAAAGATTCTCTAGTTCTGAATATTTTTGCAGTCTTTCACCAGAATTTTGATATGACGTTCATACTTTTGGTACTTAAGGAGGGCCAAAATAGTTAAAGTTTGGTTAAATGCAGGACAAACCCTAGGCTTACATGCTAATGGATTCCATTTTTCAGAGATGCTTGTTACAGTTGGCAGAGTGGTATTCTTTTCTTGCGACTCTATTGTTCAAAATATTCCAATGGTTGGCTAAACTCAACTTATAAGAAGCATTTCTGAAGAATTAAATAGTAGCTTTTATTTTTCAAGATTTTCTGGCTAGAGTGGTTCTATTCTTGTACTTACTCAATGTTAATGATTATGAAGTGATAGGTAGTGAATATTTTATCGATTAGAGTGGCATTTGGAATTAATTAGCTTAGTTGACGAAACATTTCTTTTGTTCATTTTGGGCACTTCCTCTCGTTGTGTTCAAAAATCAAAATATCTAGCAGCTAACTTGAGTATAGAGTAAAACAAACTATGTATTTCAAACGATTGTAACTGTATCACTTTTGGGTATCTTTAAATTGCCTATCATGGTGATAGTTTAAGAAAATCTGGAATGTCTTCTGTGAACACGAATTGAAACTAAATGCGCTTTTGTGCAAATAAAAAAAAGAAGGAAATTTTGTGTATTGTGCTTGATCATAGGTAAGTCAAAGAAAATTTGAACCAATTTTGTTGATCCATTATGGTAGGAAAGGCACGTATGCCTAAAATGGTGTGGTTTTGTGTGTAGACAAATGATTTACAATTTATAGTTTGGCACCTATTGAAGAAATAACTATGTACCCGAACCATGTGTCCCCTATGATTTTAGGCATGTTTCCTGTTGGAGATGTGGAGACAGGTCAGAACTCATCACTTGATGGAGGGGTTCTTCACCTCAATTCCACCATGTATTGTGACAAGGAGTGCACAAGTAGCATTGCTCCTAGACATTCGTGAGAGGCACTGCCCCTCAATCCCACTAGGGGGCGCCTCTTGACCTTGCTTACAACTTCATATAGTTAGTCAAGAGGAATGAGCTTACCTCTTGACAATCATAGAAGTTGGTGGTTGTGCATAGTGCCTTGTGACTTCAAGATCAATAGGCCCCTAAATATCGTTAAGACTTAGATGCATGTTCAGGATATTGATTCCGAAGATGACACACATGTTGATTAGGAGAAATAGAAGGGATTTGATTTGATTCTATTGAATGCAACAATCTCTCATAGTGGTAGTGAATTAGAATCAAACTTTGATTTTGATGTAGAGTCAACAAATGCTGATTAGGGGTAGTGGCATATTTTTTATGTTTTTGTCATTTTGTGGTTGAAACATGTAATCTTTGTCAAATTTGTTGTAATTTTTATGTAATATATATACACATTAACAATGAAAGCAATTATATTTTGTTAATGTGTTTGTCAATTGTCATGTGGAATCTCAATGAAATTCTAGTGTTAAGTATTAAGGTTCTATAATGTACACAATGAATACCTTATCAACGTTATTGTATGAATATTTGAAATTTATTATATTTTTTAATTTTTCCTTTTTTTTTATAGTCATCCTCCATTGTTTTTTAAAAAAAATGGCCTCTCAAAAAAATCATTTTGAAAACTTGATGTAACTGTTATCACGTGAAGTTGAACCTGATGTTTAACACCTCAGTGTAACATGGGAAGACCTCCCAAGTTGTGGGTCATTGTAAATAGAGGTCAACCTCCGGAGAAGGCTGGCTTCCTTTGGTGTCACCTAACTACTGATCTTGTAAGGAAAAAGGTAAAAGAGAATGCATAAAAATGAAAATTAAATCCTATGGTGATACACCGAACTAATAAGAGCAATGGAGTACTTAAGTTACACTTGAAAATTGACAATGACCATAAGATTACACATCAAATTCTGTAAGCATGTCATTAATATCTCACAAATAGGTTTGATTCACACATTTTCAAGAAGGAAAGGCTTTCACAGGCTAGAATCCGTGTGTAGTTATATAAACACAGCTTGTGATTTGTACAATGATACTTTTTTGCAAGGGAAAGCATGAAATACAAGATAAAGTTATAAAGAAATGAAAGAAATTCACAAAATAACTTGATCATTAACCTGAAATGCACGACACTTGCAAGAACAAGATGGTAATTTGAATCATCCACAATTATTAAGGTAAACTCTGTATATTATGCTCTGAATGAGTTACAAAATCCAGTATTTTCTTCTAAGGATTCTCAGAAGTCTCCAAAAGCAGAAAAATATACCAGTAAGAACTAACAACAAAAAGGCAAAAATGCTATATATACAAAAGATGTCGGCCCCTTGGGCATACAAAAATATCAGATTTTCGAAAGATCTGCCCTTAGATCTTTTAATGAAGTTAATGCTGCGTCAAACGGGTGTCACTGCTGTCCATGTCGGTGAAGAGTTGCTTCAGGAAGGCCTCCTTGATCTTTTGCAACTACCGCATTCACTTTTGGTCTTCGTGTCCACCTTCGAATCTCCTTGTCGAGTTGCTTTGAATGCTTCTGAGCTCAGAGCCGATCCACGTCGCTTTCACTCTGTTGATCTTCTTGGCACCGGTCAAGCTGCCAACGGTCTACCTGTAGCTTCCCCTGATTGGTCGAACAGATGCCACACAGGCTACTTCGGGTGGTCAAAAGCTCTTCATCAAAATCGCATCTCGGTGAGACACTAGAAGTGTCTCGCCGATGCGATTACGCCCCTCTGCAGCTATCGGCATAATGCATGACGATCAGCAAGACCACATAGTGAGTTCAAAAGTCATATCGACATCCATGAAGCCAAGACAATCGCTATCGGGAAGACCTTTTGCCGAAAGCAATACCCTTCGGCGAGCTCATTTCTTTATCTGTCGGCAAGACCCTAGGGGGTCGGGAAGACTTCACACCAAACTCCCATCTTGTTGCCGAGACTTCTCCCTGTCAACCGGACCTCATGCCGAAGTCAATACTTTCTCCCCGAAGACGGCCTTGTGAACAACTATCGAGGAAACCTTTATCTATCAGCAGGACATCATGGCGGGCTCCACTAGTTACACCGAAGACATCACTCGATGACACCCTTCTTCGATGTGACCTCCTTTAGTCGGCAAGACCTCCCGGTGAGGTCAAAATCTTTCGGCGAGCTTAGACCACTTCGGGGAGACCTTGCTTGGTTGCCAAGACATTTCAAAAATGAAAAGAACCCCTTCTAGCCGGCGAGACATCTGGAAGGTCTTAGCGACTCTCTCCTTAGAGGATTTTCATGCCGAACTTGACTGAGGCAGGCTTTCCAACTGAGTTCCTTGTGACTCAACATCAGATGCATGATTTAATCCTACACAACAATGTCCCCATTTGGCCTTTATGAACACTTGAAACATAGATTGCCCAACTGATTTAGCCTGTAGGTGAAAATTGAGCAACAGTAACATAAATAAATAAAAGGTGTAACATTGTTTTGTCGAGGAATCAACATCAAATTGAAATTGATGAACGATATAGAAGAGCCAATTAGATACTCAAATTAATTCATGGCAAAACATATTCTATTAGTAAATTGAGAATTAGTTTTTACCTTCATTAATGACTTACTAGGGAAAAAAATAGGTGTATTTTTAATACTTCAAATCTTACACCCTTGAAGCTTATAAAGCATTCAAAAGCTATTTGAAAACATTACAACCAAAGCATTATGATTATATAATAATAGAGGCAATAAATACGAATCAAGGGATTTCCTATAATTTTGATAAAAACAATTGTTTATAAACATCAACAAATAGTATTATCAAGGGGAACAATATCTATAGAGTGCCATAATACATGTAAAATATGTTTTTGTAACCAATAAAATAGTTAGAAGCATGGCACTTGAAGAAGCATGCTTTGACAAAAAGCCATGGGCAGAAATTTAAGTGTATATGTTGGTAAAGCTTTTGTTTCCATTTCAAGTTAAAATCTATTCATATAACTTTTATTTTCTTTTTCTTTGTAGAGTTGAATGTATTGCCGTATTTTGTGTGATTTAAATTGTGAACTAAATTATTTGTGTTTTGTGTGATTTAAATTGTGAACCAAATATAAATATATTTATTTAGAAAAAGATGTGATGGAATTATAATAATTGTCTATAGTAGAATATGTTTTCTAGGTTAGTAAGATTAATTCCAACTTAATCATACTAACCCAAATTCAATTGGCCATAACACAGTTTGGATATTTAATATATTATAATTACAATGAGCTAAAGAAAAAGAAGACGAAACCAATAAAGAATTATTATAGAAAGATAGTAATCTTTTTAAAGAATTTTCCTCTTTGAAAATTGTTTTGCCCATTTTGGGTCAAACACCATTGTATATCCAATTAATTATATAACAAAATAAAGAGGTTCATAGGGGAAGATAAAGTGTTTGATTTGGAATATAATGAAGTCATGTGATATACATGCATAAAGACATCAGATTGATTAATAAGGGTAAAGTGATTTTACATTTATTTTTTAATTTGGGCTATAATTGTATTTTGTAGTTTTTGAGGGTCATAATTTTGTAGGAGTTTTGCACTCTTTCATAATAGTATACATGTCCTAGAATTTTCAACATATTAAATATTTCAAATTTTATTCAATGATGAAGAAGTTACATCCATGGCAAGGTGACCTAATAATTTTTTAGTTTTATTTTGAATAAACACTAAGATTATGGCTCCATAAATGACAAGACCGTCTAGTTTAGGTAACAATAAGCTTGTCTAATTTATAATAAATGACAAATTCAAGAATGAAGAGAAAAGAATAGGAGAATAAAATGTAGTGGGATCTATAAAGTAAATATCTAGAAGATGATAAAACACAATAAAAGACCAAAGTGGCTTTGTCAAACTATTGAAGGTGTAATAGTAGATGAGTGATAAATGTGGTAAAGTATGTTCAACACAACACAAAATCTTGCTTTTACATGTGCTATTCATTTTCACTTGATTTGAGCAATACACTATAATCTTGAAAGTTTAGGAATGTTAAATTTGTTGTTTTGCTAAAATATAAACATTAGATTTGGGTGTGATTGAAATATAAAGGGATACTTTTCACTAAAGTATTTGCATGTGAACTAGCAATTGGATACAAAGAGATTTTTGTGCAATTAACTAAGTTCAAATATAAGAATGTTGTTGGGGGAGCAACACAATTTGGTTGTCATATTCATCACATGCATGCAAATAGGTGCTTTTTTCAACAAAGATATGAACTGAGGATTCTATATAGAGAAATCATAAAGGTTTTGTTACCGGAGGAAGAGGAAATTCGATTAATGTGTTTTAACAAAGGTAATATGTGGTTTCAAAAAAAGTTCCTCAAGAATTGTATGAGTAATTTGGTGGGTATCCCATTTTCAAATCAAAAGTGTGTGTGTTTGTGGGCGAGGGTGGGGGTTTTATATTTATGAGTGTTGCACTTCTATTTGGAGATTAGAAGTTTAACAAGAAATCATAAAGTTTGCATGTGACAAATCAAATATCTAATAATATTCATTGAAAGTTTTAAATTTCAATCATATTATCTAAACTATTTATATCAAGTGAAGAAGATTTTAGAATAAACATTCCTACAAACAATATACTAATATCAAGAAGAGAGGGTAGGAGTATCAAGTTGGATAACATCTAAGAAAACAAATCTTTCCAATGAGCACATATAATCATTTAAGCGAAATTAAATTATATCATGCAATATTTTTCACAAATGACCAATGAGTAAGAATTTTGTTACAAAAAGTGCCCATAAACTCTTTAATAATCAAACTTAAAACTAATATTGACTACAAAACATCAAAGTATTTCCACATTAACCTTATGAGAATAATATCATTGACATCTAAACAACACTTAGACAAGAAAGAATTGGGAGATAGAATAGAAGCAAGAATAATAGTGGCATAGATATGTGTTGGGAAAAGCCTTTCAAGAAAAACCTAGCCTCCAAAGCAGTGAATCCAATATGTTTCCATTAACACAAATGTTACAATACAATAATAGGTTTCATGCCTTCTATGGAGATTGACACTTCAATCTTGGAGGAAAATTGATAGTACAACCTTGTAGAAAGTAATTTATAATGCCTCCATCTCAAGCCTTCAATATATAGACTCATGGAGGCCTATAAAGCCACCAAAAGGAAATATCATGGGCCAAAACAAGATCCCAAAATATCATGGTAAGAATATCATGAAATTTGTTATGATAAGTGCCCACAAATCCCTTAGTAATTAAACTTAAAACTAAGGTTAACTACTAAACATCCAAGTATTTCCACATTAACCCTATGAGAAGAATGTCATAGTATTTGATCTGCAAAAAAAATAGCAACATTTTTACATGTAAACAACACTTAGATAAGAAAGAATGTGAGAGTTACAATAGAAGCAACTACAAGAATAATAGTAACATAGATATGCTTTGGGAAAACCCTTTCAAGAAAAACCCAACCTCCAAAGTAGTGAATCCAATGTATTTCTAGTAAAACGAATGTTGCAATACAATAATAAGATTCATGTCTTCTATGGAGATCGACACTCTTTAATCCCAAATGAAAACTAAAAGCATAACCTTGTAGAAAGTAATACATAATGTCTCCATCTCAAGCCCTCAATATATAGACTTGTGGAGGCCTATAAAACCACCAAAAGGCAATACCATGGGCCAAATAAGGTCCCAAAATACCATGCTAAGAGTTCTCATGACCTGCTCAAGAGAGTGTCTTTCAAATTAGAATGTAACTCCCCCTACACATGTATTTTGAATTTCATTATGCAAGTTGATATATTTAGCTCCTAGGAACTCCCCTATGAATCACTAATTACATCACATATCCAACTAATAATAAAAAATGCTCTTAAAATTCCACTATGTAACCTCTTATTCAATGCCTCATTACAAACAATATTTTCAAGTCCTTGGAGAATAATAAAATAATTATTAAATATATACATATTTCACGTGGGAGTTGTATTTTCCCACTCCAAAAACTTTGGAGATGCACACATAATTAATATTTTATGAACAATTAGAACTTAGGATATGCAATGTAAATAACACACCCAGTCCTAACAAAATTGAGCTATGTGAAGGAGGGGATATTGCTCTGATTTTTAATGTAGTAGATATATATGATCTTCATAAGAAGTGTATTGTTGGCGATCAAGTTAAATATACTTTATATATTCCTAATTAGAAAAAGAAATTAAATTGAGAGCATTTTAGATTTTAATTGTTTTTTAAATGACTAGAGGCAATGGATATTTGGATTAGTTAGTTAAGTGGAAGAACATGATAGTGCATAATTTTGCATGGTTGAACCCTATAGAATTGACCACTCTAGATGAATTGATGATGAATTTAAGTCTCATATATGAGCAAGGATTCAAAGTGTTTTTTAGTTACTCAAGCTAGTTGATGTTGGAGCATATTGGGCATAATAAGGTGATTGAAATCCACAAGTAAAATAATATTTTCTTTCTTTTTTTTCTAATTTTTTGAAGTAATCACATAAAGGGAAAACTGAATGTGAAAGGATGGAGAATATAGAAGGTCAGAGGTTAGGGATAACTAATTGATTCAATTATTTTTGATTGAATGTTATAAAAAATAAATTGAAAGCTCAAAGAGAGGTTGGAAAAATTAGTTCATATTTTGTAGATAGAGATAAGTGAATGATACAAGTTTTTGGAAGCATCTCATGAATATTAAAGCCTATGTTGTTTCTTGAATGGTCTCTTGTTTTTTTTTTTAAATCTAAATTAAAACCATAGAATATTGTGTCTTGATAGTGCATTGGGGATATGTGTATTAAATTTGTGTTTTTCCTACAAGGACAAGACCACCATTAATTTGGATTCCTATCCTTAATCATATCATAAATAATTAATTATACAACCTACTCATATACCCAACATAACTAACTAAAGGGAAGTGTGTCACATGTTAGCATCTACATCACCACATAATATCATAAGTTTAGGTACATGATAAACAACTATTTGATGGTGCACTCAACTAGATGTAAAATAGATTATTTACATTTTTGGTAGACACTTCATCAAAGGTATATAAAGATTATTCATTTATATGGAGCCACAAAAGATAACACAACATCTTCTAAGATTGAAATTAGAGCTTCATAGCTATGTGAATTTATATGAGACTTGATGTAAAGATATATACCCATAAAAAATGGAGAATAAGAATGGACAATAGTAATTCATGTCTTTCCATATTGTAATGTAACTCACATGTATTCATGACTTAAGATTGTAAAAAGTAGAGAGGCACAAAATATGTATATATAAGACATGGAGAGAAAGAGTAGAGATTAAAAGTACAACTTACATATGTAATGGAGTTATGTTTGATATTAATAAAGGGATTTAGCTATGGATATGCATGTGTTTGAGTGTGAATATGTGCATGTGTTATATAATACCCCTCTTAAAAATGTATAATTAAGTAATATTGTAGGCTTACTTCATTTTATGTAGTTTTATCTCTAATCAAGGTTAAATATCTTATAAATGTGTATTTAAAGGACAATTTATGGAAACATTTAGTTCCAATGCTAGGAACCTAGTTAACTAATGCTTAGGGGGTATCATCCTCTATATTACTAGAAGTCGCCATTGATAGAGATTGAGAATTGGTGAGAAGCAAAGACACAATATATTAAAATCTTGAAGTAAAAAGTATGAGATGATTATATTCCCTAGTGAGATCTAAGTTCTTCAAAGAATGAGATGAATTATAGTCCATTTTCCCACACTTTGGCCTTGGATACCAAGAATAAAATAAGAAACTTTGATTTTCTAATTCAAAATTGATAGGTAGATTAGGAGGAAACCTCATAAACTAAAGGTGGTAAAATAAAAGAGTATACTATAGTCAAGAGCTATATTGATTACTAATTTGAAACCAAATTTGGTTCCTTCACAATAAATCAAGAAAATAAAGGTTGATTAGTTTTTGATACAAAGAAAGATGTGTTCCTAGATGGATCCAAAGGAATATTTCTATGTATTTATGAAAAATATGGTCTTATTTATGGGGAAGGGGATGTACCAAAATTTTTGAATGATTATTTAAGGTAATAGGTGTTAAAAAAATTCACATTGCAAAATTAACAGAGAAAATAATATGCACAAGTAAACACATATTTACATTGAAAACCTGGTAAAATTATACTAGGAAAAAACTACAGGCAAAGATCTTTAGTATTTTATTAATTTGGAAAAATTTGTAGATACAACAATCATTAAAGTGTACAAAAAACATGACTTTGAAAAATTATAACAAATTTGAGTTGTAGAGTCCTTGTCAAACCAAAATTTTCAAAAATAGAAAGTGTGACTCATGCAACTACATATCGGTCAAAATTATTATAAATAGTAAGTCCCAAAAAAATGCAACTCATTAGAATTGAGGTTAGGATAACTTTGTTTCTATTTGCATACATAAGAACTTGTCAATTTTAGCATTATCTAATTGTAACAAAATGCTAAGACATCAAGATAGATTCATCAACTATAAATTTCTTATGTTATTGAACAACAAAAAAACTCTATTTTTATATATTTTGTGATGAGCATTCTAAAAGAAATCATAAATTGCATAAAAAATCAAAAATACTAGAATTGGCATTTGAAAAACATTTGATAACAACACCCAAGAAAAACAGACAAACACACTACAATGGTATCAAGTTGGTTTTCTTGCTAGCTTGTGGGGTTAACGGTGAGGAGATCATTTTCAAATTTCTTTTGGTAAGTGAAGTTAGCACTTGCGTATATTCAATTTTCAATAATTCAAGTTAGTAATTAGAAATTCTAATTTATTGTTCAATGATTTCAATTTAGCTTCAACAAAAATTTGGTCTTAATGTATCATTTGAATCATGGAAGATAGAAAAATGAAATATTACTTTCTTGAATCTCTTAGATAAAGTTAGGATGAATTGGAAAGAACATTTCAAATCGTATTTGGGGTAAGTTTAAATCATAACAAGAGTTCTCTAGAAAATAGTCAATTTGTGATAGGTCTGCTCTCTATTCTCATCAACCAAGATTCTTATGGAAAGAAGAGCTTGGAATAAAAGAGAAAGATTTGTGTAAAAACATTTTATAGTGCAAGGAATTTTTTTGAACACTGGCCATAATCAAAGAATGATCTATGTTGCATCTTGGAGGAAGTATATAATTATTTATCAATGGTAGATCAATTAGGCATTGTGGAGATGCAATATATTGTGAATCCATCAATGATTTATTTGCTAAGCTAGAGCTTATGAGACACCCAGATAAGGATGAGATACTTACAGTTACTTCTTGCATTAATGAAATTATAAGTATAACAACACCTAAGAATCCATATAATGATGGCATAATGAAGGAGTTATTTCAGTTGATTATGTAGGGTTTCCAAGGTTTGGATGATATTAGAAATCATTCTTTCGCTAAGAGGGTAATAATTATAGAAACTATTGTAAAGGTTAGATCTTGTGTGGTGATGCTTGACCTTGAATGTGATGATCTAATTCTCAAAATGTTTCACTATTTATTTGCTACTATCAAAAAGCACCATGCAAAAATGTTATAATAACAATGTAGACCATTATGTATTTGATTATAAATTAAAGTGATGATGTCCCCTAACCACTCTTATTAGTCTTATTGGCTAACATGCAAAAGGATGATCAATAATCTTTATTTGTGTGTAGATCTTAGCTGAAATTGTTGTTAAACAATGTGAAGAGAAATTGAAGCCATATTTGACAGTTGAGAGGTTAACTTCCAATGATCCATTGATTATAGGAATTTCTATTGTGAGTAGAAATACACTTAGAAGATATAATCTTGATTCACATGCAAATAATTGTGGACACCAAGTCATAAATGTTGAGGAAATGAAGAGAAGACAACATAAAAAAATTGAAGTTACTAATGATCAGTCCAAGCTTGTTGATAAATCAAGATTAACAGATAATGTTGAGAGCTTAAATCAACCCAGTGAACAATTCATCAAAGGAGTGGAGGATGCAAGAAACCTATTAGAGAGATTTTCAAAATGGTCCTATTGAAAGGTATGATGAGAATGATGATTCTTGCATTGATTCTAACTATAGCTTATCATGAGAGATAGAGTAATTACAAGGATGAGAATAGTAGAGAGTCTTATGTATTAGTGTATTAAGTACATTTTGAGATTGCTAAGGAATTACCTTAAAAAAGGAGAGTAAACTTGTTACTCAAGGAGCTTAAGAAGATGCGTTTTCCCAAGTTTGATGGCTTGGGTGGAGGTGATATTACAAACACATGGTTAATTTGAATCGAAAAATACTTTGTATTGATGAACATGAGTTCTCATATTCATGCTAGGTTTACTATTTATCATCTAGAGGAGGCTTCCTTATGGTGGAATCATTTGAAGACAATAAATGGTTATTAGATATCCAATATTTCTTGGGAAAATTTAAGGTTTTTTATGTAAGAGTATCTTTTAGATCAAAATAGGGATTAGAAAACTCATTGAGTTTCATAGTTTGCAATAGGGTTCTTTGACACTTTTAGAGTATAAGACAAAATTCAAGGGTATTTTGAGCATGTGCACTATTTGAAATCTAAAGAGGATCATGTTAGTAAGACATTGTGGGTTTGAACAAAGGTATTATATTTGTTACTAATCTTGCAAAACCTAACTTTGGCTTAGGTAATTGAAATTTCATTAGATATTGGAAAAATAAGTAGCATTTAAGCATGACCACAAGTAGAAAAACCAATTTACTTCAAGATTTTCTAAATCAAGAAAATAGCCAAAATAGAGATAGATTTGGAGGAGGTCCTCATGTGAATAATAAGAGAAAATTCAAAAGGAATGACAATGGGACTAGGTTAAATCTACCAAAGAAGAATTTTAAGAACAATGATAAAGATCAAAGACCTAATCCTAGAGTAGAGGATAGATTTGAGAGTAGATCTCTAAGGTTGGTTGTTGGATATATGGTAGTGAACATTTTTAGAAAAAAAATCTCAAGTAGGTGGAGTTTCAATTAGCTGACCTAAGATATATATAGTTGTGGATAATAGGGATATATATAACTACTTATATTATTATGTTTACTCACTATAATATTATATTAAGTTGTTCTATATACAATCCCAACCAGTTCTTCTCACACCTAGAATAGCTATGTGAGTTGTTACTACAACTCACTTCATCTTATTCACTCTAACTTAACACATTGTTATTCTAACCCATGCGAACACTAACATGAATTCCTAACACCCCCTCCTAGTGTCAACATGAGGAGAAAATACATCACATGAACTGGAAACAAAATCATATGTCTATATATACTTTTAGGGTAATCTTCTTTTTGTGGCAAGGATATTTCAATTTTGTTAGAAGGTATTTCCATATTATACTATTTCTTTTTCTTCCTAATGGCTTGTTTTTTCATCTCATGTTAAGCAGTTCAATAGATCGATTAGAAATTTTTTATGGTCTAATGGTAAGGGTAATAAGAAAATACATGTTATTTCTTGGGCCCAATCATATCTTTTATGGTTTTTGGGGGTAGGGGATTAAGAGGTATATTTTTCTGTGGTGTTTTTGTTGGTTTTAAGTGGATTGTAAAATATTTGGTTGGTAATGTCCTTGGAAACAACTATTTAGGCACAATTTGTATAACTGCATGTTTGAGGTGAATGCTAAATGGAATGATTTGCACTCATCAAAAAAATATTTTTGGGAAGTCAAAAGTTAGTCCCTTTGGATCTTCTATTTTTTTTCTCTATTTGGAAGGCTTATGGTTTTTTTGAAAGAACTAACTAAAGGTCATCAAGTTTTCTTTGATTCCAAAGATAACATTTTGTGTTTTAGGTCTACTTTGTGGTCTTTATGTGCTAAAATACCTCTTTGAACATGGCATATATTAGAGGTTTTCTTTCTCTTTCTTAGCATATCAAGGGCCTTAATTCTATTAGTGAAATTATTGATAATAGTTATTTTATGGACTATAATTTTATTTGTAAAAAAAATAATATTCTAGTTGAGCCAAAAAGAACTTACACAATGGTTACAGATTTTGGCCATGAGGGATCTTTAAGTGTTGTTCAATGGAATGATACTCTTTGGGATAATATTAGTTGGTTGGGGCTAAGAAGGTTTCACATGTTACTCCTAAATATCTTTATTATTTATTATCCTTTTGTAAAGAGTGGTAAAAAAAATGCTATTTAGGGGGTTAATGATCTTAATAATATTTGGGTCAAATAGTTTAAGAGGGTTTGACCTTGTTGAACTTGAGAAATATTTTTTGGATGGTTACTGGTATTTAACAAGTTAGATGTTGGTGAGCCTATGCTTGTTTTTTGGCCTAAGTCTAATTCATATTTGGTTTGTGGTAATCTTGAGTCAATCATCCATTTGTTTTATGATTGTCATTTTTCTAAGTTGGTTTGTTAATGCATTTTGTTTTTATGGGATTTTATGGAAGGCAAGCCTAATATTAGCTAATTTGATGTTTTATCTTGGAAATTTTTAAATTCTTCCTTTATGAATAAATTTTTACACAAGTTATGGTTTGTCATGTCTCCAAAAGTTGTTTGGTTTATTTGGATTAATGGGAATGAATTTCTTTGAGTGTAAATGCATGTTCACTAGATTTTCTCCAAAATTCACCATTTCTTTGGTTGCTAATGTTGTGGCTATGCAAGTGTATAAGAAGGATGATATTGTGCAGTTGATTAAATGTAGTGCTATTAGGGATCCTCATACACTTCTTTGGGGTAGGGTTCTAGATGATCTTGTGTATGATTAGGATGGTTGGAAAGTTTAATTGTTATTTCTTCGTAGTAATGTTTGGTACTTGAATCTTCTCATATGATTCATTTTATTCATGTTGTGAGGATAAATATTGCTAGTATCATTGATGTTGATTCTAATTTTGGTGTTTCCGCTAGTATTGATATTGGTGTTGCTCTTGGTAATGTGGATCCTACTCTTATGGTTTGTGATTTTGTGGTTGTTAAATCCTTATTCATGATATTCTTCCTCATGCTATTCTATATCCTAGTGGAGGTGATCCTTTTATTTGTTTTGTTCTCATGGTGTTCATAAAAAGGGAAAAATGTCATTGTTGATAAGCCTACATAGTTAGAAGATAAAAATGTCTTTTTTATAGTCGTCGATATGGATAATTCTCCTTTACCAATAGTTCCTGTCACGATTTATCTTGAATATTGACTTCAAGATTATGTTGATTTTAGAATTAAGTAATTAGAGAGGGGTGATGATTTTATTGATAAGTTGGATTAAAAAAGTGGTGGTAATGATGTCTAGTCTCCTGGTACTAGTCTTTTGATATTATATTATATTATATTACTCAAACACTCTGTTAGAATTAGCTATGGCTGCCAATATCTTGAGGCCAAATGGAAAGAACAAGAGAGAGAATATGCAAATGCAAATATTCAATTGATATGAAAAATGTAGTAGAGACCTCTTGTTTATATAGCCAAGGTGAGATACAAGATGTCATAGGATTATGACAAGTGTCTTAATCATATGACATGAGACAACTTATCACACTTACCTAGGTTCACATGTGTTACAAAGTCAAAAGATAAGATAACAACTAATGGCAACTAACACCTTCTAGAAAGATTCCTTCTTAGGACTTAAGTAAACTTTACATGTAAATAAGTCCCCTAGTAATGAATTAACTAGATACAAGACTTTATTTACACCAGCACCCCCCTTAAGTGCAACTTAAGGAGTAGTAGATTATTATGCAATGACACAAAGATGGGTCCTCACTACGAGGCCATGTTAGGTACTCATGTACAAATGCAAAAGAAATGACAAAAAAATCTCTCACAAATGGAGAAAAGAGAAAAACCTAGTGGGACAAAACTCCTCCCCAAAAGAGAGATGAAATACAAAAAGAAATGATCTCAATGATGCATGAGAAGGAAAAAACCCCATGTGAGAAGATCCCCCCATAAGAGAGAAGAAGAAGGGAGACAAGGCAACTGGCCCTCAATGTCGAGTCTCCTACAATGATGGTAGAAGCTCGACATTGAATGTTGAAGATGATCCAAAAATGTTGAACAACGTTCCCCCCTTAGGAAGAAACAAAACCAGGAATGTATGTAGGATGTCAGGAAGATGGATGATGGATGATGTCTCTGAAGCATGCTCAAGTGTCTCCATGTCGATGTTGAAAGTTGACACACTCCAAACAGGCGTTCTAGGCCACACTGTTGAAGAGGACAATCCAGAATCTAGTAGAGATGAATGTAGAACATGATCCAAGGACAATGATATCCCCTCTGAAGACAAAGGAGCCTCCTCCAAATGTTGTCCAAAAATATCTACAGTCACACCAAATTGTGAAGAATGATCATGAAGAGAATGAACATGAGGGTTAGATTGTTCCCTCACAACAATTGAAGAAGGAGTATCTTCATCAAAGAGTAGATGAATGTCATCAATGGTGTCCCCCAAATGTGCAATATGAGACTCCACAAACAAGTTTGAAATACTTGTCAAGAAGTCATCACAAGTAGACAAATCTGAAAGACTATGTATATCCTGTTGAATTGAATCGGAAGGAGCCAAAACTGTGGCAACACAAGCTTCCTCAAGTACAATAGTAGATGGAGGAGATAGAATGCATGAATAAAGAATTGGATCTAATGTGAGAACTCCCAAGTTCAAGAAGCCAAATGTATCCTCTAAATCATTGTTCATACTTGATGTGTAATTGATAGCCGAAGGAACAAAGTCATCATTAAGAGAAAAATTTGCAAAGGTATACAAACGAGATGAATGAGCAACCAACCTAGTAGCAATGATCTCTTTGCTTTTCAAGTCTCGGATGATGACTGAATCAAGAGTGAACTCCATAGTTCTCCCATCTCCATCATGTGTAATCTGATATACAGAAAGAAGATTGTTTGTCAAATGAGGAACGCACAAGACATCCTGAAAAGTGTTGTCCCCAAAACTAATAGATCCCTTCCCAATTACACTCATGTATGTATTGTTTCCCATAAAAATAGGAGACATAGTACAAGGCTGAAAAGAAGAAAATATAGATTGCAAAGATGTCATATGATGAGATGCTCTTGAATTTAGAAGCCATCTTCCCAATCCATGACCTGAAAGAGCACAAAGAGCTTGTCCTTTATATCCTAATGTAGATGCTTGACCTTTGTCCTTTCTAGACTGTTTTGAAGAAGGAGAAGAAGGTTCAAACATTCTAGAAGGAAAATCAATGTGATTCTTTTTGAGAAGATGTTTCAACTCATCAATATCCTTCTTATAACAATAGTTTTCTTCTTGTCCATCCTTCTTGCAATATGCACAAGTAGGCCTCTCCTTCTTAGATGAATGTTCTTTTGAGGATTCTAATTCTTTATGTGGATTGTTCTTTTTCTTCTTTTTCTTCTTATCAAGATTCCCTAATTCTTTTTGTACCTTTGACTCACTTGTCAACAATGCTTGTGACTTGGAAGAAATGATTAGACCCATGTTCATTAACTTAGCTTCCTCTTGGATTAGGAGATTTACAAATTCATCAAACTTAGGAGCAACATATGATGCTCCCATAGAAATTTGATGGGTATCAAAGCTAGAAACAAATACTGAATACTTAAGACCAAGCTTGGATAACAAATTTAAAATCAATTGTAAATCTTCTTTATCAGTGTTGCATTCTTTCAACTGAGTTCTTAGTTGCTTAACTTTGGAGATGTAGTCTTGGATGTGGTCAAAACATTTAGGATCAAGATTCATGAAATCATTATCAATTTGATATCCCCTAATCTTATCTATTTTACCATATAATTTTTCAAAAGCCTCCCATGCATCTTTAGGTGTTTTGCATGATTCAATATGAAATTGTAAATCAAATGAGACTAATTAACATATTCATCCAAGTTTTTTCTAACAATCAAGCTCCCATTTTTCCAATTCTTTAGAATCAATAGGTTGATGAATGGTTTCATTTAGATGACCTATTAGACCTTTCATCATGAGATAGTTTCATTCTGATTTTCTCCATGGAGCATAATTATGTGGAGTTAGGAGTTCAATTTGAGATTTCCCCATTTGCAAGAACACAAACCAAGAAAAAGAATGCAACCAACCACTGCAAGATTACCCCCCAAATCACTCAATCATGAAACCCCCCCAAGCAATATCTAATTTGACACTTTATATTTAGTGCATTTATAGTTGCCACTTGCCAAAAACAACAAAGTGGTCTTGATCTTGGTACATGTAAATTTCCAAAAATAGGCCACAGGTTCAAAGTAAAAATTTTACAGTAGATGAGATTAAACTAATTACACCATTGGAAAGTACATGAAAAATTATGCACTTTCAAAAAAATTCACCAAAAAATGTTACTATAGGAGCAAGTTATGAGCTCCCGAAGTTCCTAAAATGAGGACAAAGTAGCGACACCTATGAGAATCTGCAATTTATGGAAAAACCAAACACCAAAACCAAAACCTGATTGCACCACTATGAAGAGCATGAAAATTTTTCCCAAATAAAAAAAATTGCTTGAAAAAAGGAGTCAAAATGAGCAAGATATGAAGCTTCGAAGTTGAATTGCCAAAATGAAAATACAATCCGTGAGGGGAGATTTTTTTTTAGAAAAGGATGACGTGGCACTGACATCATTTGACCATTGGCTTAAATTTGATGGTCAAATTCCCATCACTAGAAAATGTGTTCCTTTGCTGAAATGTTCTTCCCGATGGAATCTATGCAGATGCTTTCGAAATCTTTTTCCCGAAATATTCTTAAGAGAATATGCACATGTCGGTTTGACCTATTGACTTTTGGTTGGAGATTGTCCATTGGTTTTAGATTCGAAATACCTAACTTTATTTAAACCATCGTCAGTTTTCATAAGTTGTCGGCCACTAGTGAATTTTTTTCAGCGCTGAATTATTAGCTTGACTGCTTGATATTTATAGGTGGGACCGGGCCTCTAAAATGGTGCCACATAGCAATGCCAGTACACCTAAACTTAACATGTAAATAATTCCCCTAGTAATGAATTAACTAGGTACAAGACTTTACTTACACCAACACACTCCTTTTGATACTTTCTATAAGTTGCTATAATTTCCTAATAGACTACTTTGGTTGATCACGGTAGATGGTTTATATGGTAGTTTTTTTGGTGTTTTATATTAGCTAAAGTAAATTTTTATTGATATTTGTTATCAACTACTCGTAGGAGCCATATTTGTAAACTATTTCAAATATATTAAAAAAAATCTTTGTAGATGTAATATTTACCATTATATGTTTGTGATATAATTTTTGCAAGCCCATATCTCTATAAGAGAAATGTTTACTTTAGGAGGAAGAATAAATACAAGCTCTATTTCAATTGGAAGGAGTTTACTTTGTTTGATTATGTCGTAAAGTTTGAGGTCACATTGGATAGTGCTACAAGAAACAAGATGTTAATTAGTGCTAGTGGGAAATTTGTTTTTCCATTGTTGGGTGGACAACAAGAATGATAAAGAGTTATAGTTGAGACCACAAATGGGTTTCAATAAAAAAAAGAGTAGAAATATTAGGACAATAGATGCACCAAGGTTCTAAGATGATTGTTAAGCCAAATGATTGCAACCTTATAGAGGTATTGAGCATAGAATTCAATTGTCACCTTCTTTGAAATGTGTGAAAGTATTTATTTTAGTTATTATAATATTTTATTGGATTCATCAAGAAAAGCATGAGGTCTATTCCATATCAATGTGATAATTAAATAATCTTGAAATCACCTTATTGTTTCCAAGTATCACCAAGTGGGGTTCCTAAAAGGATGTGGAGAAAGGAATTTCTCACCTTTTGTATCACTAGGCTTGTAGGGACTAAAAATATTTTGATGGAGGTGTGATCTTAAAAATTAGATCAAAGGTGTTGGATGATTAGGGGTCATGTTTTCATCATCAATTGTTTGAGGTTTCCTTATGTTTTATATTCAAGAGTTTATTATTTTTTTTGTGTTATGATGCATAAGAAGTTGTGCTTGAACTAGATTCATGTTTGAGATGATCTAGAATATGTCCAAGGCACCTTGGAACTGAAGTGCAAATATCTAAATGGAGAAAATAAAAGTTAAGGGGAGTTATTGGTTTGTATAGGTGGTGAAATCATCATCAACCATGATGATCACCATAACACTAATATTAGAAGTGAAAAAATCATTATAGTTAAGGAAAAACATAGAATATGAATAGTTTAGTGTCCCAACTTTCCTTTTTTTAATGTTGGGAGGTTATAAGAAAGAAATATGTTCATTATAAATATAGTTAGAGGGGATGGCTCTCATAGGATCCTTCATTTTCATGTTCATTTTATAAGTAAATGTGACAAAGCAAGGGTTTATAAGATATATAGACAAGTATTTGTAAAGAAGGTTTCCTAGATATTGTTAAGGCTCCAAATTTTCCTAGGAATATTGTAATATTTTCAAATTGGATTGTGATAATGAAACACAAAGAACAAATCTCACTCTTGTTGGAGTTTTCCCCTTTTCAAGGGTTTGTTGGATTTGATGATTGAACCCCATAGGTATCCAAATCTCACATACAATCAAAAAACCCTTTTGAATATAAGATAGGAACAATACTATTACAATATATAATGATAAATCCTTGTAATAGAGACAAGGATGAAATCCTCAAATTGAATTAAATCATGACACTGTCTTAATCCTATGACATGAGATAAAAAAGCGCATGACCTAAGTAAGATTAATTAATCTAGTGTGAATAGGACCTACAAAACAACTAGTTTGATAAAACACATTTCTCAACCAACCCCTCTTAAGTGCAACTTTGGGAGTATGATCAAATGTATGAATGCATCAATGATGAAGGACGAGCCTTGAATATAAGGCCATGATAGGTACCCATGTAAAAATAATTAATCTCCCACAATTGAAGACAAGGAGAAAACCTCATGGGAATTTTTTTTTTTCGAAAAGATAGAAAAAAATGTATACATGTGACGAAAGAAATGAAGACTCAACATGACCTCCCAAGTGCTAATTCTATTACAAATTCAGATATACCTCCCTAATAAGAGAGAAAAAGAGAGACTATAGACCTCCCAACAAAGAAGTCTCTTAGACTAATGGGGAATGCTCAAAGAAGAATGTCAATGATGATTCAAAACTTGCAAACAATATTTCTCCCCTTGGGAACAAAACAAATCCATTGGTGATTGTAGAAGTCATTCCAATAATCTATATGAATATGAAATATAAATTCAAATGTGTGTCTTCAAATGCAACTTTAGTGTCTTCATGTTGGAAAAATATGTCTCCTCCAAAATAGGAACAAAGTGCATAATCAAAGAAGTAGATTCAAGAGAGGGAAGAATCTAAACTACATCTAGAAACATAAAATATGTAATGTTATCATTCTCATCAAAGAGGTGATGAAAATCCTCTAATGTGTCCTTAATATTTATAATACGAGACTCCTCAAACAAGGATAACATTTCTAATAGATAAGAGTCCCAATGAGGTAGATTTGGAAGACTGAAATGATTATGACCTACAAAAAACATTGGAAGAAACATTGAACTTTGAAGTAGCAATAGGTGATGATGGAGCAAAGATCTCATTGAATCTCATTTGAATACATTTCTCATCCCTAAATGAAGTTCTTCCACATAAGATTCCTAAGTGTGAACAATAGATGTATCTACAAATTATAGGTTTGAAGAACCCAACAAGTGATGCCATTTACAATGCAAAGTTATCTTAATTGATAAATTTCACAAAGAAATTTTAAATCATCAAGTTCATTTAGCATGCATTCATCTATTGAATATCTTTTCTTCCCATGAAACTGTATTTAATTTTCAATTGATTTGGAGACATGATTACAACCAACAAGAATAAATTCATAATAAAAGAGCTAAAATGAATCCCATCCAAAAGATATAACTTCTCCATGGGTCAAAAATATGTAAAACTAAAAAAAAAGATGCCCAAAATCTTTAAAATGCATGAATAGATAAGAAGATCTTGTCAATAACTTTCTAATGTCACAAGAATCATAAAAAATAGATAAATTAGCAAAAAAATGAGCTCTATATGACCCCATTTATTTTGTGTTCCAAATTTACTCTATACGCCTTGTTATCATTAATCAGTGGATATTTTGATGATAATTGTTTGTTATTCTTATATTTTTATGGATATTTTGATTATTATAGATATTACTAGATGATGGGTTTGCATTATTGTTTAGATGAAATTATTATTTTATTACATTAAGAAGTTATGTGAGTACATATTGTGGAGACGAAAATTATATATATATATTAAGGTTTACTTGTGATGATGATTAGATTTTCCTAGTTCATTTTTATTTTTGAAATGTTATCGTTTTATGATAGTTGCTTCAGCTATTCTTATTCATGGGATGCACTAACACCTTTTGTTGAGTGAACTTGTGAATTTTGTCAATGGTGGTTGAGGTTACATAGCTATTTTTGTTGTTTTAAATACTTGTGAAATATTGACCTTGTCTTGTATGGAGAAAAAAAGTCACGTGTTATGATGTTGTGAAATTTTGTTTAATATGTTGTGTGATCATGTATATGTGAAAGTTTATTTATTCTTTTATTGTGTTATCTTTTAGTATGTTTATTTTTTATGATTTATGTGGTTTAAATTATATTTTAATAGTCTAAAAAGTTCCCTAGGTGATAGATTTATAGGTCAAGGGTTATTTTACCTTATAGAACACCTTTATGTAGTGACTCTCATGTTGCTTTCACTGCACTGATACTTATTATGATATGTTATGTACCTTGAGACTTTGTTGGTACTTGTTTCACCATTCTGATTTGGTTTGGATGACAGTTTATTTGACTTTGATGATCATTACACTCTTTACTGATGTTTATGTTATGATGATATATGGAGTTAATTGTGTGTTTGGATTAATTTGATTATGCTTGTTGTGCATCTAGTTAGTGATTGTTATATGATATTGTTTATGATGTAATGATTGTTACTTGATGATGTGGTTATTGCTTGAGGTCTTGGTGAGAGGGATGGTGTAGCATCACTCATTCACGAGCACCCTACTACGTTGTGATTTCCTCTCACGGTATGTTTGTTGTTTGATATATATATGTACATGTTTCTCAAGAGTGTGTTGATGCAGGTAGTAGGTACCAGGCATCGACTCCACCTGCACTGTCAGGTCTTAGTGTGCCTCAAAAATCCAATGGAAATGATGTGGAAAAGGGAGTTGACAAAAGGTCCCCAACCCTTGCCATCATCCTCGACGAGGATGAGTACCTATCTTGTTACCCCATCTATCTGGTTTGTATTCTTTGTCTATTGTCTTGCTTGGTGTCTATCATTGTTTGGTTAAATTGTGTTGTCATGATTGTTGTTGTTATTATGTTGTTTAAATTGTTATTGCAATTATGTGGTAATTTAATATAATGAATGGCCTTGTTTAATCAGTTTAATTAAATTAAATTGATTATAAGGTAATTTAAATTGATTTAGAATTAAAATAATAATTAAATATATTATGTTTGTAAAAAGGTATTATGTGGATTTTGATTATTAATTATTAAATTAAATTGTGTGAGTAAACTATGTGTAAATGAATGACAAACACAATCAATAAGACATTATATCAATAGATTTAAACAACGATTAATCTAATTTAAGCAAGAATCTATTGAAAGCGTCATATTGCTCTCTATCTCCAAAGATTTATTAAATCACGGGGCTCTCAGATTTTGTAAGCACTGTGACTGTTAAAATGCCAATCTAGAGAATGAGAATGATAAGCTATATGATTGTTAAATGATATGCAAGCTATATGATGTAAAAGTTGTGATATTGATTGCTGATAATGAAAGCTATATGTTGTGATATGATAATGAAAGCTACATTAAGATGCAATCTATAATGAAAGACTTGATTATAAACTAAATGATTGAAATGATTCTAAATTGCTAAATGCTAAAATGCTAAATTTCTCAAAAGTTATTTCTACAGAGTAAGATTGCACAAAGTTGGGATCCTTTTCCTATAGAAAGAGGTTGTATTTATAGATTCACGGTAGCATATTTGTGATGTGGCAGCAAAGCAAAGGTATGGATTTGATCTGAAGAATTGAATGGTGAAAGATGAAGAAGCCTAAGATGATTATGGAAATTGTTCCTCCCCACAAAAACATTTAGCCAAAGGATAGGAAGAATCAATGGAAGAAGATGAAGTTTTCCTTCAAATTTGTCTCAAAATTTTCCCGTGAAGGTTGAGTTGAATTAAATTAGATATCAAATATCTAATTTGGTAGGTGGATATGATTAGCTGTAGAAACATGCTTTAATTGAATATTTGGATTTGTTCAATTTTAGTAAAAGAGAATATTTTTAATTTAATAAAACATAATAGAGTAAGTTATTTATTAAATTAAGATGGAAGAAAATAGATAATTAAATAAGACAAAGTATTCAATTTGTTTATTTAATTAAGATATAATGATGTGATTAGGATAGAATAAAATAGGAGAATTTGATAATTAAATAAAACAAAGTATTAAATTTGTCCATTTAATTAAGATGAAATAATATGATAAAGATAGAAGAATTAGAAGTGAACTATATAAATAAATATCTCTATTTATTTATAAGTAGATGAAAATAGAAGTCAATTAATCAAATAAATCGTATTTAATTAATTAGATTATCAAGACGATTTTTAGGTGTATACATAAATGATGAGATTAAATGTTTTAATAATTAAAAATAAATAAAGATAAATATTATTATTATTTTGGTGAGAAAATAAATTAATCTTGGAAATAATATATGATTCTAAAATAGAATAATTAATTGGAAATTGATTTTCAAACTGATTGTAAAAGCAAATTAAAGATGGAAAAAGAGGAGTGTGTGCACATGCATGACTCCAAATTGAGTTGTGAATTGGAAACTTGTTAATTTTGCTGACTTTTAGATTTGAAAACTCATCTCTTTTTTTTTGGAAACTTAGCAGAGAGATGGTATAGCGAGCACAATACCTTCCACCTTCCTACTGGCAAGATGATAGTCACTCCTAAGGATGTATGGCGGATTTTGAGGATACCTATTGTTGCGAATGTTGTAGTTTATGATTCTTCAGAGTAGGGCGGGACTGATACTCTATGCCGAGTTTTTTAGGATGATACAATTTATGGATATGAGATTCCATGGCAAGAGATGGTAGACGCCTATGCTACCATGCCATCGGTACTTGTTGGTTTCATTGGAGGGTTCCTTTGTCCTAATCACATGTCAAAGAGATTTTTTGTTGGTTGGGGCCATGTTTTGGAGAGCATGATTGTCCACGATACTAGATATGCAAGGGGTATGTGTATGCTCACTCATCTTTACCATGATTTGCATCAGGTTGTCTACCTCCAAGGTGCCAGTTTGTCCTCCGGGGTTACATTACTTCAGATGTGGGTGTGGGAGCATATATTTGTTATGCGTCTAGTGATGGTGAGATAGTGACCTGCCATGAGGTCATACGTGCATATATACGTAGGTCGACTTGCCCAGCCTAGACTGGGCAAGTTGGAGCATTGGAGGAGAGTCTTGGATGATGTAGAGGTCATTACATGGTGGCCCTATCTGGATTGTGAGCATTGGGATGATGATGATATAGAGATGCCATACCTCTGTCAGTGTATGTTTTTGATTGGTAGGACTCATTTTGTTATTGAGAGATTTTTGTTCAGGAGGGTGCTCAGAAAGTATGACATAGTACAGGGCATGCCTCAGGGTGTTGCACATTATTCCTAGCGTCAAATAGATTCTACTGAGTGGGGACCCAGCCTTTCATATGATACTACAATTCAAGAGTACCAAAGTCTACAACCTTTGGTTTGGGAGATTCGTCCTAAGATTATTGAGGCACCTATCACAACAGATTATGCAAAGTACCTAGACCTACATCCTTTTCCATGGATCTTTGTTCTTGATGAGCCAGTACCACTACCTGGTGAGGAGGAGATTGTTGTTGCACACGGTCACCAACGGAGGAGAGATGAGGTAGGTGAGGAGGAGGAGGATGTGGACAGCAGTGGTGATGAGGAGAGCAATAGTGATGAGGAGGGAGATGGAGATGGTGGAGATGATGGAGGAGGTGGTGGAGGAGGTCCAACTATTGATGTTAGAGACTTCATGGTGCCTCACAAGAGGCAATCACTGGTAGCTCTCACCGAGCAACCTGTGCATATTGGGGTACCTTCCCATCATTAACAGACCCAGATTGTGAGTTTACAGGTGCAAGTACAAACATTACAAGGTCAAATGATTCAGGCCCAAGGGTTATTAGTGTAGACATAGACTCAGATGCAGTCACAGTCACAGGCTCATGCAAAAACTCTTTCATAGGTACAGGCACAGTTGGCAGCTCCCTAGGCATAGATAGCCTCCTTGATAGCTAAGAGAGATGCAGCTAGATAGGCTGTAGAGCAGGCACTGTTGACAACTGAGAGGTTGCAGAGATTAGCCTATGGTACCTCTATGGATGATTATATGAGAGAGGTTCTCTGTGTGGGTAGAGAGGTCAAGTATTACAAGGGCTAATACCATGATGCAGTTCCCTCCAAGCAGAGAGTCAGTTATGCTTAGTCTCAATCAGGTAGGACTCATTCCAGGACTGTTAGCGCGGGTGTGACACAGCCTCCACGGAGAGATCCGAGAGATCCTGGTATGTCCAGCGGGGGAGGCACTGGTCCAAAGATGCTGACACCATCTAGAGCTACCACCACATAGCTCCATGATTGGATTCCATGATATATTTGAGACATGATGTATACTCCATTTTTTTGATTCACAAACATTTTTGATGTTGTATCTCTTTATATTTCAAACATCATTGTATACTTGACATTATGATTTTTGAGATTTATATGATATGTGGTGGATTGATTGATCTATATGTGTTCTATATGGGTCTATGATGGATGCATTTAATTATCTATTTCTATATGCCATGTGATGATTTATCTAATGTTATGGATGCAATGTATGATCATGATGACATGTTATGATTTTATGATGTTTTATTGATGATTTTCATAATAGTTTTGTTTAAGGCCTCTGCTTGGCCATTTCCTTGAGGATAGCACGGTGTTGAAAAATGATGTTGGATATAAAACCACTCACATAGTTCTTGCACATCCTGATTCTTAAAAGGTCTGCCATTGTCTGTGAAAATGGATTGTGGAATACCATACCGATAGACGAGGTAATTCAATATGAAAGAAGAAATATTTTTTCCAGTTATTGTTGTCAAGGGAACAACTTTTATCCACTTTGTAAAGTATTTCATAGCTTTAATTATGAATTTATGTCCATTGGATGAAGACAGATTAATCTTTCCTACCAGGTCCAGTCCCCACTGACAAAAAGGCCATGTTGAAGTGAACGGTTACAATTCTTGTGCTGGTGTGTGGATTAGGTTGCCATGGATTTGACATTTTTGACATTTCTTCACAAACTAAAAAGACTCCTTCTCCATGTTCGTCCAGTAATACCCCAAACGAAGGAGTTTCTTTGCTAGGGTTAGTCCATTTGAATGAGTTTCACAAATACCTTCATGAACCTCATGTAAGGATGTCTCAAATTCATTATGTTCTAGACACCGAAGAAGAGTACCATCCAGACCTCAACGATAAAGTATGTCGGCAATTAAGCTGTCATGTGGTTTGGCAGATGAAGTTTTGTTTCTAGTTTCTGGAAAGATCAGGAGGAAGGATATTGTCCTTTAGGTAAGCATAGGTATTTCCATACATCAAGGATTCATTTTCAACTATATGGCATATGGTTTGAGATTTGGGATTATCATAAGCAAGATTAGACACTTGTTCTACCATAAACTCATAACAACCTCATTTTTCTGCAATCTGCAAGAGAGAAGCAATTATCACCATAGCATCTGCAACTTTGTTTTCTGCCCTTGGAATTTGTTCAAATTTTATATCTACAAAGTACTTTTTGAGATCATCCACCATTTTATTATATGGCATCAACTTCTCATCTTTGGTTTGATATTCATCATTTACTTGATAAATGACTAGTTGTGAATCTCCATATACTTGTAGCTCTGTGATCTTCCACTCAACTACCACTTTGATGCCAATGATTAATGCCTCATATTTTGCTACATTATTTGTACATGGAAACATGAGTCTATAGGACTTTGGGATGGTATATCCTTGAGGTGTAATAAAAAAAATTCCCGCACCTGACCCACGTTGTGTGAATGACCCATCAAAATAAAGTAACCATTATTGTGTGGTCATAGTAAGAATGTTTGCATTAGGAAATTCAATGCTCATTGGATGATTATCTGGTAGTGGAGATTCTGCTAATTGATTGACTATCACCTAAACCTTGATGGCTCTTCGATCTACATGTTGGATGTCAAATTCACTTAATATCATGACCCATTTGGCTAGTCTTCCTGTTAGGGCAGCCTTGTTGAGTAAATACTTTAACGAATCAATCTTTGCTATAAGTTTTACCGTGTGGGTTAACATGTAATGCCGCAATTGTTGGGTAGAAAATACCACCACCAAACAAGCTTTCTCGATGAAGGTGTAATTTATCTCATAACCATTCAGAGTCCTGTTGATATAATAGATAGCCTGTTCCTTTCCCACATGATCTTTTTGCACTAATAAAGCACCCAAAGAAATCTCAGTTGTTGCAGTGTATAGTAATAATGGTTTATCTTCTGTAGGTGGCATTAGTATGGGTGGGGACATCAAATATTGCTTTATTTTATTGAAATTTGTTTCACATCTTTGGTCCCATTTGAAAGAGACATTCTTATGTAACAAATGATTCAATGGATGACTTATGTTTGCTAATTGGGAGATAAATATCCTGATTGATTGTATCCTGCCCTATAGAGACCATAGTTGACTGATATTCTTTGGTGGCGGCATTTCCATTATAGCCTTGACCTTGGCAGGATCCACTTTGATACCCTTTTCTAACACTATGTATCCTAGGAGCTTTGTTGATGTAACACCAAACACACATTTCTTAGGATTTAATCTGACATTGAACTTCTCTAATCTAGTAAAGATTTTATCCAAGATCTCTAGATGCCCTTCTCTAGTATATGACTTTGCTAATATATCATCCACGTAATCCTCCATAAAAGTATGCATCATGTCATGGAAGATGGTGGTCATTGCTCGTTGATATGTGGCCCCTGCATTTTTCAACCAAAAGGGCATGACGTTCCAATAGAATGTTCCTCATGGACATGTGAATGTTGTTTTCTTCTGATCTTATGGTGCTATTTTGATTTGACTGTAGCCTAAAATCCACCCATTAGGGATAACATTGTGTGCCCTATTGTTAATTCTACAATAATGTCAATGTTTGGCAAAGGAAAATCATCCTTTGGGCATGCCTTGTTGAGATCTCTGAAATCAATACATATTCTGGTACTGTTATCTGGTTTAGAAATAGGTACAATATTAGAAATCCAGTTCACATAATTGATATATCTGATGAATCATGTATCTAACAACTTTTTCAGCTCTGACTTTACCAACAAGGTGATATGTGGATGCATTTTCCTTAGTTTTTGTTTCATTGGTTTTATCCCAGATGGTTGAGATAAATGATGCATCAGAAGATTTGGATCTAACCCTGGCATATCGGAGTAAAACCAAGCAAAGTTAATGTGTCTGTCTTTAAAGAACTTGATAAATTTAGGCTTTTCTTGTTCTGTCATAGATGTTGCCAGATGTAGAGTTTTTTCCTTTTTTGTTGTACCAAGACTGATAGAATGTGTAGGCTCCACCAATACTGATATCTTTCATCATAGTGTTTTGGAAGGGTTTCAAATCTCCCATCTTTCAGTGCCTTAGAGAGGTTTTCACCATCAGATGTGTTCTTTATTTTTACTTTTTTGAGATCTAATGTTGTCATTGAATGGTTTTCACCATTAGATCCATTATTCCTGTTTTCAATTTTGCAGCTGGAAAATTTGACACCCTCCTGATTCAAAGTATCATTATGAGATTTATGAGTAGAACTTGTGCCAGGTGTATCACTACAAAGGAAATTAACAATAGCATCATCATTTGCAAAGATAGGTGTATCAATAGGTTCAGTTGGTTCCCAGTCGATATGTTCAGGATGCATTAAGGGTAAAAAGTCATCAGATTGGCTAAGGTCAATGGAAGTGAGGGTTCCAATAGCAATATTGTCAAAGTTGTCAGTGGTGATGTCAAGGTCTATGATATTACTCTCCTCCAAGTCATCTATTTCACTCAATATTTGTTCATCCTCACTTGAGTCATTGATATTTTGTGATCCAAATACAAGGGGTCTAGTCCCTGAACTTTGTCCCTCCTCACGTGTGGGTGCATACTCTTTTATGACATATATTTGTATGTCCTTGTATGATATTTTAGATAAAGAGGCCCACTCATATTCATTAGAATCCATTTCAGAACTATCCCTCATTTGAAGGATCCTTTCAACAACTTTATGAGTGATTTCTTCTTTTGTTTCCCCTGTATAACCTAGTCTTGTTTTGTCCTTTGGCTGAAGTGTGATAGGTTGTATGGGTTCTATGATGCCCTCTTTTCTTTTTCCAATAGGTCCTTGTCCTTCATACCCTATTTTCTCTAATATTGCTTTTCCCTTTCCATATTGATGTATCTTTATGCTAATATTTTCCGATGTAGATGCTTCCTCATCCTTGTAGAGCCAATTGAGGATGGCCTTATCTTCAGATTCATCTTCTAAAGTACCTGCCTTTACAAATCTATCATCCAAAACTGTGGTAGGTTGTGATGATTGTTGTGTTAATGTTGATGGTTGTCCATATGACTTTGGAGATGGTAGTAGTTGTGAAAGACATAGAGATTTCCCAATGGAATATTCTCCCATGCCTTTGTCCGTTAACTAGATATTTTCTTTGAATTGCTGAGATAGTGAATTTAGTTGATCTTCATAGTTTGATGGAGTGGATTTAACAACACTTGTATCTTTTGACTGGTACTTTTTCTCAACCCACTTGGATAGAACGTTTAGTTGCTTTTCACTCTTGGATGAATTAGAAGTGCTTCCGTCCCTATTATGGGGCACAAAAGTGTCTTGAGCTATTTTAAGCATGTTACAATATTGGGGATTATTGTAATCAACTGAAATAGTTACTTCTTGTCCATTAACAAGAAACTTTAAGCACTGATGATAAGTTGAAGGCACTGCTTGCATTTCATGAATCCAAGGATGTCCCAAGAGTATATTATATGTCATTTATTTTTCTAGCACTTGGAAAACTATATTCTTCACAATTGTTCCTACTTGAATAGGAAACACAATCAATCCTTTGGAGGATCTCTCTTCTTCATCATAGGCTTTTATTGTGATTTTCCTTTTAGAATCAATAGCATTATCATAATAACCTAGTGCATAGATCAGTGTTAAAGTGTAAATGTTTAAACCAGCTCCACCATCTATTAAGACACTTTTAACACGATGTTTATTGATTAAGACTTCAATATGAAGGGCTGCATTGTGGGGATGATTAAGTGATACATCGTCTTGTTCAAAAAATGATAGACAGTGAAGCGTGGTTAAATGTCCCACCATAGCCTAGAATTGACAAACATCTAGATTATTAGGTACTGTAGTGGCCACAAGAGCTTGTTCCAAAACCTCCTTATGGGATGGTGAGATTTTAAGGAGTTCCAATATTGATATATGTGCTGTTATTTTTTGCAGTTGATCAACTATGTTGTATTGATTTGAAAGGGTAGGATTGGTTTTAGATGCAACTCCTTTCAATATTACTTTGGATTGCCCCCTTGTTGTCACGTTGACTGGTTGGTAGTCTTATTTTCCCCTATTTTTTATGACATTGATTTGATTGTTGGATGTGACCATGTTCGAGACCAGATCTAGTGATATGATGTCATTGATTCCAATGTTATCAGTTTGATTATTAGTGACCCCATTCTTCTCAACCTCAAAAATACAATGAATAGTGTTGTCATAAATGTAGTTTACATTTTTACCTTTACTGTTTGTAGAAGAAGATTCTCCCTTTTCATAATTGGGTAAAGTATTTTTAAATGCACTGTGATCATTGTTTGTTTGATGTCCTTCTATGAATACTTTCTTGTTTTCAATCAAATCTTGTACTAGATGTTTCAACTACATACAATCATTCATTTTATGTCCTTTGTTCTTATGAAAGTCACAATAGTCTGCGTCATTCCACCAAGATGGTTTTACTTTTGGTTCCCAATTTCTTGCTTCAGGTAAAGTGATAAGTCCGTGTGTAAGAAGTTCTCTCATTGTTGATTCTAGTGTTTACCCCCATGGTGTGAATCTTCTTCGATTTGAGGGTTTTTGATATGACTGTGGCTTAGATTCTCCATTGTTCAGATTATTGTTTTGATTGACACTTTGATTGATATTTTGGTCTTTATGGTAGTTGTTGTCAAATTAAATACTAGTTTCACATTTTGTGTCTCATTTGTAGCATCATTGTTACCAGTATTTCTATTATTTTGCCAAAACTTGGGTTTATCATTGTTGCTATAGTGATTTGAGGAATTTGTATTGTTTGATCCTTCATTGTAATGTTTTATTACCCCTCTTTTGACCAAGGCTTCTTTGATCTTGAGTCTATTTTCAATCACTTTCTCAAATGTAGATGGGCATTGTAGTTCAAGCCTATAGCTCATGTCATAGTTAGGTTGTCAATGAATAGTTCCATCTTTTCTTCTTCCAGTATAGAGCGAGGATATCTAGCAAACAAACTTTGCCATTGTTGTAGAAATGAGAGAAATGTTTCACCTTTCTTTTGTTTCATATTGTAAAGGTCCTTTATTGTTATCTCAAGATGAATATTATAGGAGAATTGTGAAATAAACCTGTTGACTAGTTCTTCAAAAGATCAAATTTTTGGTTGTAGTTTAGAGAACCATTCCATACATTGACCTCCTAAGCTCCTTGGAAATAACCTCATTAGATAAGTTTCCTCTTGTGAAAATTCTAAACTCATGGTTCTAAATTCCCTCACATGATCAATTGGATCCATTTTACTATTGTACTTATCATATTTTGGGAATTCGCAATGTCTAGGAAATGCTATCATATCCACACTTGGATCAAAAGGATAAGGACAAATGTCTTGTAATGAGTACCTTTTCGTGGCTCCTTTTTTGCATATCTTGAAGTTTTTGTTGCAAGTTTTGCATTTGATGTGTTAGGGAAACCACTTCATTTGTGTTTTGTGTGTTTTGTGTTTCAGTTTCAGCTACTTTAGGTGTTTCTTTTAGTCGATTCATGTCAAATTCCTTTGGAATTTTTGCACCTAGTTCAGCTAGCATCAAAAGGTATTTTTCCATATCTTGTTCTAAAACTTTTTCCATAAATTTGTGGAAGTTAGGATCTTGTTGTGCAGTTTGAATGTCCTCTTCAGTTATTTCGTTACCATCATTTTGGTGGAATCTGGAAAAAAGATTTTCTTCAGCCATGGTATTTAGTGTTTCAATTTCCTTTTCTCTAAGTTTCTTCCTTTGGAACCTTGTCAAAATTGGCATACAAGAGTTGTTATTTTCACTAAACTTTGATCTTTTTGTTTGGATGAGTGCCAATGGTATTAACTTAAGTCAAATAGAATGATAAATTCTATTGATGAGACCAAGTTAAAATTTGATTATTGTGTTTTGTTTCGTGATTGTAGGATGATGACCCTGATAATGAAACTTAACATAACAATCAAGAGTTGTGTTTGGTGATTAGGCACTTTAAAATTGTAAGATCTTAGTTTAATTTGAAAGAATTTGACTTGCAAGGTCCTATTTTTCCAATTTTAAGACACTAATTGGACTAAGAAAATGTTTTTGTTCTAATAAAAATCCAGATTTTGATGTTATTTGTCTTACTGATGGGAAAAATAACTCTCTGGTTTTTCATTTTCTAAATGTGCTATAATAGACCTTAGATGCACTGGTAAACTGACTGAATGCACCAATAAACTAGGTATATGCGCTATAAAATAGGTTACATGCGCTGACAGACAGAGTGTATGCATTGAATAAACTGGGTAGATGCGCTGACAAATTGGGTATATGCGCTAAAACAAAGGTTTAATATGCTAAAATTTTGGGTGAATGTGTCGACAGACTAGGTGTAGATGTGTTGTAATACAAGACAGATGCGTTGAAACAGAGTTTGTATGCACTATTTAGACAGAATATGCATTAAAAGACCGGGTGGATGCACTAAAACAAAGGTTGGTTGACCTAATCTGGAAGTTAGTATTTTCATGGTTTTTTCCGGTTGTTCTACTTTTTCTCAATAAAAGGATTAATTCCAGGTTGTAATTTTTTGACCAAATAAATATTTTGGAGGGGTGTTTTGCTTGTAAATCTTGGAATTTGATGATATAATTGGATGACACCTTTGAAAATAACTTCACACATTAAAGCCTGATTGTAAATAGATGTTTCAGATTCTATGTATTAAACATGTAGTGAGTGTTCTAGAATCAGGTTTGATTCTTTCAATTTCCACAGGTTTGACACAAATAAAGACAGTTCAAGCACTTTTCTAATTGTCAAGTAGGTCACTTACAATATCACAACCCACAGCTTGCAACTATGTCACCTCACACAGCTCTGTCACCCCCTAGAGGGCGCCTGTATTTTTTCCTTTCCTGAGTCTTAACTAAAGTCGAATCCTTCACTTTTGGCCAGGGCCTTTGATAGTTATATGGTGAGTGTCTTGGGGGAAGGCTCTTCCCTCCCCTTGCACCATGATATAAAATGTGTTTGGAAACTGACATAGTTGGATTCTACACTAAAGTTCTTAGAAAGGGTATCCGTTCAGAGCGGTAAATGATAAACTCCCTCAGGAGACCACCCAATCTTTAGAACAAAGATTTTGGGGATGGTTATCTTGCACACTTCCATTGAATTGTGGGTTTCCCCAAATTCACTTTTGATTAGAGTGGGTTGGAAAACCTGGCTTTGGTTGTTCCCACTTAGGTCGTTCCCGTAGGGTGAGTACTTTTTCCCACTACGATAGGCCTTCTAAAGGATTTAATAAAGCAGGATAGCAAGTCTAACATTTTGATCACCTAGTTAAGGAGAGAGCATAAGCCTGTTGCTTTCGAAACATAGAGAACATGGGGTTCAAACTAGTTGATTAATTAAGCTAGACTCACTATCTTAACCAAAAGAAAAACAATAATCAAATTAAAATTCCTACAAGCATTATTAGTAATTTGCAAGTTTTTGTCTTTGAACGGCGTAAGTTTTTCTCACAATTATCTTTGACCAATGTGTTTTGTACCTACAACCAAGAAAAGAAAATTTATTAATCCTTAGATTTTTGAAAATATGCAAAAACAAACCAATGCGCTACAATAGTCATTAAATGTGCTAAAAAGAAATTTAAAAGCACTAAAACAGAATGTAGATGCGCTACAGAATTTGATGAAAGCACTAAAAGAAAGGGTCAATGCACTAAAAAAAACCCCCTGACTGATAAAAATAGAAACTCAGATGCACCGGAATAGGGGTTATATGCGCTGGAATATTATGTGGATGTGCCGAAACAGTGCTCGAATGCACTAAAAGATCTTTTGTATGCGCCAAAAAAATCTCAATCGTGCTAAAACAAAACACATTAGAAGCCTACAAGAATACTTTTCAAAAAAAGATGTTAAAAATGGGGTTTTTGTGGCCCCACGATGGGCGCCAATTTATGTGTGAGTAAAATATGCATAAATAAATAACAAACACAATCAATAAGACATTATATCAATAGATTTAAACAATGATTAATCTAATTTAAGCCAGAATCTACTAAAAGTGTCATATTGCTCTCTATCTCCAAAGATTTATTAAATCACGGGGCTCTCAGATTTTGTAAGCATTGTGACTGTTAAAATGCCAATCTAGAGAATGAGAATGATAAGCTATATGATTGTTAAATGATATGCAAGCTATATGATGTAAAAGCTGTGATATTGATTGCTGATAATGAAAGCTATATGTTGTGATATGATAATGAAATCTACATTAAGATCCAATCTATAATGAAAGACATGATTATAAACTAAATGATTGAAATGATTCTAAATTGCTAAATTGCTCAAAAGCTATTTCTGCAAAGTAAGATTGCACAAAGTTGGGATCCTTTTCCTATAGAAAGAGGTTGTATTTATAGATTCATGACAACATATTTGTGATGTGGCAGCAAAGCAAAGGTCTGGATTTGATATGAAAAACTGAATGGTGAAAGATGAAGAAGCCTGAGATGATTATGGAGATTCTTCCTCTGATGTAGGAGCATCCAGTGGTGTGAGGGCAATCCTCCATCACCCAAAAAAAGAAAGATTTTATTTTTTTGTTGGTTGTTTCTTGGATGTTTTTGCATTTCCGGATACCCCTTTAGCTATTAAAATATTCAAATCCAAATTTGAGGCCCTTAGAGGTTCCAGATGGGCTTGAAAATTTGCAAAAACCCAAAGTAGTTGGCCATAGGCTTGACTTTGTGCCACATCATCTTTTCGAGAGCTTTCCAAAAAGGTATTATCATTGAAAATCCAACAGTCAGATTAAAAGTTATGGCTTCCAGAAGTTGGTGCATTTTTAGAAATGTGCTAATTTTCAAATGTCAATTCAAATGTGAATTTGAAATTGTAATTTGGGCACCAAACCGCCAAAATTCAAATTTGAATGTTGTTTTGGCTCCAAATTGAAAAGGAGCTCTATTTATGGGCAATATTTCTAATTTTTGGTAGCTTTTTGAGGAAAAGAGTTCACATGCTGCAAAAGGGGGTCTTTTGTAATTTCTGTAATTTGCATGTATTGCAAAGCTTAAGGATTTGTGATCCTTTGCATGTAAGAAGTTCCATTCTAAATAATAATCAAAGTTCTCTGGTTGTTGGCATCATTTTTTGTGTCTCGGGTTTGTCCCCACAAAAACATTCAACCAGAGGATAGGAAGAATCAATGGAAGAAGATGAAGTTTGCCTGCAAATTTATCTCCAATTTGTCTCCAAATTTTCCCGTGAAGGTTGAGTTGAATTAAATTAGATATCAAATATCTAATTTGGTAGGTGGATATGATTAGCTATAGAAACATGCTTTAATTGAATATTTGGATTTATTCAATTTTAGTAAAAGATGGTATTTTTAATTTAATAAAACAAACTATAGTAAGTTGTTTATTAAATTAAGATGGAAGAAAATAGATAATTAAATAAGACAAAGTATTCAATTTGTTTATTTAATTAAGATAGAATGATGTGATTAGGATAGAATAAAATAAGAGAATTTGATAATTAAATAAAACAAAGTATTAAATTTGTTTATTTAATTAAGATGAAATAATATGATAAAAATAGAAGAATTAGAAGTGAACTATATAAATAAATATTTCTATTTATTTATAAGTAGATGAAAATAGAAGTCAATTAATCAAATAAATTATATTTAATTAATTAGATTATCTAGACCATTTTTAGGTGTATACATAAATGATGAGATTAAATGTTTTAATAAATAAAGATAAATATTATTATTATTATTATTTTGGTGAGAAAATAAATTAATCTTAGAAAGAATATATGATTCTAAAATAGAATAATTAATTGGAGATTGATTTTTGAACTGATTGTAAAAGCAAATTAAAGATGGAAAAAGAGGAGTGCATGCACATGCATGACTCCAGATTGAGTTGTGAATTGGAAACTTGACAATTTTGCTAACTTTTGGATTTGAAAACTTATCTCTTTTTTTTTGGATTTTTATAATGGTGATTTTGGAGAGATTTTGAACGTGCAATGTTATTTTTGTTTTCGAAGAAAATTTAGCTCTACAAATATTTTGAAAAGAATATAGTTTTGTATTGAAATTATTTTCAAAGTGAATTAATTTTTAAAAGTGATCAAGTTTTGGAGGAAGGATTTGTGGCTGTGAAAGAGTGGTTTGCAACACATCTTCTCCATCTTCAAGTGTAGGACTCCAGGTTGGCGTCATCTTGTTCTCATTTTATCTACTGTTTGCAAATGACCACTTCTTCTTTGCTTGCTGAAAATGATTGTTGATATTCGATTGAAAGGAAAATATAACAAATCACTTATATTATTTAGCCTCTGATTTTCTTTAAAGTCTCTTTGCATTCGGATCACTTCAACTATCCAGTGTTTTGTTGGATTTTTAGATTTATTTAGTAAATGACTTTGATGTCCCTCATGTCTTCATTATGTCTTTGCTTGCAACTTTCCCAACCAATCTCTTCATTCATTAGATTGTTTTCTTTTTAGCATTGCCAATACTCTCCACAAGGAATTTGTGCCATGTCAAACCCTTCGCTTTTCGCATTCTAGGGTATTCAATTTTCTGCATCCAAGCCATCTATTTTCCCTTGGATTATTTTTGTTACCATCTTCAAATGCTTTTGTTTGAAAGTTTCCTAAGTTTCAATATATGATGTTCCTTCTCATATAATCCCTAGGCTGTTATTCAAAGAATTCAATGGTGAATTTCCCTCCATAGTAATGAATGGTAAACTATCATTGACATTTTCTCTTAGCCTAAGTCGCAGCCTTATCTATATGACTCAGTTGGTGATCTAATTTTATTCAATATATATTATGGCTACTCTTCATGGTATTTGCATAGAATTTGGTATTCAAATGCTTTTATACTTATGTCGCCTTGTATTGTGTATGGTTCGATTTGCTTAAAAGGATTAGAGTTTTGATTCTTCTAAACTTTTAGCATTGTTTGCTCTTTTTAAGCTTTGCAGATTTTTATTAGGCAGCGAAACGCCTATATGGCATTCAACGACATGTGAAAACCTTTGATCTTGATTTTTAGTTTAATGAATATATGTGTGTGTGTGGGATTGGTTGGTTATATGTAATTCGATTTGCAGTTTTAGTATGAGTTTAATTTACTATTAACACAATAGCAGGTTGTTGTGAATGAAAATAAATAATATTGTTTCTTATAAGACAATAGAGTATTTAAATTAAACATATTTATATATATATCTATATATATACATAATCATCTATAATGATATATATATATAGCATGATTATAATTAAAAGTAATTTGTTTGTGTTAGAATGCGTAGTTAGATATTTATAAAATATATTTATATAGTTTCCTTAATTATTTTAAATGATTTCATAATGAGTGTAAAGATAAAATTTATGATGATTTAAATGTTCTTTAAAATTTATTACTTGAATATGTTGGTGAAATTAAAGGATGATTTTAATGGTTCCATGTTGTTTTGTCTCCCTCTTGAGTTAGTTGGAACTGAGGAGATTTTATGTGTTGAAATTTTATGTTGGAACCCGTAATGCTTTGAGTTACCCTCAACTGTGAGTTTATGGGTAGTCAATTTTTAGACTTCCAGATGTGGGGAAAAGTGTTTCTTATGATTGGATTTTCATGTGGGTTCTTCATGATCTATTGTTCTAATACTTGATTTTGGTGGGTTTAGCCTTGCACCGTGGGATTGTTGTATTATGGAGATCTTGCGTGAGATAGTGCATGCCTCACTTTATGTGCTTACCTTTATGGATTTTCTAGTTTGTGCAAGATGGCTTACCTAGGTTGTGACTATGAGTCTTTTGTTGCTAGTAGGGAGAGTGACTTCCTATGGGGGTCAAAGCCCTAAGTGGTATCTAGGGTAACCCGTGTGGAAGTTGTGATAATTCAGTAATAACCTAATAAATAGTTAGAGGGTTGGGTAGTACTCACATTAATAAAAAGATAATGAATGCCTCTCTCATGGCTCAAGTGATTTTTTAGGCTTGAGATGAGATGAGAAGACTTGGAATGGAAAATCAACTACCTTGTCTTCATGAAAGGTATGTTGATTTTGTATGTGTTAGAATGGGGGCTAGGGATCAGTTGAGGTTGTTAGGGTAACCCAAGATGGGGGCTAGGACCTAGGAAGACCGGCATTGGGTAACCCATATCGAGCCATGCAATGACACTCTTCCCTTTAGCAACCTTGCATGTTTATTGTTTTCCTCTTGTTGTTCATGTACCTCTAGAAGTGGTTGTCCTTATGTTTTGTCTTATTGCTTTTATTGTGGAGTCTTGTTAGCCTTGTTCACTTGACTATTTTATGTTGTGGCTCCTTCTTGTCATCTCCTAGCATGGGGGGTGGGCCTTAGGGTCCACATGGTCATGTGGAACATGCTATGTACTCCATTGGGTTCCCAACCAGAGTTCATGATGTGTGGAGTTGTACCATCTATAGTGATTCCAGAGCTATACTAGATTTGGAGATAACATTGATGATATGTATTATGTTCATTTTTGTTGTAGTACTCTATGTAATTGATGTATCATCTTGGTTCATGTTGGGAAGCACTGATTGTACCATTGTAATCTTGAAAAGATGTAAACCCATATAATAAATGTAATGTATATATTCTTGGTATTATCATGCGCTCTTAGATGGATGTTTATCATTTATGTAATGTAATGGATGTTCTTTATTCATTCTTTATAATGGATTTAAACTGAATACTTGTGAGTAGATATTCATCGTTATGGACTGGGTTATGTTAGGAAGATTTGTAAGTAATGCAGTCATATTACCCCAAAGAACTAGTTAGATGATGTGTATGAGTTGTATGTTAACTCACATTTCATATGAGTTTTACTTTAAAAAAAAAATTGTGCTATAAATGATAGATGTTATGTTGTCCTTTGGGGTTTCGTGGCGGAGCATTACACTTTATTAGTGTTTAGAACCCACTTTAATTTCCTATTTTTTAAAATGACCAAATTATGAGTTGGTTAGCTGGTTGGGTGGTTGGGAAAAGAAGTTATCTTTCCCTTTTCTTAGAGTGTGAGGGGGCCTTTCATCTTTTACCTTTTTTCCATTTCCTTAAAAATTCTTCTTCGAGAGTTTTAGAGGGTTAGAGAAAGAGAGGAAGGGGAAAGGAGGTGTTGAGGAAGAGAGAGTTTGAAAGGAGAAAGTTTTGGGAAGTTTCTCTACATCAAGTTCTTTCATTGTTGGGATAAGCATTGCAAGTTAGGGTTATACCCTTTTTCTTGGTTGTTGTTAATGGTTGTGTATGATGATTATTGCATTGTTCTTGAAAATGTTAAACTTTTGGATCTTGATGGGATTTGAAGTGGGAAGTGTTGTACTATGCTACTTTTATTGTTTTCTTTTTTGTATTTTTTGTAGGAGTAGACCACCCCTTGAAAGAGGGCTAGGTCCTTCATGTGTTTAGGGTATGAATGGTAGAGGGTACCTCAAAGGGTGGTTTCTAATATTGGGTAAGAGTACCCACACTTGTGATTATGTATATGAGTATCCAATCTTGAGCATATGTTGGAGAAATAAGGCTTATGGATGTGTTGAGTGTGGGAGTATGTATTGTGAAAATGTATATTTGAATGGGAGAAGTGTATATGTTAAATTGTGATGATTATTTTACCCCTTATGGAGGTTGAGCTCTTGCTCCCCCTTGTAGGATCCCAAGAGGGTATTCATTATGAATGTAAGGGTTTTGAGAAAGAAATGTTTTTGTAATGTGTTAAACCTATATGTGTTTGAGGTGTGATTTGTGTGTACCAAATGTGTTGAATTGGTTTTATAAAAAGTGAAGTAAAAGTGCACTTGAAAAGAGCTATGTAACCCCTAGCTTGGGCGTGAGTTGATTATCAACCCTATGGTTGGGTAGAGAGCCCATTGGCCATATATTTTTTCTTCCTTATCATGTATTTTCAAGTTCATAAGGAGTTGAAGGATACCTTGACAATTTTAGTTTGGGATGAATGTGATCTTTATAAATTTGGAAAGAGCATTAAGAGCTATGGATGAATAAGTGTATGAAATATTATTGTGTAAATGATTATATTTTTTGTGTTTATGGAAAAAAATGTAAAAAGAAAGTTGGATGAAAATTTAATATTATATTTTTGACACAAAAAAAATTGCATAGTTGTTTTATTCCTTAAAGATTATTTGGAAAAGTAATGCTAAAAGAATGGGAAATTGTCATTATTGAATGAAAATTGAACGCAAGCAAACTAGATGAGAAATATATGTTAGAAAATGATTATCATTTAAAAAATGAGTCCATTAGTTAAATTTAGGGAAAATAGAGTAAAGAAAGTTCTCCTTTGAAAAAATTGTCTAAGGTATGGACTTTACTCTATTTAGTTTTTTTTTTTTTTTAATCACAAAATAAGATATATAGTTCTAAATTTTCTCTTCAAATATGCTTTAATAAAGAAAATAATAAACTCTTTGCAAAAGATTTTTAATTTATTCAATTTTAAAATTAGTTACCCAACATCCATTAAATCATTAAATCAGTTTTTCAAAATATAATAATATTTGTGAATAAAAAAACAATAGATTTAAACTAATATATACTCTATGAAAATTATGTGTATATAATTATATAAAATAAATAATTTATCAAAATTATTCATCAGTAATATAACACATGTAATATATATTTTTAAATATATATAATATTTAATAGACAAATATGTATATTTATACATTATATAAATTAAATTTATTTAAGTTAAAATTCAATGAAGAAAAAGAAAAGAAAGAAGGGGCCATGGTCAATGGGATGGTCCAATAATAGGCTAACCATCACCATGGGGCCACAACCCCATTAAAGGGGGTTGCAACCCATAGGGGAGTGACCCACCCCCTTGGGCATCGCCCAAAACAAAAAAAATATATATTATAAAATTTTAAAAAACAAAGCAATTGCCATATATGTGAATTGCATATAAACTCAAAATTATATTTATGAAAGTTGTAGCAATAATTTTAAAGTTGACTGCCATCAATCTAACATTTACAACTTAGAAAAGAAATTCTAATGTAGATGTATGTACATACATACATACATACATACATACATATACATATATACATACATATATACATATACATATATATATACATAATAGATATTCCAATATATATATATTGGAATATCTATATAATTTTCTGCAACATTAGAGTAGTTGGGAAGCTTTATAAAGATTGAGGAATTTGAGGTCTATAAGCAATGATCATCTATACCAAATCACATATATATACATATATACATACATACATATATAGATACAAACATATATATACATATGTACAATGTATACATGTATATCTATATATATACAATAGCCTGCAACATTATAGAGTAATTGAGAAACTTTACAAAGATTGAAGAATTTGAAATTTGTAAGCAACGACAATATACATACATATATATACATCTATACATATATACATATGTATGTATATGTATACATATACATACATATGTATATGTATGTGTATATGTATATGTATACATATACGTATACATATACATACATACATATATGTATATGTATATGTATACGTATATATATACATATACATATACACATACATATATAAGCAACAATCTGTAACAAATCCAATCTGCAACATTAAATACAACAAGCACATGAATCAATGAAAAATAAAATTTGTAAAAGAAATACAAATGCAAATGAGAATGATCCATTTTTAAAGAAAAACAAGTTAGTTGGAATTAGTTTTTAGTTAATATTTATAAAGCTAGTTAATTAGTATTTGAATGGTAATGCCACTATAAAATTAAACACTATTATTTATTTTTTAAAATTAATTCAATTAATTAAAAATAACTCTCTTTTCTCTTGAGAGTTTGAATAATCAATTAACCAAATAAATCAAGTTTGTTTTTTAAATTATTTTTTTTCAAACTAATTAAACTCTTTGATATAAGAATAATTTAACAAAAGATCAACAAATGGAGTGACAATAAATGTTTAGAAAATAAAAATTATTCTAATTAAACCTTAAACCCTAGAACCTTTCATTGTCATATAGCCAATTTTTATACAAGTAAGTTGGAATTAACAAAAGTTCAAACTATTGATTAAGTTAAAACTATTTATTATGATGTTATCTATTGTTTTAAGTTAAGAATTTATTCAATAAAGATTATTCAATTTAATAGATACATTATAATTTAACATTATTCAAATGTTGTTTTTGTTTAAATTAATAGTATTGATATCTGAAAAAGAAATAATCTAGTTTTTCAAATACCATTGATCAAATTGAGTAATACAATTACTAAAAAGTAATAAAGTTTCTAGTACATGTGAACTTAATAATAAAGTTAAAGTTAGATTTAAATTGTTATTATATAAGTTGTACTTTTTCTTCCATGAATGTTATTTTATTTAGACTAGAAAGTAGCTTGTATAAGTAGAGTCTGATGAAGGAGGGATACTCTCCCTTCAAATCTGAAATCAAACACTTCAACAAGAACAAAAACTAATGTGCAAAAGTCCACAACAAGATTATAGCTTTTATAATCAACTTCTTCAGCATAGTTCAAACTTTAAAAATGCATACAAAACCCATTGAAAATATGATAACAACAAGTAACTCAGTCTCATGGACTAATGTACAACAATATAAATGAGTCTCAAATTGATCTATGATAGGAAATTAATAGCTACATCAAAAACAACTCTTTCTCTTCACATACAAAATCAATCCACAACCTATAGTGGCAATCTTCAACCTTTCATGTCTTGCACAATGATCTCAAAACTTCAAATTGCTATCTTCAAACTCTCATACATGAAACAAAATGGCTTCCAACAGCCCTTGGAGAAAAATCTATGCCTTTCTCCTTCCACTCCCCCTTCTAGCTTGCAACAATGAATCCCTTCCTCCTTGTCATGCCTTTCTTTTTGCCTTTTTCATCCAAAATGTAACTCCCAAGAAATGCGACACCTCCCACCAAGAAAAAATCTCAAAAATCAAGAAATAAAATATTCAATATCCATTTACAACCTCCAAAACACTCCCAAGAAAGATTACGCCAAGAATAGATGCATTATGGCTTTTCCACTCCACTCGAATAGTGAACTGAATAGAAAAAGTTGAACCACTTACTCTTGGGTGCCCAAATTCTTCATGCAACAATTGAGGAACATTAAATGAGTTGCCATAACATGTAACTCCCTAAATACCATGCACAAGAAGGCATATTTGAAGATTTTTCCTTGAAAATACCACAAAAATAAGCCCAAATCACCATAAAACTGTAACATATCAACATGGCCAAATATTTATCAAATATTTTAGGCCTTATTACAAATTTATTCACCTACTATGAACACCAAACCAACACAAACTAACAATAGATCAACAAAACAATGTCAAACATGTTAAAAATAAAATCCAATGTTCCCTATGAAATTCTTTAACCAAATTCAAAAGAAAACATGAATTAATAAGAAACTAATTAAAAATAGCATGTAATATAAATTGAACTAGCTAAACCTTCATCCCATAGGGGGAGTGGTGCTCCTTTGATGTGGAAAGAAGCCCTTTCCCAATCCCTTTGATAAGCTTGATGATTGAAGATGATCTAAGTATGAAAAATGGCTATAATCTAGCTAAAATACTTGAAAATGATGGAAAGCTATGGACTCAAATGACTATAATGGAAATGCTTAAAATTGTGGATCCATATTGTAAAAATGATGCCTCTATTTATAGAAGCTAAGGGTTGAAGAATGGAGTAAATTGGTGAATGTGGGATAAATTAAGAGCCAATGAGAATGTGCATAGTGTCACAATTCCATTGGAGGAAATTGGAGCATGTTTTGGGAAATGTGTGAGTGGAGGAGGACATAAGAGAAGTAAATGTTGTTGGTTGAGAATTTGAAACTAGTGTAAGAGGAATTAAATGAGATTTGAGAGGATGAAAGAGGACTTGAAAGGTTGTAAGAGAAGTTATTGTAGATGTGAAAGGTTTTTGAAAACCTTTGGAGGGAAATTGAATAAGAGGTGGTTGAGAGGAATATTCCTCAGAATATGTCTTTGTGAGGATAATTTAGGTAATTAGATAATTAGAAGAAATTGATTTTATGTGCAACCTGGTTAGTTGACCATGGTTGATTTAACTCTTGAGGAGTTAAAAGCTAGAGGATTTGATAATGATGATTAAAAAGTTTATTTAGGATTAATTAATCCAGAATTAATTAATTGGAGAGGATTAGGAGATGTGACATTTGATTTGATTGATTTTTTAATCAAATGAGAGGATTAAGAGAGGATTTAATTAAATGATTTGATTTAATTAAATAAGATGAATAATTAGTTAGAAGAAGGATGAATTAATCCAATAAATTTAATTATTTGATTAATAGTTGAATTTGCTGATTTTAATTAAATAATGTTGATTATTTAATTAATTGATCAATTTGAAGTGATTTAGGAAGAAACGATGTTAGTTAATCAGAATCAGATGCATAGTATTAATTAGGACTGTTTTGGTGTCTACATTTTTCCCTTCTTTGAAGCGAAGTACCTATTGTGTTGGTTCAAAGAACAACACTGCCATGACCAAAATTTAATTTAATTTTTTTTTTGGATGGCTTATTGCTGCCCCAGCGGAAGAAATTATGCTGCTATACTACCCCCTTGAGAGATCGGGCAAAAATTTCAATTTGGGTCGAGTTCACAAAAATGATTCAGGGCCAGTTCAACTCAGAAAGGACTAGAAATCTCGAATGTTTGATGTAGACAAATTTGATGATGTATAATAGATAGTCATTAACCATGGGTAGCCTCCCGTATATTTTGATATATAGCATAGATTTGATATTTGTATAGAAATGTTAGTAGAGATAGAAGAATGAGAAGAATAATATGGATATAAGTAGAAGAATAAGATGGATGAACCCTTGATTCTAAGATGTAGAAGTCCAATAAGTCTATGAGTTGTTGAGACTTTATTAGATATGGTGATGAGTGATGATGATTTTCTTATCCAAGGATTGAGACACAAATGGCACAACTTTCCTTATGTTTGATAACACACATAGATACGATGCATCGAGGTATAGACAACCAGGATGGTGTTGTATCTAGTACGATGGACTTTGACTCAAAAAATAGATAGGAGTATCTTTGTTCACACCCAACATACAAAACCTTATTAGGATGCAGTTCAGATATTTCAAACATCTCAGACCAAAACATAGAAAAGAAAAACCTCCCAATGTAATAGTCAACAAGGTATTTAAAACACCTTCCCTACAAACCAAATAAAGTAAGCATGACCAAGTTATATTACAAGAATATCCAACAATCTCAGTAGACAAAAGATAATGATCAATGCCCCATTCCTTTCTCTCTAAATCATTTTGATAGACATCATCGAGAGGTCATTGGAATGAGCGCAATAAGATAAATCAAAGAAAAAATCAAGTGAACAAGCAAGCCAATGTTCTTCATACCTCTATCCAAAGGGATTTGTTTTGAGGATAAGAATCCAAAGTGATTTCCAAATATAGTTCCCATTGTAGGAAGGATGCATCCTAGGACATGTTAGTGGATGGTGGAAAGTTGGTAGGTTGTTTGAAAGGTTGTTGCTATAAGGTTAATTTACACGTTTGCTAAAACGATCAAGAGTTTGATTTTGCGTTTAAAAGTTTGTTGTTTTGATTTTGATTTTGTGTTTGAAGCTTGCTTTTGTTGATTGTTGTGGTTGTTTCTGTTTGTGTTGCCAAAGGATGAAGGTGACGGTTGTTTTATTGTGGATGATTGATTATCGTTGGTGAAGCGAAATGATACAGATGGAATTTTTCAAATATTTGGATATTTTTGAAATGTTATGAGGTTATTTTTTGGATTTTTTGGGTTATTTAAATGTTTTTTTTTTGTGTTTTTTGATTTTTTTTGTGTTTTTGTGTCTCGGGGGTTGATCAAAGATTAGCCTTGCCTACGTTTAAGCTCAGAGACAACATAGTTTGGATAACCATGTTTTGACTTTTTCTGAATTTTTGACCTGTTTTTGGATTTTTGACATGTTTTCGATGTTTTTGGATTTTCACATGATTTTGACGATTTAGATATGGATATGTGTGGTGATATCGGTGATTTGTTTGGGATCTTGTTGAAAAATAAGCTAAGGTTGATTGATTTGATTGATGGATTGATGATGATAACATTGTTGAAGATACACAACAATGCAAGGATAGTGTTAAGCAACACAAGGATTGGGAAGGATATCCCAAGATGATGATGGATTAATTGGATTTGATTGATCAAGATTGATGATGATAACATTGTTGAGGATACACAACAATGAAAGGAGAGTGCTAAGCAACACAAGGATTGGAAAGGATATCCCAAGATGATGATGGATTGATTGGATTTGATTGATCAAGATTGTGAAGCTCGATTTGGAACAAAATATGTTTGAGTGATTTGATGTGACGCTAAAGTGCAAATTAGATGCAACTGATATTGATTGTTTGGATTGACGTTCGATGAAAGATGAAGCTTGATAAGGAATATCTTCTTGTCAAAATGTGCCATGGGCTAGTGATTTGGATTTTTGGCTCACAAATGTTTCGACCTATTTGATTTCATGTTTTTCAATGTTTAGGCCACCACATAAGTTGGAAGATACAGACCAATATTTATTCCTGAAGCAAGATGTAAATATCTACCCCTAGTGTCTAGCAATGTATGGAATGCCATGGGTGGATGCTTGGATAGATGTATGGATGAAGGGATATGGATTATCTTATGAGAAGATAAGGTGTTCGAATAGAGGATGCTCATTTGGATAGTGCTTCATGGCTTAAATAATGTAAGGTAGGATAGGATCAATGAAAATGACTCATGTCAAAATGTTTACCATAAGCAAGTGTAAAGTGTACACCAAATTTTGTCAAGATCAAGATAATTTGGAGGATGGATGCAAATGGATGAAAATGGATTGGATAAATGGTTCATGGATGAATGGATTTATTATGGATAAGATGGATGGAATGCTAGATTTATTATGGTTGAGATAAGATGCTCGATTCTACACATGATGCATGTTTTCCATTTTTTCGTCATGGTACCTATCCAAAGCGCCACCATAGTGGTTTTCACTTGAGGACAACTTTTATTTTTACTATTTTCATGATTTTTTTATTTTTATTTTTGATTTTTTGAAAGATTTTAAGCTTGTTCTAAACCACTTGGTGGTGTTGAATTAGATGCTTCTGTCATAATGTTCCAGCGATATCTTGTTTGAAGAAGTTGTTTTGCTAAGATACATGCACTTGAATGCAACTTTTGAGATTCCTGATCTACTTTGTTGATACCAAAGTTAATTCTATCTTTGTGCTCGCATCGCAATAGGATGCCTTCTAAATCCTTATGATGAAGGGTGGATGCCAATACATGGTCAATGTAAGAATTGGATATCATGCATGCAGGAGTGGATAGTGGAGAGTGTTTAGGAATAGGAGATGGATTGGTTGATAGCTTGGAACCTTTGACTCTCCAAACTTGGGAAGATGAGTAATGATGGGTGGATACGAAAGTGTGCATGGAATTAGGACCAACTACTTTATATACTTTGTACATTGCTTGAGAAGCCTGCTTTGGCCTTTGTGGACATCTTTGATGGATGCTTTTTCCTTTTTTTATTTTTCCCATAGTTTCTTTGACTAATGGAGTTTGATAGGGATAATCTTTCTTTGTATTATTTGGTATCCACTTGTATTTGACTTGTCCTTCATGCTTCGCTACTTATTTTCCTTTGATGATGTTCTTCTTGCTTTGATTCACATCCTTCTTTTGATGTTGGTCCCAATTTGTGGATGGGATGATGGGTGGATGAAGATTCATGACGTGGTTGGTTGTTGTATTGGCATTGGTTTCATCATAAGGACTCTTTGAGCTCCCTATGTTGATGCTTGCACTAGATAAAGTTTCCCATAGTATTATAGAGGTATCACTGATATGTTTAGATCCCTTAATTGTCGAATAACCAAGACCTTGATGCTTAGGATTGCCAATAATCTACACTAGTTCTAGGATACCCTGTTCATGTAGGTCTAATTCTCTGCCTTGATAATTCATCTATTGAAAATTTTTATTTGCAATAGGATATGATTTACCTTGGAAACAAGGTGCTAATCCTTCTTTTCTTTGTTGTGGATCTTCAAAGGTGATAGCTTCTTCATTGATAAGATAAGTGATCCAAGCTTATAAGTGATAGGACCTTCCATTAGTGGGATAACTTCCTAATTGATATCTTTGGCTTGATCTTGTGAAATATTAGATTTTAATGCTTCTTCAAGAGGTGTTGATGATTCATTGTCGATGTAAAAGTATCCCTCATGATTCATTTTTGATATGCCTTCATAGGATGTTTATGATTCACAACTTCCGTAGAAGCCTTCTTCATGATCCATTTCTAATGTCTCTAGATTTTTCTATATCTTGATCATGTGTACAAATGTTAAGAGTAGGAGACTCTTGTTCCTTGGTAATGATATCAAGAGTATGAGACTCTTGTTTTGAATGAAGATCATCTACATGTCCATCCAAAGAAAGCATCTCATGGGTAGATGGAGGAGTATGTGCTATATGGATATGATCATTATTTGTGACATCTTGTATAGATAGGAGAGTTCCCATTAGATAATTGTAGTATCATGGAGATACAAATTCTTGATCTTGGTTAATGTTGAAATTGCTTCCAACGTACTTTGGATCAAGTTCTTGACATGGGTCAATTTCAAAGGTTGGGTTGCTTATAAAGGGTTCTTGGATATCTTCATTAGGCATGGGCAGTGAATCAATATCCTCTTGATCTTTGAGTGGACTTGAATCAAATGTTGAGTTGAGGATTTCTTCAATATCTGTTATCATGAGGTCAAAGGATGTCAATATGTCTTGGAAAGGACCACTGCTAGACTTTGGTGAAAGATGTTGACCATGATTTGGAATAAATTCTTGATATATGTCCTCTAACTCATTAGGTGATGTAGAGACATTTTCAAGATGATTATTGGTGGATGGATCATGGATTGTGTCAATAGGATCAAATAATTCTAACACTCCTTGAAATAGATCATTGTCAGATATTGTTGAGGGGTTTTGATCATGACTAAAAAGTGGCTCTTTATGTATGTTGTGTTGATCATCGGATTAGGTATAAACATCTTCAAGGTGCTCATTGATGGATAGATCTTGACCATTGTTTTCAACAATTGTGGTGGGGAGATTGTCACTGCTTTCAACCATAGGATCAAATGATGTTAACATTTCTTGAATTGGATCATTGTTGGGTATTGTTGGTGGATTTTGATCATGATTGAAAAGTGACTCTTGATGCTTGTTGATTTGATCATTGGATGGGGTAGAAAAATCTTCAAGGTGCTCATTGATGGATAGATCTTGATCATTGTTTTCAACAATTGTGGGGGAGACATTGTCACTATTATCACTAGTGGTTGAATCTTGATCATTGTCCTCAACAATTATTTTTCATTGATCAATAAGGTCTTGGATGATATTTTTGAGTTGAATACAATTTGATGTTTTATGAAGATTTTCTCTATGATACTCACAATAAGATCTACCCCTATTCCAAGGGAAGTTTAGGATAGAGTTGAAAGCACTTTCTTTTGGAAGAGTGATGAGTTTTGCATTAACTAGTTGTCTTAGCACTGATTCGATTGGCACTCTAAAAGGAGTGTATTCACATTTGTGATCTTGTGAGATTTGTACTTGTTGAGGTGATTATTGTTGTGATTGATCTTGGAGATGTGGTGATTGGGTTTGTTGTTGATCTTGATATCCAACCTCTTGACATCAAAGATATTGTTCTTGATGTGGTTGTGGACACAACTCAATGCTTTGATGACATGGCTTAACCAATGGGGGAGTGTATTGATTTTGGGGTGGAGATGTCTCTTAGCACAATGAATCAACTATTTTGGTAAGTGTAGCAATTTGATCTCGCAAAATTTGTTCTTGATTTTGATCTTGACACCCTCGATATAGTTGATTTGGTTGTTGAGAAAGCATATTTGGAATGTATACTTGTGGTGTTTGTATGGGATCATGGACAAATTGATTTTGGATAATGTTTTGATTTGGGATGATTTTTAGATTTGGCATTATAGGTTGAAATTGAACATTGTTGTGGTTGGGAATCACATTGCCTTGATTTAGGTAACTTTGATTTTGTATGGTGTTACCTTGGATCAATACATGGATTCGTTAACATATTGTTTGGACTTTGAACAAAATTTGTATGATTTGAAAACATATCTATCCCAAAGTTTACCAAGTGTGGATTTGAAATTTTTATGTTTGGTAAACTTGTGCGTGGTATATTCACATTTGGCATGTATGGATTTGGTGGGATAATGTTGTTTTGTTGAAGACTCATGCATTGATTGTTTGGTTGATAGATTTGTAGGTTTGGACTTTGATTTAAATCTACCATAGGGAAAGGTGTTCCAAAATTTAGACTGGACATACTCAAATTTTTTGTACAATTGAGGTTTGTAGGAGATAATGATGCCATGTATGGATTGTATAAATGTGAGTTTTGATAATCAATTGGCATTGTAAGGATTTGATAGTTTGGTTGATTTATATTAATCATGATGTATGAATCAAGTTTATATTCCATATTCTTCTCGTGTTTTGACCTTGTTGACCTCTAAGGGATTTAGGACCAATGATGAGATGAAGGATGAAAGGGGTGAATGATATGGGTGTTGAAATTTTAGGAACTTTGGATCAATGCTAGACTTTAGGATTTTATTTTGATTGTTTTGATTGGATAATGAACTTGCGAATCCCAAGATGTTAGATGTTATCTTAGGATGAACTTTTTCAAAAGGGTGATAATTTAACTAAGTGTGTGAGGAAGGATTCATCCACACACACCTAACTAAACAAATGATTTTGATTTGGTTTAAGGATGTACCCAAGTCTAGACAATGATGTTTCCAAAGCTCTAAAGTTGTTTGTGGGATGGAGATGATAAATTTTTGGGATGGATGAAGTGTTAGATTTTGGTCCTAAATGAACCTAAAGAGACTTTGTTTTCAAGACCAAGATAGTGAAGAACATGCTTTTCCCTAAGAGTACTTCAAACCAAAAAGATCAATGTTTGTTCAGAAGACCATACGACCAAAGATAAAAAAGAACATATGTGGGTTTTGATTGATTTCATCTTGATTAATGAATTGCTTTTACCACATCAACTTGTCTTGCTTAAATTTTAAACTAAATGTCTATGTTTTAACTCCTTTTCATTCCTCAAGGTCCATTATGTTAAAATCAAAGAGTCAAGGCCATAGTTTCCCTAGGTGGAGTTTAGAGAGAGCAAATTGAGATATAGGCCCAAATATTTAGAAGCCTCTAAGGATAGAATCCGTAGGGACAAGTAGTAATATGTGGAATTTTCAAAGGTATTTGCTCTTGCCAAAGGGTTTGAAATTTGATGACCTCGTTGAATGTTTGTTTCCAAGTTTTGAGATTTCAAGCAATGTGTTTAACTGACTCAAAGATTGCACAACCCTAGGATAGAAATGGCTATATTTGTTGAATTCCCACTTGGATTTCTCTAGTTGTGTTTATTCAAAGCGGATGATTAGAAGCTTGACCACATTGGCTCCCCTCCATGACACTCAATTCTACGAGTCATCCAAGCTTCCAGTTCTCATGAATCTCCCATGACAAACTCTTCATCTCTACTAAGAACTGCAAGTATGTGGGATGGCTTCAGAACGACCATTCTTACACCAACAAATAGTAAAGATTTTGGCTTTTAAACAAGTAGGTTATAGTAAGGACTTCCGTTTGAGGTGGCCATACACATGACAAGATTAGCTCAAGACTATGGCGAGTCAAGAGGCCTCCCAATCCTTTTCCTAAGGAAGGATTTTTACGTATCACATAGATACTATGGGTGACACTTGTCAATATGACACATCCGCACCTATTGTTAATGACTTTCATCACAACACATTTTTATATAGCAATTGGAAGAGCTTGGATTTAGCCCATTACCACTTGAGTGGTTCCCTTGGGGTGAGTAATTTTTCCCACCAAGGTAGGATCTCTAAAGATAAACAATAGTGAAGAAGTACATTTGTAGTTTGACCGCCAAGTTTGCGTAAAAAATGTAGGAGGGAACACACACAATGCCTTTCCTTCACACTCGCATGATTGTTCAATTTTAGTTCCAAATTGAAATGTGTGGGTAATTTTAGACAACCTATCTCACTAGAATGCTTTTGATTTTCAAGATCACTATGAAGTGCGAGAGAAGTGCATACGCATTCGAATGACACAACTTGTAAAAAATTACAAAGTAAGGAAGACACAAATTCATTTTAAGCGCAAATCAAGATGAATTATTTTTAGAGCACCAAGCTTAAATACGAGTTTGTCTTGTTCAATTTTAGCCCACAACGCAATGTCTAGTAAGTTCCTAATGTTCAATTTTAGTCCAACTTTGACAAAGCTTGAGTTGTTTGTTAATTTTAAACATAAAGTAATGCTAGTTGGTCCTAAAGCATGAAAGGAAAATAGTAGATGATGGGTTATTTTCCCATGAGTGTTTAATGACACTATTACAATGAGTATCAAATGATTTTTCTTTCACTTCCATGCTCCATGATCCTTTAAAACCTGCAATCCATGCTCTAAATGTTAGATAAAATCAGAAAACAAGAAGATATGACAGTTAGATAAATGATTAAGCATAGAAACCCTAAAAGTTAGACCAGGTTACAATGTGATTTGACTTTAGGTGAAAATTTGAAAATTTTAACTCTATAAAAGTTGAAAAACACCCACACCATTGGATAGCTTATGAAATTCTACCCCATTTAAAAAAAAAAGCTCTAAAAAAGACCAAAATATGACCAAGATATGGCCATTTTAAGATGGAGTGCAAAAGTAAGAAAACAAAGGCGACCTTGTTTGCAAAGGTGACACTACATTTACAAAAGCGACTTTGTATTTGCAAAATCGACTCTACATCATTGCAATGGTGACACTATTTAGCAAAGGACATGCTCTGGTAAAAAAAACAAAAGCGATGCTCTGCAATAACCAAGGGCCTCAAAGGTGACTCTATGATGACAAAGGTGGATCTGTTTGCAAAGGTGATGCTAGATTTTCAAAAGCAACACTCTGGTAATTTCAAAGGTGACACCGCTTCTTGGAACCTACAAAAATGTGATTTTCAAGCCAAAACGTCAAAAAATTAAATGGTTAGCCCTCCTTTTAGGGCCAAAATGTGAACACCAAAATTGCACAAACTAACAATAGATCAACAAAACAATTTTAAATGTGTTAGAAAGAAAATCCAATGTTCCCTATGAAATTATTTAAGCAAATTCAAGAGAAAACATGAAAATAACAAGAAACTAATCAAAGATAGCATGTAATCTAAAATGAACTAGCTAAACCTTCATCCCATGGGGGGAGTGGTGCTCCTTTGATGTGGAAAGAAGCCCTTTCCCAATCCCTTTGATAAGATTGATGGTTGAAGATGATCCAAGTATGAAAAATGGCTAAAATACTTGAAAATGATGGAAAGCTATGGACTCAAATGACTATAATGGAAATGCTTGAAATTGTGGATCCATATTGTGAAAAGGATGCCTCTATTTATAGAAGCCAAGGGTTGAAGAATGGAGTAAATTGGTGAATGTGGGATAAATTGAGAGCCAATGAGAATGTGTCAAGTGTCACAATTCCATTAGAGGAAGTTGGAGCACTTTTTGGGAAATGTGTGAGTGGAGGAGGACAAAAGAGAAGTAAATGTTGTTGGTTGAGAATTTGAAATTGGTCTAAGAGGAATTGAACGAGATTTGAGAGGATGTAAGAGGATTTGAAAGGTTGTAAGAGAAGTTATTGTAGATGTGAAAGGTTTTTGAATTTAACCTTTGGAGGAAAATTGAATAAGAGGTGGTTGAGAGGAATATTCCTCAGAATATGCCTTTGTGAAGATAATTAAGGTAATTAGATAATAAGAAATTGATTTTATGTGCAACCTGGTTAGTTGACCATGGTTGATTTAACTCTTGAGGAGTTAAAAGCTAGAGGATTTGATAATGATGATTAAAAAGTTGATTTAGGATTAATTAATCCATAATCAATTAATTGGAGAGGATTAGGAGATGTGACATTTGATTTGATTGATTTTTTAATCAAATGAGAGGATTAAGAGAGGATTTAATTAAATGATTTGATTTAATTAAATAAGATGAATAATTAGTTAGAAGAAGGATGAATTAATCCAATAAATTTAATTATTTGATTAATAGTTGAATTTGTTGATTTTAATTAAATAATGTTGATTATTTAATTAATTGATTAATTTGAAGTGATTTAGGAAGAAACAATGTTAGTTAATTAGAATCATATGCATATCATCAATTAGGATTTTTTCGGTGTCTACACCTACAATATTTAAAGACCAAAATAAATCAAAAGTAAAGAATAAATATTTTTTTGGTTGATGCAAGATTGCCATTCAACTGTGGATGCTCCTGCATTAGATACCCAAGGTTGAAAAATTTTATGAACTTAGTCTCATAAAATGGAGTTGAATAGTAGGACCATCATTGAGGTTCTAGACAATCTTCAACAAGCTCCATTACTAAATTTGGTATCACCAATGAGTTCTTTCTCCTCTTCTAGCTCCTAGACGAAACAAGCTTCCTTGTTTGACAACTTTTCTCTTCACTAATCCTCCTGAATGTGGAACCAATTCCACCATAAACTAACCACCTTCTCCAAGTGTATATCACACTCCCCTTTGATCTTCTAGTATTCAACCCACCATAGTCCGACCATCTCCACCAAATTGCACTTGCACTAAACTCTGCAATACCACACAAACCCTTCTTTTCATACCATACATCACTAGTAAAATCTTCCTGAACTAACCCATCCATAACTTGAAAATAATCATCATTCTTAAATTTAGTAAAACATGATTTACTATTCTCTTTTTCTACAACCTCATCACACTCACATCCTTCTTTAGAATAATATTTAGAAAATTTGAATTTTCCTTAGTTCCATTCACTACTGCAACATCAACCTTGTCTTCGACATGATATGTCATTGTTTTTATGCCTTTTAAAAAGATATATTTCTATTGCAAACTGATCTTCCACATTCAAAATGACGTTAGAACAATAATCCTGAGATTCATCATCCATATTCCCTAACAAATAATTAGGCTCTCTAACCAAGGAATCTTCTTCTTCAATACTTTCAAACAAAGAATCATTGACAAACTCCTTTTTTACCTTCATCTCCTATTCATCAATTTTAACCTTCTCAAATTGATTAATTTTTACAACAAATTTATACATTTCTACATTCTTATCCTTATCAAAACATACATTAAAATATGATTTTACCTAATTGTCCTCTACTGAAACTTTCACTATCACTCATCATATCATTCAAACATAAATCAGATTTGGTTCTAACTTCTTCAAAATTTTATATTCCTCTCTTCCATATTGCTGCAACAAAACTTTTACCTTCCTAATATTCACCCATTTCATTCACATAATTCATAAGCAAATCATAATCACCAATTAACTCACAAAATGCAAGTTTTACTTCCTCTTTTATTGTTTCATCTTCGGTGTCCTCTTCTTAAATTTTCTCCATTGTGCTTAACTCTTTTGTTGCTGATACAACCTCTATAATTTCATCCTTCATGTCTTCCAATAGACATTCCTTAGCTTCAGGTTCATCAATTTCTTTGCATTCATCCTCTTCTTCTTCCTTTGTGCCACTTGTTTGACACCCTACTACATCTTCTGTCTTTCCTGCAATTAAAATATCATTAGAAGGATAGTTAAAATTACCTTCAACTCTTCTCTTTTCTTTTTTTCTCCTTTCAATCTCTTTTCTTAATTCGTCCACTTGTTGCTGCAATTCTATCATCCCAACTCTTATATCTTCTTGCTCTCTCTCTAATTCTCTATGATTTTCTCAAGTCTAGGAATCCATCCAATGAAAAAAGTTATTTTATTCTTTCTCTTTTCCATTTTTAAGGCATCACAAAGCCTCAACACAAATCTTCAAATCCTCAAGTTTTACTTATGTAAACTGCCCCCTTCGGTGATTTGTTTACAAAACCCTATTTCTTTATTCACCAATATTATTGTAAACTACCTCTTTTGGAGATTTTTTTACAACTATGGGAACCTCGGATCCTCAAACCCATAGAAAATGTCTTCTTGCAAGTTGTACATCGATCTACAAATAAAATCCACACACTCTCCACTCTTAGGTCTTGGTGCAAATTGCCTCTGATTGACACTTCTACCTGCACTCTCAAGATCTCCTGCTTTGATACCACTGATGAAGCAGGGATACTCTCCCTTAAAATATGAAATCAAACACTTCAACAAGAACAAAAACTAATGTGCAAAAATCTACAACAAGATTATAGCTTTTATATTCAACTTCTTCAACATAGTTTTTTTTTCAAACTTTAGAAATGCATACAACCCATTAAAAAATTTATTACAACGAGTAACTCAATCTCATGGACTAATGTACATCAATATAAATGATTCTTAGACTGATCTATGATAGGAAATTAATAAACTACATAAAAAAAAAACTCTTTCCCTTCACATACAAACTCAATCCACAACATGTAGTCGCAATCTTCAACCTATAGTTGTTCCTGTCATGCACAATGATCTCAAAAATTCAAATTGCTATCTTCAAATCCTCATACTTGCAACAAAATGGCTTCCAAAATCCCTTGGAGAAAAATCTATGTCTTTCTCCTTCTACTCCCCCTTCTAGTCTACAACAATGAATCCCTTCCTCCTTGTCATGCCTTCCTTTTTGCCTTTTTCATCCAAAATGTAACTCCCAAGAAATGCAATGCCTCCCACTTGGAAATACTCTCAAAAATCAAGAAATAAAATATTAAATATGCATTTACAACCTCCAAAACACTCCTAGGAAATATTAGGCCAAGAATAGATGCATTATGGCTTTTCCACTCCACCCAAATAGTGAATCGAATAAAAAAAGATGAACGAATTGCTCTTGGGCAGCCAAATTCTTCATGCAACAATTGAGGAACATTAAATGAGTTTCATAACTTGTAACTACACAAATCCCATACCTAAGAAGACATATTTGAAGATTTTTCCTTGAAATGCCACAAAAATGAGCCCAAATCACCATAAAACTGCAACATAGCAACTTGGCCAAATATTTATCAAATATTTTAGGCCCTATTATAAAAAATTATTTGAACCTAAAATATTTAAAGACCAAACTAAATAAAAAACTAAGAATAAATATTTTTTTGGTTGATGCAAGATTGCCAATCAACCATGGATGCTCCTGCATAAAGGTCATGTTATAATTATTCATAGTTTATGTAAAGAACAGGACCATTTTTTTTGCTTTTTCAATTATAAATTACAATCAACACACACTCGTTAAGGTTAGCACTAAACCAAAACGATGCAAAAAGCAACTCTAACCAGAATGTACACCAGGATCCCAAAGTGGGCAAGGTGTGAGCATTGGTCAGAGGATCTGAATGCAGATGCAAAGCTGGAAAGGAACTCTAACCAAGAATGGCGCCAAGTGATGGTGAGCATATGGTCAGAGGATCAATGCATGATGAGCTGAAATAACCTTAACCAAGAATGGCGCTGAATGACGGTGAGCATATGGTCAGAGGGTCCCTATAACTACTGACTGAAAGTAAATAGGCGGCAAGCCAGCCTCTTCCACTTAGTCAGTGGGTAGTACAATAGATAAAATGAAAGATAGAGAAGAGAATTGTTTTTAGTACTACTAAACAACTTACAATATATCAGAATGCTTTGCTAGAGCCCAATTTTTCAAGTTCTTCAATGCTGCAATAACCTAGAATACTTTTACAATGCATAACCAACCTCTCTAAACTCAGATTTCACACAAGTATGCACTTATCTAGGACTGATATGACAAACCAACAACTCAACAACTCACTCAAATGCTTATATCTTGCTCAATACTCACCCTAATGACATGAAACCAAGTGCAGATTTCTCTAGGGATGATGGCGCCCCAAATTGAATGCTTAAACATCACCAAAAGAACTCCATTTATTTTTGCACAGACCCAAAGCTATACCCAGAATGGTACGACCCTCTTAAAGGGGCAATTTTCTTTTAAAAATTCAAATGAGCATTATAAAATCTCAAACTTTGCTAGATTGGTCGCCTAGCATAGGAAAATGGATTACTTCAATGCCCAGAACAATATTAATTTTATTTCAAGAACAATGAGCAATTCTTACATTCTTCAATGATATTCAACAACTCCAGAAATGAACAAAAAATGCAAACTAGAACTTCAAAATGCAAACTACTAAACTGAAATGCAAGACAAACCTATTACAAGCTATCTCTCACCTAGTTGCTATCTTTCAAGCAAGAAGATGAGCCCATTGCTAGGAGGTGTGCTTTCCTCGAAGCGAGTGCCTGAAGACAATCCAACAACATAATGATATGCTAGACAAAAAGATGCCAAGTGAAGAGTTGAGGCTAGAATATATTGATATGAGAAGAGCCTTCTAGAAACTTCAAGAAGGGCGCCCAAACCCTAATTTTGAATTCAACACTTTCCCTCCAAAAGGTGGCATCCTTTTTTCTTTTAATAAAATATTTCACCTTTATAAAAATCAATCTCTCCTTAAGTAGGCATCCATTTCACTTAACCCCATAATTTGACTTCAAAATATAATTTATCTCACAATGAAGCATTGACCCTTTAGGTCCCCTTTTTAAAAACAACATAAAGTTGTAATGCTAGGCAAGGGGGTGTTATAATATTAAAATATAATATTATAATGTGAAAATACTTATCTCTTCATAGAAAATGCACCCAAGGGCCTAAAACAGTAGTGCCAACTGAACCAACTGAAGAAGAAGACCAACTGAACTGAACCCATCTTGACCACTGCCAAAAATAGAATTTACTAAAAATAGTAAATTCATGAAGTTGCTCGAAACACCAAACTGACCATACCACCACGAAGCTCTCAGAAAACCCAGAAAGAAACCGCAATCCAATTTTTGAGCTTCAAGCAACAACCTCCTCAAAAATAGGAAACCCTAATTTCACCGTCCGAGTAGCCTATGGGTTTCCGGAATAGGCCAACAGTCAACAGAAACGATCACATTTGAGAAGGGGACATTACAATCTGCCCTCCCCAAGATTGTTTGCCCTCAAGCAATCGCAAATTTGAATGCTGTAGAATCTCTTCGTTCTCCCAAGTTGCATCCTCCAAATGCAAGTTCTTCCACTTCACGAAATATTCTTTGATTGTTCTTCTCCTCAAGGAACGCTCTCTAGAATTAATAATCTCCTCTGGAATCAAAGTCAACTGTCCTTCTTCGTCCAAGGGAGGCAATTTTGATGAAGCAACAACATTGTGTCCAAGTGCCTTTTTGAGGTGAGACACATGGAAAACATTGTGAACTTTACTACTTGATGGTAGTTCCAACTCATAAGCCACTGCTCCGACCTTTCTGATGACTTTGAATGGCCCATAGAAGTGAGGTTTTAGCTTCTCAGCTCGACTCTTTTTGAGTGTAGACTGTCTGTAAGGCTGAAGTCGAAGATAAACCATATCACCAACCTCAAATGAATGCTCTACATGTTGCTGATCAGCGTACATCTTCTACTAATTTTGTGCTATTTGAAGGTTGTTTTTCAAGGACTTCAAAATATCTTGACTTTGCTGCATCCAATCCTTGGCTTGAGGGGCTTTGCTATCACCAAACACCAAATCAGCAAAGCTAGGGGCCTCATAACCATGGAGGGCCATGAACGGAGACATCCTTATTGACATGTGGAAGGATGATTTGTAGCAATACTCCCCAATGTGAAGCCATTTCACCCATGCTCTTTGCTGCTTCGAGACATAATTTCTAAGATAGCCCTCCAACCACTTGTTCACTATCTCAGTTTGACCATCTGTTTGAGGGTGATAGCTAGTGCTCAGAGTAAGCACTGTACCACTCATCCTAAAAACTTCTTGCCAAAAGGTGCTTAGGAACTTGCTGTCCCTATCACTCACAATGTTTTTCGACAACCCATGCAATCTAAACACTTCATGAAAAAATAAATTTGCAACTTGAGCTGCTGAAAATGAACTGGTAATGGCAAAGAAATGAGCAAATTTTGTTAATCTATCCACCACAACATAGATACAATCTTTGCCTTGAGCCCTAGGAAATCCCATGATGAAATCCATCAAAATGCTTTCCCTTTTTTGACTTGGAATGGGAAGTGGTTGCAGTAGACCAGTTGGAAGTGAGTGCTCATTTTTGTTCATTTGACAAGTGTTACACTCCTTGATGTAACGTTGAACTTCCTCTTTCAACCCCTTCCAAGAGAACCTCTCTCGAATCTGCCTATATGTCTTGAAATATCCTTGATGACCAGCAAGTGGAATGTCATGGAAGGTCATGAAAATATTCTTCTTGAGTTTGGAATCAGCCACCAAAAAGATTCTTCCCTTGTAATGTATCAAACCATCAATTACCTTGTACCTTTCATCATGAAAAGTACCTTCAATGATGCTAGTTGCGAACTGATTTTTGGCATAATCAGCAAGCAACATCTCCTTCCAATCAGCAGTAAGCTCACCCAATGAGCTCAAATGAGGTCTCCTAGATAGAGCATCCACCACAATGTTATTTTTCCCTTTGACATACTCAATGTAAAAATCGTAAGCTTGAAGCTTACTTACCCACTTTTGTTGTCTCTCATTCAAATCCTTTTGATGCATGAAATGCTTGAGACTATTGTGATCAGTCTTGACCATGAATTTACTCCCCACCAGATATTGTCTGAACTTAGCTAATGCATGCATGATTGCAAGCATTTCCTTGTCGTAGATAGAATAGGTCCTCTCAACACCCCTTAGTTTCCTACTTTCAAACACAATGGGATGCTTGTCCTGCATCAAAACAACACCAACACCTTCTCCTGATGCATCACATTGCAGCTCAAAAGGCTTGGAGAAATCTGGTATGGCCAACACTGGACAAGAACTCATGATTTTTTTGAACTTATCGAACACATTTTGAGCCTTTTCTGACCAAAAGAAAGCTCCATTCTTAGTGAGGTCAGTAAGAGGAGCAACACTTTGAGAGTAGCCCTTCACAAATCTTCTGTAGAAGCCACAAAGACCCAAGAACCCCTTCAAATGAGTCAAGTTCTCTGGAGGTGGCCAATCAACAATTGCCTCGATCTTTTCAGGATCAACCTTCACTCCATCAGCACTAATTATATGACCAAGGTAGAGTAGCTCCTTCATTCCAAATTCAAATTTGGACTTTTTAGCAAACAAGCTTTCTGATTCAAGAATGCTAAGCACTTCCTCCAAGTACTTGAGATGTTCTTCCCATGTCTTGCTGAAGATAAGAATATCATCAAAGAAGATCAACACAAACTTTCTCAACTGTTTCTGAAAAACTCTGTTCATACAAGACTGGAAGGTAGCTGGAGCATTAGTCAACCCAAAAGGCATGACTAAAAACTTGAAATGACCATAGTGGCATTTGAATGTCGTCTTCTCAACATCTGAACCTCTCATCCGAATTTGATAGTAATCCAACCTCAAGTCAATTTTTGAAAAGAACTTGGCACCACATAGCTCGTCAATGAGCTCATCTATTTGAGGAATGGGGTACCAATTTTTTATTGTGCTTTGATTCAAGGCACGATAATCCCCACACATGCGGATGGTGCCATCCTTCTTCTTCACAAGAACTACTGCTGAAGCAAAGGGACTCTTGCTTGGATGAATAAAGCCCATCTCCAAGAGTTCTTTTATGTTTTTCTCAATCTCATCCTTCTGCTTCTTGGGATACTGGTATGGTGTCGTGATGACTGGTTTGACCCCTTCTCTGAGTTCAATGGCATGCTCAGCTCCTCTTTCAGGAGGCGGCCTAGGAGGTAAATCAACAAACACCTTACTCTTCTTGGTGAGTATAGACTGGATGTCTAGAGGATAGTCCCTTTTGTCTCAACTGGACTAGCTAGAAGAACCATGCATTCCGCAGCCCACTCAACTTGATCGTGCTGAATCAACCTCTCCATTCTTTTGAATGAAACAATTCAAGGACCACCATTGGACATTCCTCTTAACACCACCCTCTTTCCATCCGATTGGAACTTGAGCTCCATTGTTTGAAAATTGAGAGAGATTTCACCAAGTGAGCATAACCATTGAATACCGAGTACAACAACCGTGTCACCAATAGTAACCACATAGAAGTCATCCTTGACTTCATAGTTGCCAAACTACATAGACATGTTAGGAACTCTTTGATTGCATGAAATATGAAACCCATCAGCCACCATGGCTTTGAATCCTTCAAATTCTTTTTTTTTGAGACCTCTCTTTGTAACCACACCTTCATCAATGAAATTATGTGTTGCCCCAGTGTCAATCAAGGCAACAATTTGGTGACCTCCAACTCCACCATGAACCTTGAAAGATTCATTCTTTTGAAAACTAGAGAGTTGAGCAATAGGGCCTCCAACTCCTTACTCATGATTGGACTCTTCTGGAGCTCTCTCTTCCTCGTTGTCCCCAAAATAAGACTGTTGATCAGACATATCAGATTCTGATCCATAATCAGAATAGGTCCCCATTTGATTATAATGCCCTCTTCTGGGACATCTATGACCCTTGGTCCAAGGCTCTAAACATGTATAACACTTGCCCTCTTTTCTGAGTTGTTCACGTTGCTCTTCAGTTAGCTTGGGTGGAAACTTCTTGTGCTAATTTGAAAAATGTCTCTTATCCTTCTTGTGGCCAAAGGGCTTAGGCAAAAATTTAGGCCTAGGGGCCGATAACTCCATACGTCAAGACTTCTTGATTGCTTCTTCAAGACTTGGTGGATCAAAAGCTTTAACCCACCCTTTCAAAGGTTCAACCAAACCTTCAGAAAACAAAACAACCAATCTTCTTTCAGTGATGTTGGGCACCATCACGGAAAGTCTTTGGAAATCGGCTATGTAAGAATCCAAGGAGCCATGCTGCTTCAGTTGTGCAAGCTCACAAAATCTCACTTCAGGATCCTTAGTGTCGAACCTATCAATCAGTTTATTGGTGAATTCTCTGTAGGTTCGAATAAGGTTATGGCCAAGCGTGACCAAACCATGGTACCACCACTCATGGGCAGCTCCCTCCAAATGAAGTGTTACAAACTTGATGGCGTCTTCTTCTGGCATGGGACAAAGTGAAAGGTAGTTGTCTAACTTCTGAACCCACAATCTTGCTGAACACTTATCACTTCCATCGAAGTGAGCCAATGACACCTTCCCAAGAGCTTGTTGATAATCGGTTCTAGGAGCCATACAGTTATCAACTCTTCCTCCGTTTCTTCTATTTCTTTGGTTCAAGAATTGATCAAAGGACCATTGGTCTCTAAGATCAGGAGGTAAGGTGGCATATTCCAAGTAGGCTTGTCTGGCATCATCTGCAAAAGGCATGGCAGCTTCAACTTGCAGTTCCTCCCTCTAAGTGAATGTAGGAAAGAGCGGCCTAGAGGCTGATCCTCTAGAGGTGGCCTCATGCTAACCAATAGTTCTACTCCCTCCATTACCATTGTTCCCATTGACTCCACTGTTTTCTCTTGTAGCATGGTTTTGATTAGGAGTATGATTCTGAGGAGTTTGCTGGTCCATTTGTGCAAGTAACTGGGACATCATATCAATCATCCCATCAAACTTATTTTCCATCCTTTCATCTCTTTCATCCATGGCCTGCTTAAGATTGTCTGACATGTTCTCAACAGTTTTACCAGTAGCAACTACTCTTCCTGTTTCTCTCAAAGCCTCTGAAAAAGTATCTGCTTCTGGCACTGGTGGAAACTGTGTCTATTGTCTTCTAGCCTGACTTCTGGTGAAGTATCTACAATCACTATCACTCATCTAACAACTGAATCACTGTAGGGAATAGGTTGGCAGAATCATGGCTCTGATACCACTATAAAGAACCAGACCATTTTTTTTTCTTTTTCAATTACAAATTACAATCAACATGCACCCGTTAAGGTTAGCACTAAACCAAAATGATGTGGAAAGCAACTCTAACTAGAATGTACACCAGTATCCCGAAGTGGGCAAGGTGTGAGCATTGGTTAGAGGATCTGAATGAAGATGCAAAGCTGGAAAGGAACTCTAACCAAGAATGGCACCAAGTGATGGCCAGCATATGGTCAGAGGATCAATGCATGATGAGCTGAAATAACCTTAACCAAGAATGGTGTCGAATGATGGTGAGCATATGGTTAGAGGGTCCCTATAACTACTGACTGAAAGTAAATAAATGACAAGCCATCCTCTTCCACTTAGTCAGTGGGTAGTACAATAGATAAAATGAAAGATAGAGAAGAGAATTGCTATTAGTACTACTAAACAACTTACAATATATCAGAATGCTTTGCCAGAGCCCAATTTTTCAAGTTCTTCAATGCTGCAATAACCTAGAAGATTTTCACAATGCATAACCAACCTCTCTAAACTCAGATTTCACACAAGTATGCACTTATCTATGACTGATATGACATACCAGCAACTCAGCAACTCACTCAAATGCTTATATCTTGCTCAATACTCATCCTAATGACTTGAAACCAAGTGCAGATTGCTCTAGGGATGATGACGCCCCAAATTGAATGCTTAAACCTCACCAAAAGAACTCCATTTATTTTTGCACAGACCCAAAGCTATACCCAGAATGGTACGACCCTCTTAAAGGGGTGATTTTCTTTTAAAAATTCAAATGAGCATTATAAAATCTCAAACTTTGCTAGATTGGTCACCCAGCATAGGAAAAGGGATTACTTCAATGCCCAGAACAATATTAATTTTATTTCAAGAACAATGAGCAATTCTTACATTCTTCAATGATATTCAACAACTCCATAAATAAACAGAAAATGCAAACTAGAACTTCAAAATGCAAACTACTAAACTGAAATGCAAGACAAATTACAACCTGACTGTCTCTCAATAGTTGCTATCTTTCCAAGCAAGAAGATGGAGCGTGCTGGGAGGTGTGCTCCTCAGGCAGTGCACAATCCAATGACATATGATATGGTAGACAGATGCCAAGTGAAGAGCTAAGACCCACCAATATATTGATATGAGAAGAGCCTTCCTAAAGAAACTTCAAGGAAAGAGGCGCCCAAACCCTAATTTTCAGATTCAACACACCCTCAAAGGGTGGTGTCCTTTTTCTTTTAATAAAATATTTCACCTTTATAAAAATCAATCTCTCTCCTCAAGTGGTGATCCATTTCATAACCCATAATTTGACACAATATAAAATTTATCTCACAATGACATTATTATTTAGGTCCCTTTTAAAAACAACATAAAGTTGTAATGCTAGGCAAGGGGGTGTTATAATATTAAAATATAATATTATAATATGAAAATACTTATCTCTTCATAGAAAATGCACCCAAGGGCCTAAAACAGTAGTGCCAACTGAACCAACTGAAGAAGAAGACCAACTAAACTGAACCCATCTTGACCACTGCCAAAAATAAAATTTACTAAAAATAGTAAATTCATGAAGTTGCTCGAAACACCAAACTGACCATACCATCGCGAATCTCTCAGAAAAACCAGAAAGAAACCGCAATCCAATTTTTGAGCTTCAAGCAACAACCTCCTCAAAAATAGGAAACCCTAATTTCACCGTCCGAGTAGCCTACGGGTTTCTGGAATAGGCCAACGGTCAACAAAAACGATCACATTTGAGAAGGGGATATTACAGTTTAGATTCTTTGCATTCCACCTTCATTTATTATGCAAGCACATATGATTGCATCGTCAACTAATGCCACCACTAAGGGCATGCTTTCTAGTTTTACTTTGCTAGAGTTGCATTTAACAAAATGTTGGGGTTGGGTTGTGTCTAAGTAGCAAAAATTTAGGGTATGACAAGCTTAAAACTTTAAATGGATGATTAGACTTCAACCAACAAAAAAGTCACTAAAAAAAAATTCTAGGAAAATGACTAGTAGCACTACAAATTGCTTGGAATTAGATTTTCAACACCTATTTAATTTTAAAAATCTAATACCATATGCTTGTTATGTCAAAAAGAAAAAAATAAGTACCTTAAAAGAGCAAAAATGGGGGTAGGTGGTCCTCTGGTGGCTATTAGGCATGTGGATGATGGTGGATTAGTGGCATCACTAGTTGGGGTGATAAATTGGTGGTGAGCTAAGTAGTATAGTTGTGGACCATAGGTGAAGGAATAAGCCTCTAAGGGTTGGTCAAAACTAGGGGCTTCCTTGGCCATACAACCAAGGGTTGTGACTTGTTGCAACTACTAAAATCTTGGCCCCCAATCATTAATGCACGATAAGGGCTTGTAAACTTTTAAAAAATAGTCACTTAGTAACATCATCCCCTACAAGATTTTACATCAAATTTGACCATTAGAAAACACTAAATTGTGTACTTGTGTGTACCAATAAATTATGTTCAATGTTCAAAAGTTTTGGACTTTGATTTCAATGTTTGAACAAACAATCTTAGGGTTTTGATGCCTTGTAGACATAGTAGTGATATCCATTTTGCATCAAAATGCAGTGTTTGAAATCTCTTGGCTAAAACTCTAAAAAAAGAAAGAAAATTGAAGATTTAGAGCTCTTATACCATGCTAGAGTTGATGATTAAACCCCATAGCTACCCAAAGATCACTTGCAATCAAAGCATCCTTTCACAAAAGATATATGCAATTGATTTTCTATGAAACTTGGTATTTCATTAGATGGAAAAAAAATGATACAATATACAATGATAAATCTTAGTTATAGAGATAATGGTGAAACCCTAGATGAAACCATAAGATTAAATTAGATGATGGCATACTTCTTAATCCTATGATATGAGACAAAAAATATATGATCTAAGCAAGCTTAATAAGTATGCTAGTGTTAATATGACCTAAAAAGTAGCTAATTAGGTAATATACCTTTTTCACACAAACATGTTCTCTAGGGTAGACATGTATTAGTTATTATATTTGTTCTCTTTGCATGATACTATCCTAGTTTTTTGGTTTCCTTTATTCTTGGTTACAAATATGAATATGTTTGACTATAGTGGCATTCATTAGAGGTAGCTTTACAATATTTTTGAAAGTGCTTGTATAGTTCACAAAGATCATATTTGTAGTTGATGAACATTAGGAGAGTATTTGTAGTGTTATACAACACATGCCTTGAGGGTCTTTGAAAGGTAGAACTTCCTCGCCAATAGACAAGTCTTATAGAGTTTTGAAGAATGATAGAGGTTGGATACCTTGGGAGATGTGTAGAGGGTTGAAGCTAGATGTGAGTGCAACTAAGTACAATCATGAAGTTTTTGTAGTACAATCTATTATGTTGTTGTGTTGCTTCTACTCATTGACATTATGTGCACTGTTGTTGTGAGTACATTCCTTTGATATGTTGTTTATTAAGCATTACATGACCATTAAAGATTGTTAAGGCATGGGAGGGGATAACCATGTTAAGTGAAGTAAAGTGAAAAAGTGAAGAGTTAAAACAAGAAAAAAATAACTTAAACTTATTCTTGATTCTAGTGCTTACAAATATGGTTAGAGGATAGTTCTACAAGTGCGGTGGTGTCCAATATAGTGAAAAGGAAGGAACTAAAACACAAAGACCGTAGAAGCAAGTGAAGTCAGGAAAATATGCAAAATAGATAGTTTTCATCTCTACAATTAAATAGCAAAATGAAGATAAAAAGTCAATCGCAAAAACACTAATTTTTTATATAATTGAAAATAAAATTTATTATTATATGCCACGTATATTATTAATATAAATTATTCCAAAAAATATTTAATTCCCTACCTAAACATAATAATTAAATAATCTTCCAAATAACTTTTATTTTGAATATATAATACATAATAATATTAAATTTTATCATGATTCATATTTAAAAAAAATTGAACATTTTTATGTTTGTGTTGAAGAATTAAAATTTGATAGTAATGAATATTAATTCTTCTCGTTCATGAAAAAAGTTAAAATTGTCAATGAAAAATGAAAAATAAAAAGTTTACGTTCTAGAAAAGAGTACTTAATTTTCGTTCTAAATGAACAATATTCTGGTTAAGGATAAATAGAGCCTAATAAAGTAAAGCATGTTTACCCTGTCTGGCTGGCGAAATCAAGCAATACACCCAAACAATGGGAGGTGAGCTCATCATTTTATATTCTACATCTTCAATTCTGTCTTTATCTACATGTGCATGCCTCTGTCTGCATCTCTTGTTGCCCTTATTGTGGTGGGGATTCGAACTTGGATCACACTGATATATCATTAACCACAAAATTCCCTTGGGTGCAAACCATTTTATTTAGGGTCACATGGAATTTATTCTGTACTTATGCTGTTCTCTGTTTGGATTTTATTGCAAATCATTGTAGTCGTAGTTGAAACCTTTTGTTTCTCCGTCATTGCCGATTTAAACAAACCAGTGCCCTGAATCATATCAGATAGACAAATTTTGATTAATCAACTCTGATCAGACCCCATTTCTTTAACATCAAGCTTTCTATTGATTTTTCATTATCACACTGTTTTGATTTCGTTAAGAACATCCTAGAGTATTTTATTACCTCTTATAAAGGATTTTACTTTTGCATTTAAAAAAATATATCTAGTTACGGTGAAGATGAGAGTAGAGTTTTTATTCACATCTATCATATGGTTTTTTTTAAACGATCAATCATAGTATTTTTTAGATTAGTTTGAACAATAAGCTATTCAAACAGGCATACGTTCGTACTTTTGTATCTTTGTTTATTTGCAAGCTGGTCCGATCCGTGGGAGACTTAATACAAGTAATTCTGAGATGAGTTTAATCTGTTTAAGGGTCCATTTTCCGCATGCTAATTAGCACAAAGAATTCACAACATAGAGTGGTTGGAGCAAGAAACGATTTAGTCAGACATACCTGTGTATCCCAGTTTGGTTTCCATGCCAAACTGTTACTTAGAACACTTTACTCAGGATTACTAAGAAAGATGATTCAAAATAAATAAAATATCTCGTTAAAAAATCGTCAACTCGTTAGTTCCCAATTACCTCCCGAGACATTAGAAGATAGATACCAAGTATTCTATGGTCAATTATCTGCTGCTACTGCCATTAAGCTTAAGATGATAATAACACAGTGCTTGGAAAAGCACATTAAGTTCATCCTCCTGTTTTAATTTCCAGTATCACCTGCATTGTGCTCCTTCATTTGTCTTTTTCTTCTCAGGTGGCGAATTTTAAGAGATCAGACCACTCAAATTAATACCTATAGTTGAACAAGGAGTCACGAAAAATGCACTTTTTAATGCATTTGCTTCAGTATCACATTACTTTTATGTTATTTAGTATGAAGTGCATAAGTTGGTTTTGTCTTTTTTTACAATTAGCATGAAGTGACCCTATGTGACTCGCTGACTAGCAGGCTTGTATCTGGCCTAACCTTTGATTGACCTTGCTATGGACCAAATTCACATTTTTCTGTATTGAAAATAATTTGCATTTCTAATCTTACGTGATTCCCTCTAAACCTTACACAAGGCACTAAACTCATTGCGCTTTCCTGCTGTAAGTTGTAACTGTGATCAAATTCTCCTTCGAAAGTATATATCAAACAAAAATGCTGAATTTTGGTCAACATCAGAATTCTTATCTTCACTAGAGTTGCTAACCTTCCCGGCACATCCACAACTTAAATAAACTTTAGGATTTCCTTCTAGTTTTTCATGGGGCTATACTTTTCCCCTGAATTAGTAGGTTTCACGGGCTTTGTAGAGATGTCTAAAATTTTTTGTTGGTCTTCGCAAATTCTTCACTTGATTCCTTTTTTAATTTGAACCTACAAACTTACCAGGACCAGTTTTTGATTTGAGACTAAAAATTAGTTTAACTAGCTCAAGTATGTTCATAAAGCTTTGGACCATTAGAGCATATATTGTTTTTCCTGACAGGTACTTCTTGTACATTGATTTAGCATTCTCTGTTTTGAGTTCAACCTACATATATTTGGTTTTTTAACAAAAGCTAAAAAAAAATATATTAATGGAGCTGAATCAGATTACAACAATAAGGTCTGCCAATCTTAAGCAGACTCATAGCACAACGGATTCAAAAGATCAGGGATAACCGAGTAGGATGTGAAAGCAACATCCTTATCATGCCAGACAAACCATGAGGAAGGTAAGGAAGCAAGGTCCCAAACAATCCTGGAGAAAAAATACGACGGACACACATGAAATTCTATGCTGATTTCCCAGGGACAGAAGCTGCCCCATATTTCCATGGTCATGCTGAAAGAAGTAGTGGGGATAGACCAACATATTACTATGGTAAGCAACGATCTCCATTAGAAAACAACTGATGTCAGCACGCACAGCCGGCCAAAAAAGCACCTCAAGAGCTATGCCATCCATTGCCCACAGCTAAGATGAGGGGCATAGCAATGCAACAGGTCTGAGAGCTTTGATATCTTCATCAAGAAGGAAATGAAATTTATGATCCAAATCCTAGTAAGGAAGCACCTGTTCATTGTGTTTTTCCAACTTCATTTCATCCCCCCAATTGTAGCAGATTTATCTAGGAAATCAGCCATTTGATTTTCTTTCTTCCTTATATGGATCCAATTGATCACACTAAAGGGATTAAGGAGGAGATTGATGTCTTTCAAACATCTTCCAGTTGCCACTGCTGAAGACAGGAAGATGATTTTTTTTAAAGTGGTCAACTAAAATTCTTGGAATCAGAAGCCAGAACAATACAAGTGAGTTGCCATTTTTCACTTCCAAAATTGCTTGTCGAATAACCATTGCTTCAGCAAAATTATTGATAACTTTCCTTAAATTGTCACTAAACTAGAAGATGACCTGGCCATTTTGATCTTGGCATACACCTGTCGTACCAGCATCACCAGGGTTACCCTGAGAGGCACCATCCACATTTAACTTAACTAGCCCCAAAGGAGGTCCTTCCAACTGAACTATGTAGTCATTTTGATAACCAGCACTCACAATGGAATGTTTATCTATATTTCCTGTAAGAGGGAAGGTGAATCTGTTGGAAATATTGTCATTGATGTCAAAGGGGCATGGACAAGATTGTTGTCATTGACGTCAAAAGCGTATGGATAAGATTGTTGGAAATATTGTCATTGATGTCAAGAAGATCTTATAGTAGAGAGACTCATGCCGGCATATTGAAGTGGCATATTTAAGGCGATTTGGATCAGTTTTACAAGGCAATTTGCAGCAAATTCATAAGACGTTTTTGTGCAGAGATATAAGGTTAAATGGCGATTATATTTGAAGTTTAAATTTGGATATTTTATTGGGCTGATTCATCCTTTGGCGCCAATGCTTGAAGACTCAAATTAAATATTGAATGATGTGGCTGACCCCATTATTGGAGTGCCCCATTTTGGGGAATTAAACTTGAAAATAAAAATAATAAAATTTATTTTTGAAGTGGCCGATCCCTTTGGTTGAAGCACCACCTTGGAGATTTAAAAATAAATAAAATATTATTATCTCAAGGCGGGCTGACCCCTCTTGGGAGAGTCACCTCCTTTGGGTGAAGGGGTATGTTTAAAGGGATATAAGACAAGGTAAAATGGAGATGTGAGAAGCGAGTTTTTCAATGAAATATACTTCTATATATTAGCATATTTAAGTGCAGATCTGAGGGCAGATTTGAAGCAATTTTTATGGAATAATGTTTGTATGAAGAGCAGAAACAAGAGGTTATTCAAGCTGATTTGTATGAAGTATTTGAGCAGATTTATGAGAAGCTATTTGAGCTTACTTGTGGGAGTCATTGGAGCAGACTTATGACAGATCTTTTAAAGAGGTTTTAAGCAAAGTGGAATGATGTTATGAGCAGATTCAAGAAGACAGATTTGTGAAGCAACGTCTATCTATATTCAGATCTTGTGAAGACAAATCATCATTTGAAGGATTCATAAGTTGGTGCCTATCAAAATAAGAGATTGGTGTCCCTTGTTGAGTTGGTGCTTAGTTGTGGGGATTGGAGTCTCCAGTGGGTTGGTGCCTACGAATTCTCTAAGTGGGGATTGGTGTCTCCAGTGGGATGGTGCCTACAAAAGAAGACTTGTAAGAGAAATAGGTCGGTGCCTACAAAGAAGATCTCTCTCTCTCTCTCTCTATATATATATATAAGCAATGTTTTTCTATGGTTTTCTCTCGCAAGGGTTTTCACATAAATCGTGTGTTCATCTTGTGGTCTTAATTGCTAGATCTTGCATGTGTGTTATTGCTATGGATGACTAAGTTTTGAAGTATTGCTGTTGTGGTTGATTAAGTTGTGAAAAAGTAAAAGATTGTTGTTATACTGATTCATCCCTTACCTCCCGCCCCGCGCACCCCCCTACCCCCCTCAGTATAGTATAACTATGTGCTCATAAAAATCAGCAGGGTCCAATTCTTTTAAGGACTCAAAGTTCTCACCAAGACCTAACCTAAAGCCAATGGAGCCAAACTTGATAGGTTTCTTTCATATTAGCAACAGTTCTACCCACACTTTACTTATATCAATATGCCTGCCAGTTACATTGAAGATGGACTGATTTACTCCAACCAGACATTCCACCAAATCATGCTTGGGGTAATCTCTTTCAATGGTTTAAGGCCCTTCATCTTTGAAGACGATAAATTTTGATTGTTAAATAAATATTTAACACATGAATGGGGTTAACATGGGATGCCCATGATATCGTACCATAATCTATAGAGGAAAGTGGTAAAGAGGAAGGTCATAAGGAGGAGTTTTCCATCTTCCTCTTTAGCAAACCAAAGTTCAGACTTGCTCAGGCCTTAAGAACCGTGCTTCCTTAAGTTAATCCAATGGAGAAATTTATCTAGAGTGGCTAGCCACATGAAAGCATTAGCCTTTGGCCAGCACTTAGGGTGCCATGCCTTGCCCTAGATTTTTTTATTTTCTCTCCAAGGTTTCCTTCATGAGACTCATGTATCCTTCCATCATAGAATATATTCCAGATCCTTTCAAACCCTAGTCAAAGAAATTAGAATGTGTGTACAAAGAAACCTTTCGAGAGGACAAAATTTGATCCAGCCAATCAATTTGAGATGGAAGTTGTCAACCAAGCCACTAGTTGTTAGGATTCCAAATCCAAATCTGAAAATCTCCATGGCATAAATTGCACTCATAATAAAAAATATGAACCCAACGGGACTCAATATATTTATTCTTTAAATCATAGAGATCAGGAAACTTCACACTTATAGGGCTATTTTGGTCCTAGGCATAATCCTAAGACAAAGCTTTGCTGCTCATCCTAGCGATTCAAAAAGGAATTTTTTTTAATACCCAACTAAATGCTTTCTCAAATCTGAGAACCTTTTTCGTATAAAGCTATCCTAGGAATGAGATAACGGTCTTCAAGATTCAGATATTTTAGTTTAAAAATATTACCCCATAAAGAGTTGTCCTCTATGCACCATCTGCAAAACATTTTAGCAACTAAAGCCACATTAAGGAGAGAAGTTCTCACACTTAAGCCACCTCTGTCTTTGGGCTGACAATTTTTTTCCTTAGTTAACCAGATGCTATTTCCTTCCCAAAGAAATTTCCTCATTTTATGGTCCATTTCTTGAAGGACTCCCTTAGGAGCCACAAGAACCATAAATCTATCTGCTAGAATATCTCGTAAAACAGACTTGGTAAGAACCATTCTACTAGACAGAATTGGGTACCTATGTGTCTAGAGGTTAATATGAGAATTCATAGAATCAAGCAAATCCTTCCATTTTTTTTCCTAAGAAAATTAGGAGAGAGAGGGATGCTCAAATATTTGAAAGGAGGTCTAGAAATAGGAATTGAAGAATCTCAGCAATTCTCTTTTGAATGTGCTGATATGTATGGAAGAAAAAAACTTGTGATTTTTATTCATTTAGGATTTGCTCAAAAGTGCTTACATATCTAGGGCATTCCTACAAGATTTGGCCTTAGCTATGGTGGTATTCCCCAAAAGATACACGTCTTCCACAAATTGAAGATGTCCAAAGAGTCCAAACCCCTACAATGTGGAAAGAATCCTTGAGGTAATTCAAAAAATGACCCAAACATTCAACTAGAATGAGAAAGAGGTAAGGAGAGAGGGGATCCCCCCATCACAAATCCCTTTCAACATCAAGGCAGAAGGAAAACTATTTTAAGAAAAGAAAAGGAATAAGTAGAACAAGCCATAATGCATAGTATCCAACTATCATCGAAACCAAAGGCACGAAATATATCTTCCAAAAAATTCGAACAAACCTTGTCATAAACTTTGGATAGATTAACTTTCATAAACACAGATTTTTTATTTTTAAGCATGCATTGAATGGATGGCCTCTTGGATAATTTTGATGCCATCAAGGATCTGATACCCTTGAACAAATCTACTCTGCCCCTAGGAGATAGGAGGGCAACAATATTTTGAGTTTCTCAACTATAATTTTTCAAAAGATCTCTAAATTTATTACAAAGAGCAATGCATCTGACATCCTAAAAGCATTCTATCAGAGCTTTCCTTGGGATCAAATCTATAAAAGAATTGTTTAGAGCCTTCAAAATTTGCTTGGAGGTACGCAAGTCTTTAAAAACCTCTATATATACCTTTTTTTCAATATTCCAAAAAGATTGAGAAAACTCAATAGGAAAGCCATCAAGCCTATGCGTTTTATCTTTTTTCATATGATTGACTAGGTTCATGCTCCTCCATTGAAATAAGCTTATGGTAGGAAAATTACCAAGTTGATCAAATCATTTCCTACATAACCCCACGGGAGAAAAGCATGTATACAAGCTTATAGAATAACCATAATGAAATGATCAAAGTCATACCACAAGATTACACAAGATATACCCTGGGAAAACCCTCTAGAGGGAAATACCCAACTGCGAAAAGCATCCACAGTTAATGTATTATTCAGCAATGAAACATTATAATACACTTATAGAGTCTCCATGAATACTTTTGAAACATCAAGCTCCTCCATTGCATCCTTTATGTGTCAAAGCATGGAACCACACATCCCATGCCATGCTTCACATATGCACTCAAAAAAGAGAGTTCAATACAAATGATAACCAAGCCAAACAACTAACTAGCCAACCCCAACCGCTAAACAAGTTCTTTCTTTTACAAAATCAAGCTCACACAAAACAACCAAATGGTAAAGGTAAAAGTAAAACCATGAGAGCACAAAACCATTGACCTCGACATTTACTTTTTGGTACTAAGTTTTCCCAATATTAAATATTTTTTCCATGTGTAACCCACACATAAAATATATCTAACCAATGTTACATACAACTTTACAAGTGGAACCAAATAAATATTTAACATGGCTAAACACATCTCCTAAAGATGCACCACAAATAAATATTTATTCTACATAATTAAAATAATTTTTTTGTGTGCAAGTGTACAACATGTAATGTCCCCTTTTGGGATATTCCTAAATTTTGCCCTAAAACCACAATTCCAATTACCATAAGAAATGTAATACATTTAGGAGTATAAATTTACCAATTGAAAAGCCCTTATAAGACAAATCTTGGTTTAGGTCCTGTGCACAATATTAGTAATTGGAAATTGACGTTAACTCATAAGCCATGATAGCATCTATTTTTACTAAACATTAGTCAGCATAGTGATATCACAAAAGTATTATTCATATTAAAATCCAACTAAAACAATAGCCATTCCAAAGTATACTCCTATAATAGTCCCATTAGGAATTCATTTGAAACGTTTGCAAACCACAATCTCGAGGTTGGTCGCCCTTGTATTGTAAGAGCATGGAAGGTGGGTCACCCTTCCATCCCTCGGTTCACCTTTGGAGGCTGGCCTTCCTCCTCGATCAAGCCTGGAAGCATGAAAGGATTTCTGGTCCATTCCATCCCCCAGCCCAAGAGCATGGAAGGCTGGTCGTCCATTCCATCTCTGGGTGGCATACTTGATAAGAGCATGAAGGCTGGTTGTCCTTCATCTCTCGAGAACCTGGAAGGTTGGCCGTCCTTCCTATTTGCAATCCGTTTCTCTAAATTCAAAATGGATTATTATACGAATCTACTATTTTTATAACAAGAGAAACATTTAGATTACTCACAATGATCAATAATTTCTGCAAGTACCACTATTGCATGAACATATGTATATATCTATAATTTTATTTCTCCCCACAGATTTATCTTTTGATTTAACTGCCGCTAATATAAATATTTATTTCTGCTTATTACTGTTCTGATTTCTTAATGCCCTTTCTGTTTTATCCTTTTTCATTCAATGCCTTTTCCAATGAAGAGATCCACCTTATATAGCCCTCAAGAAGGGATGAAAAGTCACATCTTTCACACGATATGCCACTTCTTATAAATGAGGTGTCCCTTCTCTACTAATCAATCCCCTTCAGAACTAATTGATGCTTCTTAATATTGTTTGATAAGACATGTGTCACCTTGGAGGAATCGCTGCTGTTCAGGAATTACCGCTTAGAAATGCTTAAGGATAATTAACATTATACACTTATCCAGATCGCTGACCAAATTCTTTTCTTCTTTTAAGGTGGTGAACTTATTATACTTTATTTTATTATTCTTTTATGGTAGGGGCCATGACACAACACCTTTTTCCTAACAACTTATTCAAAGAGTTTGTCATGCCCCCGAAATTACAAGCATTAAAATACATAAATAAAATAAATGACAATATAATATAAATTTTAATATTATTATTACAATATAATATTATAAATATTAAATATAGTTATCTATAATATATTAAAATGAAATATCTAAGGTCGACCCTCTTTGTTGGTCAAGGCCTGACCAACCACACTTTATGCTAGCCAACTCTTTTTATGACTGCCTAAGATAACAAGAAGGTAGGGAAAGGGTGTAAAGAAAGTAGCTGCGAATCTGAGGAGCAACGAATATGAAGGCAGCAGCAATTCATTGGTAAAAACAATAAATTAAGATTAATACTGTTTTAAAAAGAAGCGAATATATTTTATAAAGGAAATCAATCAAGAGCAATGAAAATAGTAGAAAGATCATCCAACGAGAATCAAGCAACATAGAACGATCAGAAATTAAGGAATTAGCAGAAATCAAGGGATGCAGCAATTAGTTTTGAGAAAAGAGATGACTCTTCCCAAAGACCATGCCCCTCCAATATAAGGATATAAATTGAGAGAGAAGTAAGGAGGAGAGGGGCATCGAAGCAAACACATAGCTACACGTAACACACGAGGTATAAATACACTTAAGGCACAAAGCATGCACATAAGTCATGAAGTATACACATGAATACACACAAGTCACACATGAGTACACGTAAGTCACATAGTAAGTCGCATGAATACATGTAAGTCACGAAGTGTACACACGAATACACATAAGTTGCAAGGTATACACATGAATACATGAGTTGCAAGGTATACACATGAATACACATAAGTCACATGAATACATGTAAGTCATGAAGTATACACTCGAATACTCACAAGTCACAAAGTATACACTTGAATATATGTAAATCACAAAGTACATTCATGGTGCAAAGTATTCACGTAAGTCACAAAGTGTACACTTGGATACACATAAGCCACAAAGTATACACTTGAATACAAGGTATGCAAAGTATTCACATGAATACACGTAAAACATAAAGTATACATAGGAAGCATGAAGCATACATGTGAATACACGTAATACATGAAGCATACACAGGAAGCATGAAGCATACACGTGAATACACAAAATACATGAAGTACACACAAGAAAGATGAAGCATACACGTGAATACACGTAATACATGAAGTATACATAGGAAGCATGAAGCATACACGTGAATACACGCAATACATGAAGTATACACAGGATGGTAGGAAGGATGCTTTGATACCACTCGTAATGTCCTCTATCTTGATTTGCCCTAGAATTCACCTATTGATCACAAATTGCAACAATTTAGGGTCAGGGTTTCACCTTATTAAATAAATATCTCTTTAATGATGTAATCTTGGATTGCAATCCTACATTCACCACATGAACAATATATGCAAATATGTATATATGCTTGTTAGGGTTAGACAATTACATCACATCCATAGATTATCAACAAAGCAAGCATATTAGAATTGTGGGAGAAGTGACATGATGGATATGCCCAAAGCCATATACCAAGCCTAAGAGGGTGTATACCACAACCCTCCCCCTTGGCGACTTGCATCTACTTTCCCCATCAAGGCCATGACTCTCGAAAGACACTTGCCAACTTGTGGGTTTGGGTGGAGGTCGCAAGCGGGCTCTTTGGCACTTACCACTTCACCCCAGGCCCATCCTCATTGTGGGATTGGGCGGAGGTCACAAGTGGGCTCTTCATTGCCGTCCCGCCAACCCTAGGTTAGGACAAAAAATCTCATCCTCTAGCATTGGCAATTTCATATGGGAATTGCATGGTGAGCTGATTTGGAGTTTTGATACATATTTTCAGGTTCGGCGATAAATATATGCAAGCAAATCACTTGAATTGTAGACTTTAAATTTTGTGAGGCATTGTTCATCATCTTTGTTGCATTTCCAACTTCAGTGCCACTTTTGGAGGTTTGCAATTTCACCTATTGGAAGATTTGTGAGGGCTTATGCATTTTTACAACTAGTTCATCATTTATTTTGGCTGATCATCATTACATCTTGATAGTCACATCATAAGAGGAGGGTTTATCATCATCTATCATTGAATTCATGTTGATCACCTTGTTGGTCTCAAAGTTGTAGGTCCCAAATCCATAAATTTAGGTTGTTCTCTAAGCACCAAGGGTGTCAAATTTAGAGCAACAAACCTTCAACTTATGATCGAGCAAGACAACATTAGACCAATTTACTAAGGTGGATAAGACCTTCAATTTCAAGCTCAACTAGACCTGGGGGCTTCCCTAGAGGTACCTTGAATAGGATTAAACACAACTAAAGATAGACAAATGTATAAATTTTGCAGTAGTATTTGGTGATGCCTGACCCCAAAAATTATCACTAGGTCAAGTAGTCAGCTACTGCAATAATCTCTATTAATTTGATAACATCATTGCATTACAATAGGATGTGGGTATGCACAAGATAACTCTCTAGGATGATAACTACTATGAATTGCTAAAGATGTTTTCCTTGGTTATAACATGAGTCATGAAGTGCATAAAAATCTATTTCATACTCCTACTCTACTAGGGAATAATGTTTTCAATTTAAGTGCATGATAGGTCATTACTTCCAAAACTAGTGCCTTTTCATTGGGTTATGGAGTCCAAGCACACCATAAAGAACAACAAATCAAAATCACAAAGGAATATGATCTATGCACACACATACTCCACAAATAAGGATATCAAGCAACTAAGCGTACTTAGTAATCCATCCCAAACTGTAGAAATTCATATGCAATGAAGGAAAAACCATTACAAAGTTTGTAACAACTTATAATGTTGTCCCATTCATTTAATCTTCAATTACATTTTGTTGGCGTTTCAATTAGCACCTTTGGAATGCTTATTGGAAATGGACAACTATTGCAAGTGTTTTAGTAACTGTTCCTTTGGATTATAGAGAGGAAGATCCCTCTTTGCTGATGTTATGCGTAAAAAAGTATAGTAGACTAAGGTTCCTATCTTTTTTACTCAACGGCAGGACACAAGGGTGCATAAACACAATGTGCCGTAGCTAAGGATTTCTCTGGTTTTTGCAGATCTTAACTACAACTAAACTAGCTTTTAATCTATCCTATCTCCCCAAGATAAACAAAGCATGAGGGCATAGGAGTGGGAATGGATGGTTGGATTACTTGGTCTGACCGTCTCGCCAGAATGAGTTCAAGGCTCTAAACTCTCAGATCTATGCTGGAATAAGGCTTTATGCAAACAAACACTCTTTTACGGTAAGATGGATCTCAGACTTCCCAAGGAGGAGGAACCCCTGTCTGAGGTATAGGTTGGGAAACAACTTACTAGAAACAACAAGATACGAAGCCTTGGCTAACAGGATTCCCGAGGAGGTGACAACACCTGTCCAAAGTGTAGGCTAAAAGACAATTCATTGAACAACATCAAACGATAATTGTCAATGACAAAATATCCAAGGAGGAGGAACCCCTATCCAAGGAGGAGATTGAAACAAGTTATAAACACACAACGTTGAAAGAACTCAAATATTTGGATCAAAATGCATGCGGTTTCTAATTTTCTTCTTCAAATTTCCTCAACGAGTTACAAAGAATTGGGACATGCAAAGGCACGAAATCATGCACAATTGCTCATCAAACCAATTAACTCTCATCCAAGATTGAACAAATAAGCACTTTCAAATTTTTTGGCAACAATGGTGCAAAAATTTTGTGTAGTAAATAAAGGTTAACAAATAATGAGCCCAAGGCTCTTATTTATAGAACTCAAAGGAGTAGGCAACCCTAAAATGTCCTTGAGTTAACAATCAATTCTTGCCAATCAACAAGATTTATTCCTATGTCTAAAAGTAGGTGAGCAAATAGTTAACTGGAAATCTACTTCAGTTAACTGAAACTAAACAAAGAGTCAACTGGAAAACTACTTCAGTTGACTGAAACTAAACTAATGGTGAACTTTAATTACAAAATGTGTCTCCAAAATAGACATCCACATTTAGTGGAGATCTGAGATCCACAAATTGTGGAAGTCAAAATAGACATCCACAATTAATGGGATCTGACATGCATGATTTGTGGGACATGGAGTTAACTTGGAAAGGGGCATCAAGTTAACTCCAATCACAATTAATGCTACTTTGGAGGGTAGGAAGTCCTTTTTGGGGTGCTTTACACCTCATCTCCACTGGTCAATAGTGCCTCTATCCAGTCGTTGACCTCCTCAGCCCCTTAGCAATTAATGCTCTGTAAGATGATGACGTGGCGTTTCAACATTTCTTCACTTGTCACAAGCTGCTGCTGATATTCTATGCACTTAGTAGCTGCGTCATCTAGCTTGGTGGACATGGCTATAGCTTTGCTCAATTTGCAACCATCGGGGTCATCGAGAAATGTGCTACGAATGATATCCTGGAATTGTTTTTGTACCGTGCCTAGCTCAATGTAGACACCTCCCTCATGCTGATAAAGGCAAGGGATGAATATTACCAACGTTCTTGCAAAGTTGATAATACCTGCCACAATGTCGGTACTCGATCAGTTCCACATAATTGGCATTAGGCTTTCACCTTCTATGCCATTTGTTCCCTCCAAGCAAAGAGATTTTGCTTGTTCTCTATGGTGGTAATTGATTGGTACACCACTTGTAAATCTGAGACTGTGACTTCACCCCTTGGCCTCTTCTCTACCGTCTCTAGTTTTGACTGCTGGATTTTCGCGGGAAGTTCATGTGCTCTGTCCCTCAACTGGTACAGTTCTGTCAATACGCACCATCCTCTGACAACAAATTCCCCCACTTGATTTCTCAAGTTTTTTCCATATGAAATCAGCTGATGATGGTTTTGCTCCGCAGGGAGGTCTAGCAATTCTCGTGGTAAAGCTGAGACGTTTGAGGTGCCGTGCATTAGGCTAGATATGTACATCCTCAATTGCTGATTTTCAGCCTTTAAGGATGTTTTGTCTCTTCCATCCTTAGCCATTCTCTCTTTAATGCTCACCGAGGCAATTCCAAGAAGATCTGCCTCCACCTGACAGGTGGTATTTCCGAGGTTGACCTTAGACAATGTGAAGTCTTCAACCTCTACCTCATGTATGTTTCTGTCCTTAGGTGGGGCAGCAGTCTCTATGATAAACTCATTATTTGCATTCCTTCCTACATGTACTTGTTTCTTCAATTTCTTCGCTGGCATGTCTTGAGGGACATGGTCAAACTCTCTGAAGTCAAGCTGGTAGGATGGCCTTTCCCTCTTCCTTCATAGGAGACCCTCAAGTCAGATTGAATCCTTACTAGCTTCGTTGGAAGGAGGAATGTTAGGCCCCTAAATGCCTGATGAATGAGACTGTGCTATAGCGATGTCTCCTGGTGGAGAGTTCAAGTCGATGGGGACTTGTGACTGCTGTGATGGTGGTGAAGTAGATGGCTTTGTCTCTATCACAGGCACTGTATCTGCTGCAATTGCTTTTGCTATGGGCTTTGTCTCTGCTATGATTATCTCAATCACTGGCTTGGCTTCAACGGTTCTCATGACTATCTCAGGTGTGTGTGTGGTTGTCTCCACATATAACTCCTGTGCTCTTCCCCTTGTGTGTCCTGACATCCGTATCCCTTTGGGAGGATTGCTCCACTACTTCTGTCTGGGCTTCTTCCTTGAAGTGGAAGGTAGTGAAGATTGAACTGGTGGCAGCTCTGTTCAGGGAAGTACTACCTTCCTTGTCTTCTTGCTGTCTAGGTAGGGTTGACTGTTTCTGACAACTCTACTCGTTCTTTCCTCTATAGATGTGTTTTCCTTCACATACCAATCCACTTTTTCAAGTGGTTGTGAGTCTACTTGATCCACAAAGAATGAGGGGAGAATGACTTCCCCTTCATTATTAGATAGGCCCTCAAATGTCTTCTGACATAAAGTCAGCAATTTGTGGGAGCCTAAACCGACTATAGTTCCTTCTTCATACATCAAACTCATCATCACAGTTGACCCAATAGTCTTCCATGGAAGATTCATGTGATGAGTGCTACTCAAGGTGCAGTGCATAAAGGCCTCTTGGATCATACAACCTTCTTTCAATGAGATATTTGAGATTGAGTCTCATTGTCTCTTGGCATATCATTTTGGCATCAGCCGCTGTTTTACATCTATAGAGTCCCATCTGAATAGGAAAGCTTGCAATAGTCTTCTTCTTAATGCGTAGGTGAGAGTGAACTTCGGCCAACTGTCGTAGGAATTCCATGAAAACTACCCTATCTGAAGCGTAGTGTGGCATCATGGCGGGGTGACCATTGTATCCATACATGCGTATATAGGTGAAGGTGGGGAATTGGATAAACCAATCCGCCTAGTCCACCATTGCCTCCTTGGCTGCTGGTGATATATGCACGTGCATCTCATGGTTGAGGTCTCGTACGATGTGCATAATGAAAAGATCACTTATCCGCTTGAAATGTCGTTCTGCTTGTGTAAACTCAAGACTGTAGAAACCCTTGTTTCCCCTGTTTTCTGAAACTGACTGTTTTTGTTTGTTTTTTTGTGTATTTTGATTTTTTTGGGTTTTTGTGCAATAAAGAGATAATGCGATTTTGCAAGAATTGAATATAAAATTCAAACAAATTCATATAACTCTGGAATGGATAAAATCTATTGAGAATACTGATGCCAAACTATTTATTGAACTTCTGGAATGATTACCAATGAGATCCAATAACATGCAAGTAAAAAGGCAACGATATTTTAATGAAAACCTGGTATTTGCAGCAATAAATGATCTTCAAGAAAATGTACGGCTGAAAGGAATATCCACTTTCTCCTTCTGTTAATGACTGCAGATGATGCTGGGAAGATGTGCGCCTCTAGTGTAGAAGTCAGACTGCCAACAAAGATGGCGATTTGCTCAAGAAAGGAAAGTACGGCCTTTCAAGAAATGTACGGCCTGGTACAATAGATGTACGGATTTTAGAACAGCAAATAAATATTTGTATGGCTCTTGCAAGAGGTGCGAAATATGAAGCAAAGAATAGGCGCCTCTGTTTGTTGATTGCCAGATGAAATCCAGGTTAAAACCCTGACTGGTGAAAACTCTGTGAATGCTCTGTAATCTCTTCTGAATGAAGAAATCTCTTTGAAATGCAATAGATCAGCTGGTATCTCACAGCCTCTGAATCGCAACACTGAAGATGGCTCGTTCTCCAATGTCTGTAGACAACAGAAACCCTAGGCTTCGTTCTCCGGAAGAAGACTTGATCAATTTTCAATATTCAATAACATAATGAGCTCAAATTCCAATGAAACCCTTATATCTCCTCAAAAGTGCGAATTCCTTCAAAAAGGCATCATTAAAATAAATTCGAACTTTTCTTTTAATTATTTCTATAGTCTTCGATCAAATTTTTAATAATAAATTATAATCACAAATGGCCCCCTTCCATGATGGGCGACCCCCTTCAGCAATCCACTTAAGTTATAATATAAAAATATTATAACTTTATAATATAAGCTCCAAAAATAATTAATATTTAATTAATCAATTAAATATTAATATCTCCCTCGAAATGTGTCCGATTCACGAACCGTCTGAAGCTGGTGACTAAGTGAATGATTCTGCACATGATGAATCCATACTGCTAAAAATAGCAGGGGTGCCTCGTTGAGTGCCAAATACTGCTAAAAATAGCAACTCAGGCAAATGGTGTCCAAATGAGCCCGAACGAAAGCCAACAGGTAAAATTCTGACAACTGAAGCCAAGCCAAGCTCCATCAAGACCCTCTATCCATCCTATCAGCCTACGAGGGTCGCATAATAGGCTAATCATATGCTCTGAGAGATGTCAACTGGAAGGGGACATGACAAAGACGCGGAAAGTATTCATGGACCTTCTGCACACCTAAGGTTCCCACAGTGTTTAGTGTCCTGAACTCACCTTGGAAGGCAATCAGGTATACAAGGTAGGAACACGTGGAGCCTATGAGCCTCTAGAAACTCGGTAATTTGTTGGTGGAGTGTGTCATTGATGAGGGTGGCCCAGTCGTAATGCTCTCTTTTGCTGATAATCTTGGTGATGATGTGGTACATCCACGACTGAAATTGGTTCCCATCTTCCTGTCCAGTGATCCTGTTGAGTAGAGTGATCAACACTGCATACTCGTCTCAGAATTCTCATCATCCAATCATTTTGGGCAAGTTGGCCTTTTTCACTTTTAGCCATTTCTCTGCCATTATTCATTGACATTTATCCTTGGCCACTTCGAATGCTCTTTCACATTCTGTCACTGATATGACCACATTGGTCGGGCATGGTGGAATAGCAAAACATTTTTCAATGTCCTTTGGTTTAAGGCTACAGATCACCCCCCCATCCACTGATCGGATTTCTCGTGTGGTAGGGTTGTAATGCTTAATGCAAGCAATTACAAACTCCATGTTCTGTAATGTGATGGGGATGGACGCAGCCTCAAACAATTTAGATTCTTCTATGTTTTGTAGTGTGATTTGGTTCATGCCCTCCAAATCTTCTGAATCAACCACTGGGTTTACCTGATGCAAGTCTGTGTCAATTGTTTTTAGGAAATCATGGTATAAGACCGTTTTGGTCTTGTATTTTACCTGGGAGTATTGCATCTTGAAAAAATTAAAGATTAACTGTGCACACGACCTTGTTCTGACAATTTTCGAAAACCCCTAAAAATAGTGCCTATTGAGAAGTACTTTTTTTGGAAAAAATCTGACTCATGGGTTTTGTTCGTGCTTCAATGCTGAACAAACCCAGTTTGTTAGATTTTTGATTCTGAGACTTTTCCGGAAAAAATCCCTAAAAATAGGGGTAGCAAGTTTGCTGTTTCTAGAAAATTTGAAGAGATGGGTTTTACTGGAAAATTATGCTGATCATACCCAGTTGGTCAGATCTGTGGTAGCTTGCTATTTTCTGTGACATGTAAGAAATTTAAGACAAAAGAGAGGAAGTAGATAAGAGGAAGATCGGAAGTTATTAGTTGTCTTCTTGTAAAAATCTGTCTCTAGATTCAACCCCTGAGAAATTATGCTTTTGTGCCACTAATCTTCGAAAAATAATGAAGAACGGTCAAAACCCTCTGTCAGATCTTGAAAACACACCTTGGAGAGTACATTGCTGTTTTAGCCTTCAACCTGTGAAAGAAAATAATGAAATGGGACGCCTAGCATGATTATATACTGATTGATGCCTGAATGCATCAAGTATGGGTGCCAACTCATGATTGAAGCTTGATTTAGCCTTATTTGGAGTTCTAAAGGCTGATTTCCACTGATTGTGGGGCGTTTGGCCAATTTTGCCTCCAAAATCTCTTAACTCAAGTCAACAAATCACTCTTTGACTTTTTTAGGTGTCCTTGAGTTTAAACACTTTTTCATCATTTTTTCATGTTGAAGTGCCTTTGTTCGATCCTTGCTTCCGGTCGTTCAGTTGATCTTAACTTGATGCTGACAGATTCACTGCTGAGATGGAACAACCCTGATTAAATGTGCCTGGGAGTTGAAAAGCTCAAAGATTGAATCTGATGCCTTCAAATTAGGGGCGCCTTTCCTCAGTAGGGGCGCTTTTGGCCTCAGACTTAGTCAATTTCTTGATTGTTCTTCAATTTCATCATTTTTGACCCCCCGTGTTCTGATTCGAGATCACTACTAACTGGTGAGTTTGACGATCTCGCTAAAATGTGGGGTGGATAACCAACTCAATCATGGAAAGGATGACTGGTATCTTAGCTCTTGAAAGTCAGTTTAGGTCCTTCAAAAGCTTCGGCCCCCCTGGCCAGCAGGGGCACCTTTGGCCTTTTTACTTATGATTTTCATGTTGCCAACCTTCAGGAGTGGTCCCAGTTTGATCTCTATTGTCAGGTGTTAGATTACTTTGTTGTCTTTGTTGACAGTGTCGTTGTTGAGATCGATCATAACGGAGATTATCTTGAAAGTCACTAAGCTCATAAGCTGCATTTGACTGCCCAAAAAGATGGGCGCCTTTCTTCAACAAGGGCTCTTTTGACCAACACTTAAGCCAATTTCTTGACATTCTTCCTTCAGCTTTACTGTTAGGTGTTTTATGCTTGATCTTTGCCTTTGATTGCTTGACAGGTCTTGTGGACGTGTAGCTAGATTGATCGCGAACCTGAGAGAGAGTTGAGTAGATGCCATGTAGACGGTAGTGGTTGGAAACTTCATCAAGTGCCTCAGATTCAAGGGCGCCCCTGGTCAACAGGGGCGCTTTTTCCTTGTTATGCACTGATTTATCATTGATTTTGTATGCTCTGACAATCAACCATTGCTGTTGTTTGATATGTCTCGCAGGCTGGCTGATAGGTTTGTTGCAAGGCTGAGTTGTTGTTGAAGAGATCATTTGAAGACAAGTCTTCTTAAAAGTGACATTAGGATCTTCTTGTTTAAGGGCGCCTTTCTTCAACAGGGGCACTTTTCCCAAGTGTAACTACCTGTCCTTCTTGGTAGTAAGGCGTTGGTCTTTCTAGTTAGTCATTTTTGGCATTTTTTGATTTTGAGAATCCCCCTGTGAGATAGCATCTTTTTGGAGTATTTCCACCATGGTTTCTTCGTTGAAGCTTAGCTTTCAACACCTGGTACTGGCCAATTTGCCATTAATGGCTACAGAGCTCCTATCTTTATTCCTGAAAAATGAAAATAGACCCATCAAAGTAAAACTTACTTTTTGGTGATTTTGACTTGACCAGTGTGATCGTGAAGCCAATTCATCCTATCAAAATCATTTTCAATGAATTCTGGCAAGGTCCTGTTTTTCAGAGGTTTCCCTAGAAATAGGGGCACAAAACCCTATTTTTCAGATTTTCATAATTTTGCACATACGTTCCTTGACACAAACCCAAAAAAAGCCTATGTTTGGTTTGACCTAAAACATACTTTTGACAACATTTTTACATGACCTAGATCATTTTAACAAAAATGTCTTTTAAAAGCAAAAAATTATTTTGGGTACAACACATTTATACCAAAAAATTGGCAAGAGGCAACCCTAATTTAGAATTTCCAAAAAATTCCACAAATGGAATTTTGGAGACATTCAGTTGCAAGAATCATTTACAATATAAATCTTTTTGTGATATACAAACATTTGCTAGTCTAATGGTGACTAGACTTGTAGGGGTTGAAACCCTATAAGCTCCTTTGGCTTGTAGTCACATGGAAATGCAAAATGACCGACCTTTTTGGAAAAGAAATTGGCACATATGGCACTCCATTGGTTGTCTTGTTGCTTTGAAAATTGAGGAGGAAATGGCAGGCAATGTACGAGGTGTGTAAGGTGAGCTTCCATCTTGAAATTTGGTAAAATGGTAGCTTGGAGTTTGTGTGGAAATCATCCACATCAAAAATGTAACCATTGCATTATGGTGGCATGGTGTTCTTTATCCTTTTCCATCGTTGGAAGTACATGTGAATTTGCACCTTTGAGATGAACAATTGTTTTTGGCAGGGAATCCATTTTGGAGTAGTTGCGACATCATATTTGGTCATTAATGGCCTCCTAGGTCATGTTGGGACGTAGGTGGGAGTGAATAGTGCAAAACACGTGAGTTTTAGAGTTTTAGGGATTGGGGGTCGGGGATATCTCATGATCAATACCATTGTTGGGGAGTCGGGGATCAGAAGTTGGGAGTAAGGCATTCTTCATGCTTAAAGTAAACAAGGGTATCTCCGCATCTTCGAATTGAAAGAACATATGAAGGAAGTTATTAGGATTTAGGGACAAAAGATACCGAGGAATTCATCCCTTTAGGTATGTGAATTGGGGCAAGTTTGAACTCGTGATCCTAATAAGGTGATACAATGTGAGACATTGGGGATTAGAAGTTGGGAGTACCTCTTACGAGGTACAAAATAAGGACATGCCCAAACCCGTGATCTCGATGAGATAGTGTAGTGAAATTTTTTAGGGATCGGGGTTCAAGGATACTTCATACCTTGTACCACATTAGAAGTATTTCTGCACCACTAACTTTGGAAAAGTGTATAGAAGAAAATGTTGAAAGGTAGGGATTGGTGATACCAAGGAAAAGATACCTAAATGAAGGGATGGCCGAGACTGTGACTTCGAAAGGTAACTTAGTGTAAAGGATTAGGCAGTTGGGGTCAGATGAAAGGCATATTGGTAAGAGGAAGTTTGAAACACTGATAAAGGCAAGGGAAAAGGTGGGGAATGAACGAAAAGGATGTCAGGAGGGAAAAATCAAAAGTTTCAAACGGAAAAATGGATGAAAGCAGGGAACAAATGAAAGGTATGTTGGGATGCAAAAGTGCAATATCCCAATAGGAATAAAGGGAATGATTGAGTTGGGTGGAAAGACATATTTGGAAGGGAAACTTTGAAACTCGAACATAAGCATAGTCCTTAGAAATTTGAAGAACAAACACTCCACACTTAGAATTTTTGAGACCTTTGTAACTCCAACACACGATAGGAACATGGGGGATGGGGGAGAACACATATGCAAACTTTGACCAAGGGAGACACATTAGGAAACATCTTACATTGGTTATTAGTATTGGGCATAATAAGGCCAAAATGGATAAAGGGGATTAGTATTCAAGCAAAATTTGGACACTATGAAATTGGGCACTGACATTCCTAATTTTTCCTTTTTGATTGGATTGTGTCAATAATAGAGGGGGTCTAAAACACTATTTTGGGCAATTTAAGGGGGCTGTATAGCAACACAAGTTGAAATCTTGCATTGGATTGAGCAGCATATAAGTTGGAAGGTAGAAATCATTATTTTATTGCTTTTTTAGAATCCTACAATTCCTTGCCACGACTATACAACATTGTTACAACACAAATTTCTAGCTGTATCATCCACCCACAAGACGTACAACATCATTATTGCAGCAATTAGGGTCTGATCCATAGATTCCAGGTATTTGGGTCGGTGTGCAGCAGTTTGGGGAGTTCATAGAGTGTAAAGGAATCAATTACTAACCAGCCATCCCATCTTCAAAGGGTTTGTGAGTAGATTTCATGATCTAATAATTGTTGTCAAGTTGTCCATGACAAATCAGCATTTGTAATTTTTCCATACAAAAAAGATAATAATAAAATAATAATCATGTCTTTTGGCTTGATGAATGTGCTAGCTACTTTCTAGTCTTGCATGAATTAGGTATTCATTAATTAGTTGAGGAAGTTTGTGTTGGGTTTCTTCGATGATATAATTATCTACAATAGGACTTGGGAGGATTTTGAGACAAATAGTTGAGGTGCTTGGAATTTTAGAGCACTAGTCACTCTTCGCAAAGGCACCTAACTGTGAGTTTGGGATGATGGAGCTTTTATATTTGGGGCATAAGATTAGTCCTCAAGGTGTTAAAGTAGATGAGGAGAAGATACAAGCTATCCTATTTTATCCCCCTCCTAAAACTCTTCATATTCAAGAGGTTTCTTTGGTCTTTGCAACTATTATAGGAGATTTGTAAAGGGATTTTCTTAGCTTTCAGCTCTATTGATGTGTTTTTTGTGACCGCACCAACATAGAATAAAGTTTCTCAACGATCACTCTATCCTCTCTTGAACAAAGTCTCCTGCATGCTAAGATTGCGAGAGAGATCATGCATTTAACTCCAAGGTTCCTTCATGTAGTGGATAGTCTTAGTTGGCTTGATGTGGTTTGCTAGTATTTCAAGGGGACTTGCAAAATTGTTCAACAGCGGAGAAAGGAATTTGAATGTTCGAAAGGTTTTGTCTATAAAGCTCTTGTTTCCTAAACTAACTAGAAATTCTAATGAGTGTAGGGTTTAGAAAGTCTAAATTCTATCCTAAGTGCGGGATATGGAGCTCAACTTCAGCAAACTTCAACCGGACTTTGCTTTGCCTCGCGTCGGACAGCTTCCACGGAGTCGGTGTAATCTTCAAGGGAGGTGACTAAAGATATTCCAACCACCACTTGACATGAAGATACCATCACAACGATGCATACCATCATTCAAATTGTGATTGAAGTTAGGTCCACAACGTTTCCAGTTGACCACACAAGGCGAACACACCTTCAGTGAGCCCGCTAGTGGTATGGATAATTGAAGCTTGCTTAAATCAAACACCACATTCCATCACTACTATCATCTACATGCATGAAATGAAATTTATTCTACTTTAAGATTCTACTTGAGTCGGAAGGACGAAGAAATCTTGCTAGCTGCTCACAACAAAAGATGAAATCATCATCAATGAAAACTCTTTTTATTATGAGAGTGTTCACAACAACTTCTTACAAAACATTCAATGAGAAAGTTTTCCTTACTCTTCAATCTATGCTATACTATCAAACTATGCTCTATGCTATGCTATCACCTAGTTGTCTCTCTACTCTAATCTCTACTGATTACAAATGAGGGGGGATGCTCCTTTTATAGTTGGCCGAGTCCAATGGATGGCTCAGATTCAATTACAATGAAGGGCTCAGATTGAGCCACGTAAGCCCTAACCCTAAAAACTACCACCAAGAAGAGTGGAGTAATAAATGAGCAATTAATGTCCACCATCTTCTAGAAGATTCCTGTTTGGAAACGCGTTTGCATTGTTCTTGTTCTTCTTCTTGACTGCAGACTCGATCAAACAGCTTCAACTTCTAGCATGGCAGGCACATTCTCATTTTGAAATTCCAAGACTGCAACCTCATTCTTTTGCTTGATGATGATTTTCCTCTTAGCTGTCTCTCTTTAACCCTCCAACGCCTTTTGTTCATTCCTCATTCAGATCCTGAAGGATTTTCCTATCTCGGACTTGACCATTTCTTCCTTGCCACCTCTCTCCCTGAGTTAGGTGCATATTGGATTCCTGAGGAGAAATCCCAACACTTAGCCATTTCTTCTAACATCTCCCTTCATGATTTTATCTCCTTCCAAAGTTGTAATATTGTTCCAGAGTATCTGCTCCATCACCTCAAGCCATCACTCCTTGGTCCCAACGTTCATCCTGCAAAACAAATAAAAAGAAGAGCATCAAAACGCTTTATAAATTCACTTCGCTTCCCTGATCTCCATGTTCCGACTTCTGAGGTTTGGTAGGGTTCATTATTTTTCTCTAGTTTCACTTCATCTTCAAATTCCTCGTGCCTTAGCCAAATTTACGCTCCTTGAGGGCGCATTTAGAAGGCTCCGCATCATTACCTGCCTTAGAATATTTTCACATCATCATTCATCCCCTTTAGGGCGCATCTGGAGACTTGAGCTTCCATTTTCATTCCTTAGAGAATTTCACCCATCTTATACTCCTTGGGCGAACTTTGCTTCTTGTGCATTTGAAATTATCTCATCTTCACTCTAGCTTGGAAAAATTATTCCCCTATAAAAAATTCATCAAAAACATCTACCTGTCAGGCGCCATAGAAAAGTTGATCACAAAGACTTAGGCATTTTTCCTTAGGAATTTTTTATTTCATCTAGGGAATTTCATCAACCAGGCGACTACTTAAAATCTCCACTTTACAATCTCAGGTAAGGTGTGGAGAGCTTCAAAATTATTCCCCTCAAAGAATATCCAAGACCCAAAAAAAGATCTCCCCTCAAAAAATAGTTTTCATGTGTACACTTGCAAAGGGGTACATTTAATTTTTTACCCTTGAAAAAAATATTTATTTCTAATGTTTATCCATCCAACCTTGGGTGCATTTGCTAAGTGGGTTTTTCATTTATCACGCCTTAGAAATTTTTTAAATCAACCTCTTGGCACTTGGGCGCATTTCGCCCCTTCTACATCCATTTTGTGACACTTATTAAATTTCTTATCAACTCATCCAAGCTAAGGCACATTTAGCACCTCACCCCATCATTTTCAACCACTTAAAAATTCTCAAACACCTCCATGTTGCAAGGGCGCATTTAGGGGTCCCTGCTTTAATTTTGTGACACTTAGATAAATTTCCTAGTCACATCCTTTCAAGGGCGCATTTGGGATGTTACACTTCCACTTTTGAATACTTAGCAACATTTTCCAACTTCTCCCTTCACTCTGGCACATTTCAACCCCTGTGTTTTCACTTTAATGACTTAGAAAGTTCTTGAGCTTCCTCTACTAGGTAGGCGCATTTAGGAGTGTCTACTTCTAGTTTCTCAGACTTAGAAAAATTCTTGACGTCCTCCTTCACCTTGGGCGCATTTCCACCGCTCTACTTTCAATTCGTTTGCCTTAGGAACTTTTCATGCTCCACTTGTTTTTGGGCGCATTTAGGGGGGAGAACTTTCAATTTGTAACACTTTGATTGTTTTCCATGTCCTCATTCCACCTTGGGGCGCATTTCTACCCCTGAACTTTCATTCTTCAAGACTTAAACGTTTTTCATCTCCTTCAAGTTGTTGAGGCGCATTTCACTAGGCCAGCTTTCAATTTCAACACTTGGACAAATTCATTGCCTTCTTCTCCACTCTGAGCGCATTTGAGGTGGTCTTCTTTCATTTTGGTGCCTTAGGAAAATTTTAGCTTCAATTTCCTCTTGGGCGCATCTAGGGGGGAGAACTTTCTTTTTTCCACACTAAGAAAAAATTTCAAATTACCTCCATGAAGTCTTGGGCACATTTACCACCTTGGACTTTCATTTCAATGCCTAAAAACATTTTCCTCTAGCTTCTAGTCTCTGGGCGCATTTGGGGGTAGGAGCTTTCAATTCCAATCCTTAGAACTTTTTTGTTACCCAGTCTCCTTCAAGTTGGGCGCATTTAGCCCCTTGTATTTCCATTTTTGATGACTTAGGAAAATTTTCAATTCACCCCCATAGAGCTTAGGCACATTTCATAGGGTCTACAAGAATTTTCACCACTTAGAACATTTTTCTCAGCTCTTCTCAAGATAGGGCGCACTTGGGGGGTGGCCTGCCAGTTTATCATCACTTAGAGAAATTCTTAGCCACCTACTTGACTTGGGCGCATTTGACATGGGGAGCTTCCAGTTTCAAACACTTAGAAATATTTTCTCATCTCCATCCTTGTTGGGCACATTTGCTAGGGTCAACTTCCATTTTGGGGGGCGCATTTGGAGGGTGGTACTTCCATTTCATGCCTTAGACAGATTTTATCCATCTCAACCACCTTGGGCACATTTGGAGGTGGCTGCTTCCAGTTTTAAGACTTAGACAAATTTTTGAGTCACCTTCACCATCTTTAAGCCTGCTCGCCCTTGCTGCTATTTTTAGCAGTTTTTGAAGTCTTTGTGATTTTCAAGAATTTCTACTTTTGAAGACATGATTTTTACTCAGCCTGGGACCTCATGACCTGATTGTCGTGTTCACACCTGCTATTCGTGCTGACCTGCTATTTATAGTAACTGCTTGATTCCCGAACTTCCGCAACTTTGTTTGACTTGAAATTCGTTCCATGGGATCCTCATAACTTGTTTGCCCTGTTCACATTGGTGCCCGTGCTGGCCTGCTATTTATAGCCCTGCTTCAGAAATGACTTACTATAAATAGTAAGTACTCAGATTGCACTCAAATTTTACTAGTAGATTCCTTGAGAGATGTTGATTGCAATGAGATACTTAAGTTTTCGGAGATTCTGGTGTTTGACCCCTCATTTTGGGTCCCGAAGCTGGAAACCCTAATCTGACTTGCATGTGGCTCAAATGACCTCTATTTGACACCGTTTCTGTTGCATGTCGCTCTGTTCGAGATATTGGAGTGCTAGGTAGCCGCTGGAGTGATCCTACTAAAAATAGTAAACGTCTGAAAAAATGACCAATCAGCTGCCAGATGTGTTTGCATGTCACACAGCCCAAGAGATCTCAAAAAACCCAATAAACTGGTCTGCATGCGAGCACTGGCCAAAACTAGCAAGTTCCTGAAAAGTGATCAACTTTGCTTGCATGTCACATCATTGCAAAGCTCTTGAAAAACCCATAAAGAATATCCTGACATGCGTTGAAATTCCTGCATGCAAACCCTAAAAATAGCCTCGGAAGCCAGAATCGATAAAAGTCATCATCTTAGTTTGCATGTTATACTGTTGCGAAGGTCTTGAAAAACCCAGAAAGAGTATCCAGACATGCAATAGAAAATCATACATACAAACCCTAAAAATGGCTCCTGAAGCCCGAGTTGCCAAAAATAGCAAGTGGTTAGATTCAATTCAAAATTTGATGGCAAGCAGCTTAAGGTGCCCTGGACGCAGTGTCAAGCTTAGACTTCAATTTGCTTACTCGAATCAACTTAAAACTAGCATGAAGAAAACAAACCCTAATTTCTTAGACATAACCAAAATTTCAACTCAGACGGGGACATCCCCGAAAAGACAGACAGAACAAGAGAGAGACAACAGGAAAATCAACCAAAATCAAGCTAAAAGACCCAAACAAAGCAAAAATTAGGGGGTCCCCATTTGCAATGGGGCGATGTGTGAAAAGGTCACAACAAGCTCCATTTATAGATTTGACAAAGAAGGGAGCCTTCCATTGGTTTATCTCCCCTCAACGAGCTTTTGATAAAGTCAAGGAGGTAATGAGCTCATGTCTTGTATTGGATTTTCTAGATTTTTTGCTTCCTTTGTGTTAGGATCTGATGATTTAGGAGAGATTGGGGCTATTTCGATGCAAAATAAGCACCCCATAGAATTTGAGAGTAGGAAGCTCACAGAGTCAGAAATGGCTTTTCTATTTATGATAAGGAGATGTTGGCTATCATGCATGCTTTGGAAGTTTGGCTAAATTTAGGTAGTATAAGGTTTGTGGGAGACTGTTTTAAAATAATATTTAGATATAGATTATTTAATGGTCAATATTCTAATATTGGAGTAGATTTCTTTCTATTCTTTTCTTAGCTTTAGTCTTTTTTGAAACTTCGTCATTCTTTAATTTTAGCAACTATGCTTTGTAAATTCTATAAGGGCACTTCGTCTTTATCTTTTTAATATATCTTGAATTTACCATAATATGGTATCAGAGCAGGTCGAGTGGAAAAATGTACCTTTTAAATTTTTTTTTTCAAAATTTTGTCGCCATCTCTTTTGTTTTTCGAGATTGAAGGTATATTGAGAAAAATCGTGTTTTCTCCTTTGGAAATTGCGTCTTCTCTTTGATACTGGATTTTCGAGGGTTTCTCAAAAAATAATTGCGGCTGTTGTTGGAAGAAAATCGGCTGAATGTGTGAAAGAAAATTGCGGTATCCTTTTTTTTGTGTCTTTTGTTCATGATTTTTTGGGTGCGCAACGTGAGGACGGTTTGCATTTCGCGTGAGCTTCTAGGCTTTTCTTCTGCGTTTCAAGGGTTTTTGACTTCTGTTTTTGCGTGCTCTTGGTGTTTCCTTCTTTGCATGCGTTTTCATCTGCCCTCTGCCCGCGTATTTCCTGTGCACGTGATTATGTTCTACTCATGTCTTCTTGTCTTTGTTCGTGGTTTTCCTGAAGGCGTCAATCTGTTCTAGCGTGTATTCTTTTTGCACACGATTTTCCAAAAAAATCAAAGTTTTTTTTTTTTCCTTGAAAAATCTGTGACCTCCCTAGGGTTTTACTGGCAATTCTTTCTGAAATTGTGAGCCCTTGTTTTGATTTTCCGGAGCTTGCTTCTGGGCGAGATTTTGTGTTTGCTATTTGGCCGTGCTACCTTCTATATCTTTATATCTTTAAACGACCTTTTAAATCATGGTTTCAACATATTTTGTCATTCTTTTGGAGCGCTAGGGTTTTTGCCCTTCATTTTTTGCAATTTATGAATTTGTAGGGTTTGTGCCTCTTATTTGTCGGAATTTGTTTGAGGGTTTCTCTGTGCAAGCTTGTGTGAAATGGCCTCTTTGTCTTACATTATGCTAGAGGGTAGTCAGAAATTCAACGGCCACAACTATAGCACCTGGAAGCAGCGTATGATGACCATATTTGAGTATTGGTGCCTTGCCAAGATTGTTCTCGGCAACACTACATGTCCTACAATGGCGGGTAAAGATCAAGAAAAATTTGATGAGCGAAATCAGGAAGCCGTGATGCTTATTAAATTGTCGATCATTGATGACCAGTTGCCTTAGGTACCGTCTGGCAAATCAGTTAAAGAAATCTGGAATTTTCTGAAAGATCTTCATGAAACATCTGACAAGAGCCATGTGTTCTTTTTGAAAAACATGTTCTCCATCATGATGGATGAGAAGACAACTTTGCAAGCGCACTTGACAAAAATCAAGGACATCCGTGATTAGCTAGAGGCTATTGGTCAGAAAATGGAGGAAGAAGATATGGTAGTTGTCACTCTGAAGAGTCTACCAAAGTCTTATGAGCACTTGATTGAGATGCTCAACATTACCTCAACTAATGTTGACTTAAAGTTTCCAAAACTTTGCACCAAACTTTTGCAGCAAGATCGTTGGAAACAACAGTTTGGTAGCGGTGCTAGTTCATCCTCCACAGAATAGGCATTTCTTGCCAAGACATTTCAAAAGAATAAGGGCAAGAATCAGCCCTCTTAGCAGACCAACGAAACTCAATACTAGGACTCTTCCAAGAAGAAGAACATTCAGTGCAACTATTGCCATAAGTATGGCCACATGAAGAAAGATTGCCAAAAATGCTTAGCTTTTGAACATAACAAGCAAGGAGAGTCTAAACCTAAAGCCCATGTTGCAGAGCACATTGAGCAGAAGGAGTTTGTGTTCTATGCCTTTATGGCCAAGAGTCTTGTAGATCCTGTTAAATCCTCTTCCTGGTATATTGATTCAGGTGCATCTTGAAATTTCACTCATTATTGAGATTGGTTCATTGAGTACATGCCATTCAAAGATTCTATTATCTTTGGAGGAGGCGAAGAGTATACTGTTGTCAGAAAGGGAAACGTGCAGATTCATTCTGGAAGGAGAAATTTAATATTTCTTGATGTGTACTTTGTACTTGGCATGGAGCTAAATTTACTTTCAGTTAGTCAGATCATGACTCACTCTCCTCAGCTAGATATTGTTTTCAGCATGCATACATGCAACATTGTTGATAGAGAGACTCGCACTACAGTTGTTCGGGGACTTGAGGATCATGGTCTATATAGACTTGTTGATTCTAGTGATTCTCAAGAGCACGCTATGGCAGCCAAGAGTACTTCCATCAGCAACCTCTAGCATCGACATTATGGGCACCTGAATATGCATTATCTCTCTCAGCTATTTAGAGATAATCTGGTTGGTGGTCTACTTGCGATTCAGACTCAAAATCATGGAGTATGCGAAGCTTGTTAGGCTGGAAAGCAGCATCACACTCCATTCTTAGATGGTGACTCATGGAGAGCTTCCAAGGTATTACAGTTGGTTCACGTTGATGTATGTGGACTAATAAACACTCCTTTAGTTACTGGTTGCAAGTATTTTCTGTTATTTGTTGATGATTTTAGTAGAAGAATGTGGGTGTATTTTCTTAAAAACAAATCAGAGGTGTTTGGTATATTTTAGCAGTTTAAGGCCTTAGTTGAGAAAGAGTTAGGCTCTCAAATAGTCACTCTTAGGTTTGATAATGGGGGGGAGTTTTGTTCTTCTGACTTCTCCAGTTTCTCTGTTGCACATGGCATTAAGCGCCAACTTACTACGCCCTACACCCCTCAACAAAATGGCGTCCTTGAGCATCGGAATTGCACCATTACCGAAATGGCTTGATAAATGCTGGAGCATAGAAATGTCCCTAAGAAATTCTGGGCTAAAGTAGTTTATACTGCAATCTATCTTTTGAACCGGTCTCCTACTCATGCTGCTACTGCTCGTGTGGATTCTAGATGCCAAGAACACTAAGTTGGATTCCAAAAGCTAGCAACTCATGTTCATTGGTTACAGTGAGAATCATAAGGCATATAGGTTGATTGATGTAGATATAGATCGTCTCATCTTTAGTCTTGATGTTGTGGTTGATGAAAATAGTGGGCCCTTTTGTCCTTCTCCTTCTGTGGGCCTTGAGGATCAGCCTATGCAGGCTTCTAATTTGGGTGTTTGTCTTCTCTTAGCTCCACCTGATGGGAGAGATTCTGCAGCTGTGCAAGCACCTCAGTAGAATGTTCCACCACCCGCCCCTCCTTAGGACAATCTAGATCCTAATCTGGCTGAGTTTGTTTCAGCCACCCCTGGTGATGTCGTTCCTCCTATTTTAGATATTGGTACTTCTACTTTCCGGCCTAAATGGTATGCTAAAACCATAAGTGATCTTCATGATGATGAATTGATTCAGGGTAGATTTGCTCAGAAAAAGAGCAAGCAACATAATACAGTTAATTTTGCTCTTATGGTCAACCTTCATAGTATCTCTGAGCCTCAAACATATTCAGAGGCTAAAGGCATTCCTGAGTGGGAACAGGCTATGGAAGTTGAACATCATAGCCTTCTGAAGAATAACACTTGGGTCCTCTCTGATCTTCTACCTGGGAAGAAGCCCATTGGTTGCAAATGGGTGTATAAAGTTAAGTAGAAGGTTGACAGAACTCTTGATAAATATAAGGCTCGGTTAGTAGCCGAAGGGTTCTCACAAACATAAGGCATTGATTATGAGGAGACTTTTGTTCCCACAGCCAAAATGATTACTATTCGGCTTGTCCTCGCTATTGCATCTCAGTTTGGATGGAAAGTCCATCAAATGAACATCAAAAGTGCATTCCTCAATGGTGATCTACAGGAAGAAGTCTATATGACACAACCTCCTAGTTTCAAGGTTGCTGGTAAAGAACACCAGGTATGCAGACTAGTGAGAGCACTCTATGGCCTTAAACAGGCTCCACAGGCATGGTACATGAAAATTGATAAGTACCTCGTTGATCATGGTTTTCAGAGGAGCCCTTCTGATTCTAATTTGTATGTCAAATAGTCTGGTGATGATATTCTTTTGCTTGTTGTCTTTGTTGATCACCTGATCATTACTGGCAGCTCAGAACATTTGATTGAGGAAATAAAACATAATCTTAGTCAATCATTTGACATGAAAGATTTGGGACTTCTTCATTATTGTCTAGGTGTTGAGGTTTAGTAGATAGCATCTTTATCTCTCAGTCCAAGTATGCCCGCAGTTTGCTTGATAAGTTTAGGATGAATGATTGCAAACTTGCATCTACACCTATGGAGAAAGAGCTAAAACTATCAACAAAATTAAATTCACCTGTGCAACATGAATCAACATTCATGCAACTAGTAGGCAACTTCATTTATCTCATTGCTACTAGACCTGATCTTAGTTTTGCTGGGAGCTACATCTCTCGCTTCATGACAACCCCTAAAGCTGAATGTTGGGTTGCACAAAGTGTGTGCTGAGATATGTGAAAGGCAGTTCCAACTTTGGCATTACGTATAGCAGGTGCAAAGATCCTAAGTTGATTGGCTTTACAGACTCAAATTGGGTAGGTTTTGTTGATGATAGGAAGTCTACTTCTGGGTATGTTTTCAGTTTGGGTACAGCTGTAGTTACATGGACCAGCAAGAAGCAGCAGGCAGTGGCTCTTTCCTCGACTGAAGTTGAATGTTGGGGAACTATTAAAGCAACTTGTGAGGCAATTTGGATTCGAAGTATGCTTTTTGACATGCAAATGTCTCAAGCAAGGCCTTCTCCCTTGTACTGTGACAATTAAGGGGTGCTAAAACTTGCCAAAAATCTAGTCTTCCATGAAAGGACCAAGCATATTGAACTTCATTGTCATTGCATCCCCCAGCTTGTCGAAGATGGATTAGTTGTATAATGTCTCTTCCTTTGGTAGCTCAAACTATAGCGGAGATTGGCCTACTATTAGAGTTTCTATAGGTTAGCAGAATGGTTAGGGGACCCAACCAAGGGCTATGGAGCTTAGCTAGGAGCTTTGCGAGCCTTTCAGTTTGGAGTTCAGTTGATAAATCCAGGGATAAATTGGAAATATTAAAGTTTGCTTTAATATAATAGTAAAAAGTGAATAGTAACAGAAAATTATAAAGGGAATAGCGAAAAGTGCCCCCCCATCCTAGTAACTTAAGTTGTTTTTAAAAAGTGGCCCTTTCTTTTCACGAGGAAATACCCTCAAGATGGGCATAGCCTTTTGGGAGGAATATTTTATTGCTTTTATAAAAAGAAAGCTCATGGAGGTTATAAAGCAATATGTTGGGCTCTTTTTTGGGCATTCTATTCTCATTTTGACAAAGGCAATTTGTAGGTTGAGCTCTAGAGAAGGGTTTCAACATTGTTTTAGCCTTCTGGGAACGAAAACTCTCAAGGGCTATCGCGAATTGGACAACCAGTTCACTTTTGGGGAGGGCCTACCTTGGGTCTTCATTTAGGCTTTATTGGATGAGTTTTAGGTATATATCTTTCAGATCTGAGTTTGCAACAGTATTATATCAGCATATTGCAACAGATCAGAGGCAGCCATAAGCAGTATAGGCCTTCTCAAGGCCTTGGCAACTCATTTTATACCATACCTCAGCTTGCTGCATCGTTTCAAGATCACAGGCTTCAAACCCTAGGTGCTACGAAGTGTTTCATACCAATTAGTGGATCTGATTTGCATATTCAATTAGTTGGAAATTCATATTAGACCTTGGGGCAGATTTGTGAAGCTGGGAAGAAGCTGAAAAAGGGTTTGTCTTTGTTGTTCAAGTTTATATCAGATTGTTATATGCAGATTTGTGGTATGTACAATAACATTTGAGCCAATAAATTCATCATTATTGCTCTCTATTTAAATTGTATGATTTATTTAAGTTTTAGCAGCAATTTCCTTCCTTCTAGTTTGCAATATTGTCACATAATTCAACATTCAGCAAAAACACACAAAAAAATAAATAAAAATGCAAAACCAAAACAAAAACCAAAACCTTCCTATTCGCTGGTCAAAGACTTTGAAAAGACAAAACTCAGAAAATCAGATCAGATTTGGGTTGGGGATCTTTCAAGTTGTGTTGCAGTATGTTCCAACTGAGGATTAGACTGCAGGTATTCTCACCAAGTCTCTGAGCCCGGATAAGTTTGTCAAATTTACGGGTCACTTTGGTATAGTTGATAGATTGACCATTAAGGGAGGGTATTAAAATAATATTTAGATAGATTATTTAATGGTCAATGTTGTAATATTAGAGTAGATTTCTTTCTATTCTTTTCTTAGCTTTAGTCTTTTTTTGAAACTTCGTCATTCTTTATTTTTAGCAACTCTGCTTTGTAAATTCTATAAAGATACTTCGTCTTTATTTTTTTAATATATCTTGAATTTACCATAATACGGTGGTGAAAATGGATCATAATAGCTTGAAGAAGTTCTTCAAGCAAAAGGATTTCAAGAGGATGGAGAGATCTTGTAGAGGTCAAGCAGCCTGGGCAGCACATTGGTTGATCACCAATATAGGAACATTCGAAGGTGAGAAGTTTTATCATGTGGATATTTAGTCCATCTTGGACAAGCATAGTGTAGTATTTAGTGATATATATCTAAGATTGCCACCAAATAGAGGATTTTGGTTTGTTATTGAGTTCGAGGATGGATCCAAGCTGGTTATTACTACCCCTTATCACCATTCTAGGAGGCGTAAGGAAGAGATTGAGAAGGAGATTAAGGAGTTATTGGACATGGGACACGTAAGGTTGAGTTCTTGCCCATTTGCATCTTCCATGGTGTTGGTCAAGAAGAAGGATGGAAATATGAGGATGCATATTGAGTACAAAGCACTAAACATTGATGAAGCAAAAGGGTTAGAACTAAATTTGATGTGTCCCATCTCCAGAAGTTCCTTTATGGCCTTTTCAATGTCCTCTTGGGATGGCGGTAAGGTGTAGTAATCATAGGCTTAGAACCAAGTTCCAACTCTATGATATGCTAAATTCCAATATCAAGTGGTAGTCTTGGAGGTAAATTATTAAAAGCCACACTATGCTTATCCAAAATAGACTAAATATCAAAATGAAAAAATTTCTTATCTGTGAACAAAGCTATTGTTGTCACTAAATGATGGGCTACCCAAGCAACTTGCCCTCTCCTAAAATATTTTTCCATCATTTTTGTTGAAACAACTCTTGGGACTCCATTTGCAATACCCTAGAGCACTACTTCCTTCCCTTCTGACTTCACTTCCATGATTTGGTAGTTCTCAGTGAATTCCCCAAGGGAATGTAACCATTGCACTCCTAAGACCATGATCTCTCCTGGGCTCACTATATAGAAATCATCACGCACCCTGGTCTACATAAACTGATATCAAGTTGCTATATCCTCTTAATGCATGGGATGGTAAGGCTATCTATTAGGATGACATTAAATCCTTCAAAATTTCCTGTTTCTGATCCTTTTTTTACTACCAATCCCTGATTTATAAATTTTTGGATTGCACCACTATCAATTGTAATTTTCTTCCTTATATAACTTTGCAAACTTTGAAAGGATGATATTAGGGGCACTAGAAGGGGTGGCAAGGGTACCTCTTGAAGACTATTTTGCTTCCTTTCTTTCAGGTTCTAGCTCTTTCACTTACATCTCTAGTTCAAGTTCCTTTATTTTGATTCCTCTTCTGAAATTACTTCTATGTAATGTACCTATCTTTTTCCAAGACATCTATGTCTTGGCACCCATGGCTCCTTGTAAGAGAAGAACGATTTCCTTTTTTTTGAGCTCATTCTTGGTTTCTGCATTGTTGCTTATTCTTTTTGGTATTTTTTCTAATGATATTTATTCTTTTGTAGTGGTTTCTTTTGTTGTCTCATCATTGGTATCTTAATGTAGAATTTATTCTTAGGTACTGATTTTTCAAGTTTAAGATCTCTTAATGGCTTCCTACAAAGATGGTGGATCAAAAGATTTCACCCTGTTAGTTTTATATGATCAAATATATTAAAACAGAAAGCACTTAGAAAATGCAGCACATAAGACAATAGACACAGCAAGATACCCTGGAAAAACCCTCCAATCTGAGGGAAAAAAACCCAGCCAATATATCTCTTATATATTGATAGAATAATAGCAGCAATCTGCTTACAACTCAGGCACAACACAATGCCAATTTGATACAATGAATAATAGCATCTCCCTTAGATGCAAGATGCAACTGAATATGTTTTTCCCTGAATCAATCTGCTGCTGCTACAGAATGATGAACTGCTGCTTGCGTATAAACTCCTTCTACAGAATGCGAACTTACTTGATACACCACAAGCTCAAATGATCGATCATCACTTGTACATATATACAAGAAGGGAGAAGGATCGCGTCTATTCACATCAAGAGGTCGGCCTCCAGAAGAAAAGTCGTGTCTCTTCATTGGGCGCGAATAAGAACAAGTCGGCCCATTTGACAATAAATAAACATTATATTAAATATTATTGTTTTATCTTTTATTTATTTAAGAGAGGCGCTTTTCTCCATTTGATATCGATCTCAATCAAATTCATAGCCGAATGGCTACATGATATTTGATTATTCAAATCGCGGCTGGAAGTGTTACCCTGATGCTGAAACATCAACACTCCCTCTCAGCTAGGGATGATACTTCCAGCTACACAAGACATATCACCTCATCGTGATGTCTACCACAATGGCTACAACCATATGTGGGAAAGAGAGATCACCTCATCGTGATATCAGATATCACCTCAACATGATATCAACCATAATGGCTACAACCATGTATGGTATGTACAAGTGTTCATCACTTGCGTGATGTTGTCACCTCAACATGACTTTCACCATGGCTTCCCGAGGGTGAAACACAAGTACAAGAAAATCATCACACTCTCTCACGTGATGCTGTCATGGAGTCACACACATGACATCCACCATGGCTCTCCCAGAGGGTGGAATCAAGGGATTTCACCTCGAATTTCTCTTACAGAGAAGAACTCATTAATCAAGGGATTTCACCTCAAACTTCTCTCACAGAGAAGAACTCATTAACAAGGGCTTACACCTCAAATTCCTCCGTCTCAGAGAAAAATGCATTAACAAAGGCTTACACCTCAAATTCCTTCGTCTCAGAGAAAAAATGCATTAACAAGGGCTTGCACTTCAAATTCCTCCGTCTCAGAGAAAAATGCATTAACAAGGGCTTACACCTCAAATCTCTCTCACAGAGAGAAATGCATTAAGGCAAACAATAAAAGTTAACTCCAATGATTGTCCAAACAATCATGCAAGAGTTTCCGAAGCCACACTATTGCTCGAGCTGCCACACAAGTTGTAATATACTCGGCCTCTACGGTGCTTAGTGCCACTGAAGACTGCTTCCTGCTACACTAGGCGATCATCGTAGACCCCAAACTGAAACACATCCAGAAGTGCTCTTCTGATCAGCAACACACCCTGCCCAATCAGAGTCAGAATATCCATGTAGCTCCAAGTCCATACTAGAAGAATATCTCAAGCCATATCCAATTGTGCCATGCAAGTGTCTCAAGATATGTTTTACTGCAACAAGATGTACCTGCCTCGGTTCACACATGAATTGACTAAGTGCACTCACTGCATAGCAGATATCAGGTCTAGTGTTAACTAGATACATCAAAGATCCAATCAATTGCCTATACATCGTGGGATCCACCAGGTCTAAACTAGCTGCAGCCTCCTTCAACTTATGTAGGTTGGTCTCCATAGGTGTAGACATGGATTTGCAATCCATCATACCAGACCTCGTAAGTATACTTCCCATCTTCTTTAGGTTCAGTAGGCTCCCTCTGAATCTTTAAGTACTTGCATCAACCTTCTGACCTCATCGTCTAAGATGCCTGCAACACTTGCCTTAGAGAAATGGATTCCAGCATACACCTCTGTAGAGATACAGGGCTGTCCTCTTCGACCTCATCCCAGAACACTCTATTCTGAATAGGTTTGCGGAGCTACCAATATTAAATCCAGGTTGACTGACTTGAGCAATTATTTTCTCAACTATTGAAGAGGTACTTCAAGGATTTAGCATCTGGCCTTGCAACACTGCAACCCTTACTTATTCTCAGCGAGTCATAGAACTCCCTCTGAAGGGTAATTCTTCCTCTTCGAAGAGATGTCTTCAGCAATCCACTCGGTCCCATTGCTGCAAGATGTGTCTCCATTCTTCAACCTACAGGATGCATCAAGCTCTTCTAGAAAGCAATCTCTTACACTTCTTGGTCCGTCCTGAAAGCATTAAGAAGAGATTACTAATAGTTCATGGAACTCAACTATCTCAAAGAGAAGTACCATTGCTAGAAACATACATGATTGACTATCTCAATGTTTATAGCATGAATTAATAACTACATAACAAATTCATGAATATTATTTAACCATGCAATACTTATCTCATTGAAATCAAGATCTCCTTAATTAATCCCAGATAATTAATTCATCATTCATCTTCATTGCTGTCTTTCTTCCATCTTTATTGTTCTCGGAAGAGCTAATCTCAGCATAACAAAAGACAATCTCTTTATTTATTTTGATGGGTGCAAATACTAGACATAGTAAGATACGCTGCTCTTGCGCTCAGATTAGTACACAACCTTCACGGCTTGAACACAGGCCCTTTTAAATTTGAACACGGTCTTTGACCGTTCAAATTTATGATGCACTCCGTTTCCAACTGCAATCCACCGGATTATAAAACAGATGCAACTCGCTTACTGGTAACACCCAGAGAGTTAGAAATGGATAAGATCATCACTCATAAACTTTATCAGATCTGCACAACTCAGTAGACTGAGCTTCACAAAAAAAAATATAAACAACAACAAAAAATACTTATCTCCAATCAGAGATGCCTTTCAGATTTCAATCTCTTTTAGCCATTATGGATGTGCTTGACAGAGAGTTGACGGGCCTCAACCCGACATTAGAAGTGGATTTCGAACAGAGTCAAGATCACAAGCTTACGACAATCATTAATGCCTCCCTCCTGCAATCTGGGTCTGTCAAGAGTGTTGAAAAACCGCACAAGAGTTCCTTATGTGCCTTAGAGTTTGCAAAGGACTCAAACTGATGCAATAGCTTCAAATTTCCGAAATTGTACACATAAATTTTGTGCTTCAACACCACGACTATATGATTCCAAATCACGATCTTGTTAGGAGGGAATTGAGGATACGAACCCCTGACAACTAGTACCAAAATATTGCACCGGAATAACATCTCCACGATTCCAATACCGCCGCCACTGTTGAAGTCTCGATGAAATGATTCTCTGAAAGGGTCGTAGTTATAAATCTGGAAGATCTGCTTTGTGCCAACGGCGAACAGCCAGAATCCTACATTTATCAATATCCATGATATGATCCCGAGAATTAACAGATTCTTCAAAGACTGTGCTCTCATACACAATCCGTTATATGCCCTGTACTAGTAGTGAAATTGAATTATTGATAGCCAAAATAATATGAGCTCGATTTGCGATTGCTGGAACCAGCATACTCGAATGCTTAGTGCTAATTGAAATACACGCCTTCAATTCAGGCACAGGTAATGGCTATGATGTCCTTTGGAGAATCATGAACATGGAGATGAAAGCCTAGAGAAGGTGTCAGTAATGATCGTGGTTATTTAAGAAGCTAGTATGTTCACGGACTAGGCAGCAATACGACTTTTGACCACAGTTGCTAGCAAATATTTCAAGTGCTTGATTTACCCAGACTGTATAACAAATTTGATCACTTGATTCGGATCTTCACACAAACCCGCTCTGATACCATGTTCGTTTTATATGATCAAATATATTAAAACAGAAAGCACTTAGAAAATGCAGCACATAAGACAATAGACATGGCAAGATACCCTGGGAAAACCCTCCAACCTGAGGGAGAAAAACCTAGCCAATATATCTCTTATATATTGATAGAATAATAGCAGCAATCTGCTTACAACTCAGGCACAACACAATGCCAATTTGATACAATGAATAATAGCATCTCCCTTAGATGCAAGATGCAATTGAATATGTTTTTCCCTGAATCAATCTGCTGCTGCTACAGAATGATGAACTGTTGCTTGCGTATAAACTCCTTCTATAGAATGCGAACTTATTTGATACACCACAAGCTCAAATGATCGATCATCACTTGTATATATATACAAGAAGGGAGAAGGATCGCGTCTATTCACATCAAGAGGTCGGCCTCCAAAAGAAAAGTCGTGTCTCTTCATTGGGCGCGAATAAGAACAAGTCGGTCCATTTGACAATAAATAAACATTATATTAAATATTATTGTTTTATCTTTTATTTATTTAAGAGAGGCACTTTTCTCCATTTGATATCAATCTCAATCAAATTCATAGCCGAATGGCTACATGATATTTGATTATTCAAATCGTGGCTGGAAGTGTTATCCTGACGCTGAAACATCAACACACCCAATCTTTAAGAGGTTCAGTTAATCCCTCCATGAAAAAAACAATAAGTCACATTTAGGAGACATTAGGAACCATTACTGGTAATATCTAAAACTTTGCCATAAAGTTGTCCACTGTGTTGTATTGTCTCAATTGAGCTAACTCCCTGAAACAAATCTTAGGCTCCTTCCTATCACATTTGTCAATAAGCCTTTAGCTGAAATCATCATAAGAACTAATCAAATTGTACCCTTGTTTAAGCAATCTATTGTACCACTACCCATGTTCTATGCCTTCTAGATTGAAGGTAGCAGATTTTATAGCTTCTTCCTCACACATAGGCTTAAATGAAAAATATGTATCTAACTTTTGAACCAAGCACAAGTTGTGCATTTGTTTGATGCATCATAAGAAGGAATGATCAACTTACCTAATCTGAGTTGTAGGTAAGTTTCTATGAGGTTGGTTTGCATTTTGCCTTCTTTTATTCTTTTATTATTCATCTTCAAATTGTAGAAATTTGTGAGACATTTCTGCATGAAATGTTCGTCCAAGAGCTTTGTATTCATAAAATTAAACTACAAAGCTATCTCCCTCCTAGTTTGTTGTTCCTCTTCTTTAGGTTCTACTTCTTTTTGTAAGAACTTAGGTTAGAAAGGCCTATATGCGAAACCCAGAGCAGTTCTATTATTTGTAGCAGCGGTAGCACTTCCTTCACCTATAGGGGTGTAAAGTGCCTTGCCAAATCTGATGTAAAAACCCTGGTTTTCTGCCTTAGACAATTTGTCAAACACTTTGCTTGCAACTTTTATACTTGCTGGTTCTGTTTTCAGTTTGAAATATGTTTTGAATGCTTTGAAAATGATCACTAAGATGTCTAATCAAATACTAAGATGTAAATGCAATTCTTTTTGTATTTTCATATGCATATATATGACCTACACATGAGAAATGTGCACCTACAGCAACTAGACAGTTCATCAAACACTTTATATGCAAACTTGTGCAAATTGATATGAATGCAATAAACTTGGCATTTAGACAACATATGGGAGCTAACTCCCACTTTTTATTCAACGAATGCAATGAGGCACAAATCTGGAAATGAATACATATGATGCCAATATCGATTTCTCCTTATGCCAACTATAGTGATGTCTGAAATTACAATGCACTTGCTGCCTTGAGACAGCGATTATGCTTGATGCAACTACAATGATTTCAATGATATTTGCTGTATGAGACAGCAAGGTAAACTCTCTAGAAATGCAAACTCCATACATATAAAGAACCTGATATGTTGATGGCAGCCACACAAGATGATTCGACTCTCCAAGATGATGACGCCTATGCCTCCAAAGATGTAGTGAATATCCTTATATGAGCCCAGCGAACCATACTATGCCCTTGTCTGATTTTTATGGGCCTGCTATAACAAAATTGTCCCCTCCCTGAGAGCGCCCAGCCATGAGATGAAGTCTGATTTTAATCTCCAATGCAAACATAGAATCAAACATAGAATCAACTCCCTCAAATAGATGTGTTGAGCAACACAAAATCGTCCTTCACAAGATAACTGAATGTGGTATCTGTTGTGACCTTTTCACACATCGCCCCATTCAAAATGGGGACCCCTAAATTTTTGCCCCATTCTGGTCTTTTGGCTTTGGTTTTTGTCTCTCTCTCTCTCTCTTTCTGCTTCTTTTCTGCTATCTGCCTTCCGGGGATGCTCCCGTCTGCGGGCTTAAACGTAGAATTGGGCCAAATCTGATATTAGGGTTTCACATCTTCAGATTGCTTTGGGGTCAAATTGAGTTGGTTGGTCAACTTTTGAGCATAGCACTGCTATTAGAATGCTTCCGGCAAGTTTCCTCGGAATTTTCACTGAATTTTGCCAACTTTCTATTTTTAGTGAGTGTCAGTTTAGGGTTGATCTTCTCAAGATTTTCACGTTTCGGCAACTTTATTACATTCTGGGCACTTCAAGATCATTTCTGACAATTTGAGCAAAAACGGACGACTTGCTATTTTTAGCAGTTCAGCTTCCAGAGCATATTCCAGGGTTTACATGTTACATTTTCTGATGCATGTCCGAAGATTCTTTGTGGGTTTTTCGAGACCTTCGCAGTGATATGACATGCAAAGCAGGACAATGACTTTTAGCATTCAACCTTCGGAGGCCGATATTAGGGTTTGCATGCAGATTTTCTCAGCGCATGTCGGCATATTCTTTCTGGGTTTTCAAAGAGCTTCGTAACGATGTAACATGCAAGTGGAACTGGTCACTTTTCAAAAACTTACTATTTTTAGCCAGTGCTTGCATGTTGATAATTTTTTTGGGTTTTTCAAGATCTCTCGAGCAGTGTGACATGCAAAATCATCTGATAGCCGGTTGGTCACTTTTTCAACCACTTTCTATTTTTAGTAGGTACCACTCTGGCAGCTGCCCAGCACTTCAGAACCGCAAACTGATCTACATGCAATAGAAACGAGGTCAAACAAAGCTCATTTGAGGAACATGCAGAAAAATTAGGGTTTCGAGCTTGAGGACTAAAAATGAGGAATCAGACGTCAAAATGTTCAAAACTGAAGTATCCACCATGATCAACATCCTTCAGGGAGTTTGCTGGCAAAATTTGAAGGCAATCGGAGCACTTGCTATTTTTAGTAAGGCATTTTCGACACGGGCTATAAATAGAAAGTTAATCTCGGGCGCCAGCGCAGACAGGCAAGTTTACCAACAAGGAGCACGCTGTTCAAATTTCAACTCGAACGGAGCTAAGGAAGTCTCAAAAACAAGCACTTACTATAAATAGTAAGTCACTTCAGAAACAACTATAAATAGCAGGTCAACATCAAGTCTCAGTATGAATAGGTCAAACATGTGATGAGGACCCCTTGGCGCGAATTTCAAGACAAACAGAGTTGCAGAGAATGGAGAATCAGACACTTGCTATTTTTAGCAGGCATGGGCAGAGAAATTAGGGTTTCCTAAAATCAAGGGCGGAATAGGACAGTCGTGCAAAAGCAGCATCCAGCTATGATCGTTACACTTCAAGCATTTAGCACGTGAAATTTGAAGACTTTATGAGCAATTACTATTTTTAGCAGGTTGCTAAAAATAGCAGGTGCAGACAGGCATCGGGCCCCAGCAGCACGATCACTCCACGAAGTTCAAAATAGGGCGAAAATCAAGCTTTCTGGAGTCAAAAGTCAAGTCAGAGCACGAAATTCGAGGAACTTTCTAAAAATAGAAACTTAGGGCGAATTAGGGTTAGTAGGAGAAAATCACCCTAAATCTGGCAAAAGGCATGAAAAGCTGAAGATAGATAAAAATGCTACTAACTCTGGAAAATTGAAAGCTTGCCTGGGTAAATGCGCCCTTGGAGGTTGAAAAATTGTCTAAGTCAAGAAATTTGAAGCTCTGGGCCTCATATGCGCCTGACTTGAAGAGAATGAAGGAAAAGTTTCTAAGGCACTTAAAATTTGAAGCACCACCTGCCAAATGCGCCCAGCCTAAGGAGTGAGTTAAATTTTTCCTAAGTGATTGAAAATTGAAAGTTCTATGGGTCAAATGCGCCCCCCTTCTTGACTTGGGAAAATTTTCTAAGTGTTCAAAGTTAAAGTTCCCTATGCTATTTGCGCCCTTGTGCCTAGAGACTCAAAATTTTCCTAAGGCGTGAAAACTCAAAGCTAGACATGAGAAATGCGCCTAAGCTTGAAGAGTTCAAAAATTTGCCTAAGTTAAAAACTTAAAGTAGAGGACCCCATTTGCGCCTTGAAGAGAAGATGGAGGGGATAAAATTCTAAGTGTAGAAACTCAAAGGAGACCACCTTAAATGCGCCCACCAAGGTGATGACTTGAAAAGTTACTAAGTGTCAAAATTGAAAGCTTCCCCTACCATTTGCGCCTCAAACTCAAAGCTCCCCCTGTGATTTGCACCCAAGGAAGAAAATAAAAGCATGACCATGGATTTGCGCCTAAGAGCTTGCAGAGTAAAATTTTATCAAATGTGTCGAAATTGAAACCTCAAGGGTGGATTTGCGCCTAACCTTAGGAGGGTGAGCTAAAAAGTTTCTAAGGCAATCAAACTAAAAGTTCCATGGGTCAAATGCGCCCCACTTTGAAGAACTTCAAATTTGCCTAAGTGTCAAAATTGAAAGCTCCATGACTAAAATGCGCCTTTGAGCTTAGAGGCTTAAAATTGACTAAGGCGTGGAATTGAAAGCTCCCCCTGTGATTTGCGCCCAAGCTTGAAGAATCGAAATTTTTCTAAGTGTCAAGAAACTTGAAGGAGGACATGTGATTTGCGCCCAGGCCAGTGAAGAGAATGAAAGTTGGAAATTCGGCCAAGTCATTAAATTAAAACTTCAAGGATGGATTTGCGCTTGACAGTGTGAGGGATGAGATGACTTTGAATTTTGACTAAGGCATAAATTGGAAGCCCAAGCATGGAAATGCGCCCTTGAGCTTAGAGTGATAAAATTAAAAGCTTAGTCCATCATTTGCGCCCCCAAGTGAAAGGTAACCCCCCTTATTTGCGCCCTACTTCAAGAGAAAGGAGAGAAGTGTTAGGCGTGGATATTAGGAGTCCCTGTAAAATGCGCTTTCAAAAGGAAAGAGTGGATCTTTAAAAATATCTAAGTCATGAAAATTCAATGTTCACCCATGGATTTGCGCCTGGGGATTAAAATTGGAAGGACCTATGATATGCGCCCCTACTTCAAAGAAATATTAAATGCCGAAATTAAAAGCAGACTATGACATTTGCGCCCTAGCAACTTGAGATTAATGAAAAATATTCTAAGGCAAATGAATTGGAAGCACATCACCCCATATGCGCCCAACATGGACAGCATTCCAAAAACGCATAAGTCAAGGAAAATGAAAACGCAAAGGCCTAAATGCGCCCTTGAAAAGGATGACACAAAATTTGTCTAAGGCACAAATTCAAAGCACTAGGGTGGAAATGCGCCCAAGGGGATTGCGTGTTAAGGAAAGAAATATGAAATTCCAGATGTGATATGCGCTCCAAGCAAGTTAAGGCATGGAAATTCTCCAAGACCTCTCCAAATGCGCCTAAAGTGTAAAGAGGCATGAAAGTTTTTTCTAAGTGTTAAGGGATGGAAGAAGCACCTCCAGAATGCGCCATTGGTTAGGAAGGTAAGATTTGACTAAGGCACACAAATTAAAAGAAGACATGGTTATTTGCGCCCAAGGCATAAAGTGGAGACATGACCTCCTATATGCGCCTAAGTCAAAAGGAAAAAAATAAACTAAGAGGCGTTGGAAATAAAAGCCTAACATATCATGTGCGCCTTAGATAAAGTGGTGATGAATAAATATTAATGTTTAAAAAATTAAATATCTCCCCCTTTTTTTATGATATACATGAAATCACATGGTGATTTTCTATGAAATTCGAAGGCGAGATTGGATATGAAAATTAAAAGGCGTCGGAAGAGATAAAATTTCTCTAGGCAATTAAATTCGAAATTTGCCTAAGTCAGAGAAATAAATTAAAATTTAATTTAATTATTTTCCTAAGTATTAAATTAAAAGTTCCCCTTTAATTTGGACCCATGAAATTATAAAAAAATTGGACGATTTTAATCGTGGGGAATTCATTTCGGAGTTATTATGGACAGAAAATAAATTATGCCTAGCCATTTTAAAGTGCTGACATCGATTTTTCACGGACGCTGGTGAAATAAGTTAAATGGCATTTAAATTCAATTTTAATATTTTAAATATGCCATTTTAAAATAGTGAGATTATTATAAATCAAAGCAAAATGATTTTTTCGAAATCACTGGAGGTAACTGGCAGTCGGGAGGGAAGTTTTAAATTCAAAATAATCTCTCGGAATAGCAAATTGCTATGACGACTGTAAGACGACTGAAAGATTCTCTTTTAAATTTAGAAAATGTCTAAGTCATGATGAAGAGAATTAATGGCATCTGCTAAAATAAGCACCGGCTTTTGGTTATAAAACTTCGAGGATTTTCATTTTCATTTCACAAGATTCGAAGCTGAGATTTGTGCTGGAGAGTTGAATGAGATTGTTGGGAATTATTCTGAAGTTTTTGTTGTGAGGCTGATTTAATTTCTTTGAGAGCTGAAAGTTGAGAGTTGCTGAAGAAGTTGATTTATTTCTCTGAAGTCGAAATTGCTTGGAGTTGTTGGAGATTGATTTTCCGAGTTGCTGAAACTCAAGGTTGCTGAGATTTAAAAATCTTCCGAAGTTGCTGGGTGTTGAGTTCGATTTTTCAAGAAGTTTGAATTTCTCAAGATTTGGAGTTGCTGAAGGTAAGTTTGAAAGTTATTGAGATTTAAATTTTCTGAAGTTGCTGAATGTCGAGAAAGAATTAAATCAGAAGTAGAAATTGTTGATTTAAAACTTTCGAAGTTGCTGATTTAAAACTTTCAAAGTGCTGGTTTGAATTATTTTCGAAGTTGCTGAAGCTTGAAGTATTTTCCGAAGTTGACATTGCTGAAGTTGGTTTCTTCCGGAGAGTTTAAAATTCTTTTGGCTGCAAATTGTTGAAGTTCGAAGTGTTAATTTTCGAAGTTTAAATCTATCGAGGTTTGAAGTTGGAGTTATACTGCTGAAGCTATTGATTTAAATTTATTTTTTGCAGCCAACTCCATCCACCAGCCACCTCTCATGATTTTTATTTTAAAAGTTTGAAGTGTAATGTTTGCTTCTCGTTTTGCAGATGGCTGAAGGACGAAAAGCTGATGTTGCTAGAACAAGCAAAGCTGGAGCTAAGGTTGGAAATAATGAAGCTATCAAACAAAACGCCTCCAGGCAGGCAATTATCAAGAGCTTGAAGAAATCTTTTGTTTCGGAGTCTAAGATCGTGTCAAAGTTCGGGAATTTGACGGACACCAACCTCAGGTCTTTCAACCTCGAGGCCTTCTTGCGAAGTATATATGGACAAGGTGGCAATCCTCCGACGGAAGTGTCGCACAACATTGTGAAGAGCGGATTATATGCAGCAGTCGGGTTCCAACCAGCAGTTCGATGTTCGGAGCTGATTTTGGAGTGCGCAAATTTCTACAACTCGAACCATCGGATGATTGTTTCTCCAGATGGCATGATATTGGCCAACTTTGCACCTGACACAATTGGCGAGGCATTTGGGATCCTGGCTACAGATAAGATGTTATACAAATCCTAGGAAAAGGCTGATAAAATGTATGCCACATCTTTCGAGAAATGCATGAAGAGAATCAACACCACCTGGATGAGAAAGCCAAAGCCTCCTGCTGCCAGGCTGCCAAAGCAAATAATTTCAGAGGAGCTGAAGCAGGAATACTGTGATATAATCATGTTGCTGAGTCGAGTTAACGGCAGCCCGCATGCATATGTGTTCGAACCATGGATGTTCTACATTAGTGTGGTGCTCGAAGGAAAGGTGGAAGTAAATTGGGCTCAAATGATCCGCGATAACATCAATGAACAGTTCGTAAATCTGAGGAGAACGAGGACATTCTACATGAGCTCGTATGTTATCTACATGCTAGCTCGGATGACAAAATACAGAGGGTTGGCATACCAAGAGCCGATTGGGTGTGGTTTTAATCAGTTCAAGATTCATGAATCTTGTAGGCAGTTGCATCTCGTGAGCACGGTTGACTTCAAAAGGGTGAATGATGCTTTCACCATGTACATCACGAGGACCCTTTAGCGGAGATTGCAACAAAGGATATCTGAAGAGGCGCAAATGTTGATAGAGGAGTATGGGTTTTGGTTCGTCCAATTCCCAAAGTTCACCTATTTAAGGCTGCCGGGGTACAGTTCATACGTCTACCGACTACCGAGGTACCCCATGAATAGAATGATTATGCTTGAGCTATCTAGGCAACTGGTGGCCTACGACAAAATTATAAGAAAGAAGAAGGGAGGTTTGCACTTTCCCATTGTTTTGGGAAACTCACTTGAAGAGTGCCCTTCTTTGCAGGCAGCCAAGGAGGCAGAAGATGAATTGCGGTTCTATCAGTTAACCCTCCATACCAGCCGGCAGGATTTTGATCCTCACGGGAAGATTGGAACAGTGCAGGGTGAGGAGTACAGGCATAGGGCTCATTTGGAGGATTTTTGGACGAATGCTGGAGACGAAGTTGAGATTAGAAAAAGAATGTTTTCCAGGTTACCCCTTAAATTAATCAGGGAATGCGAAGTGGTCCAAGTCCCGGACCAGGTTGATGAGGATACAAGACTTATTCACCTAGATTATGAATCAGTAAAGAACACGCCAATCCCACCACCAGATTGGGCTGAGCCGGAGATTACGGATTTAGACACTTTGTCTATTCCCGTCTTGACTTTTACAAGGACTTGGGTAGAGGAGCACGTTCGCAGGTTGAGGAGAAGATCAGTTGCCCTCTCATACAACCTCATGGGTGATAGAAGGCCACCGGTGTTGGCGAAGAGAAAGAAACAAATTGTCCAGGCTATGGAGCCACAACAAGAGGAAGAGCCTATTCAGCCGGAACCTCAAGAATCGGGAGATACATCATCCACTCAGTTGTTGGCCCATTCCTCCAGCGTGCGCGAAGTCTCGCTGTTTGCAGATCAGAGGGTTCGAAGGAATGAAGAGCTAGAGGTTGGAGAAGTTAACCAGCCAATGCCGAGAGAGTTAGACAGTTAGAGTGCTAATGCTCCCGAAGGCGCCAATCAGCCAGATGAAGGGGAAGAGACGGAAACGGATAGCCACTTTGATCATGCGCTTGAAGAGGAAGACGTTGGAGCTCATGAGGAGAGTGATCAACACATGGAGGTAGTTGAGCCTCAACAAAATATTGCTCGAGAGGAGGTTCGTGAAGTGGAGGCAACTGAAGAGCAGCCCCTTATTGTTTACGACACTCAGCGTAATTGGCTCTCACATGCAATAAGAAGAGATCAGGACGATGATGCTGACCTGGCAATTGAAATGGAGGAGCTTCTAAATAGAACAAGTAGGTCACCGAAAAGGAAGAGGGCAAGGAAGTATTCGAAAATGGAGACTAATGAGGCCGGTTCGCGCACCCTCCATATTGCCGTTCCAAGGGAGGATCATGACTTAAGTGACGCAATGCCAGAGAATTACATCGTCACCACAATTGAATTGGGACGTCCTTCTGGAGTGCAAGTGGTTGAAGAAGCGGAAAATTCCTTTCAAGCATTGAAGGACAGGTTGGTACGAAAGGAAGGGAAATATAAAAGATTGAAGAAGGAGCACAGGGCATTGGTCGGATACATGCAACATCTAGCACGTCCAGGCGCTCAAGAAAACCCAGCAGTAGAACTTCCGCCTGAGCTGCCACAGGAACCAATCAGTGGGCTTGAGGAAATGAAGAAAGCTATACGAGAGGGAGATAAATGGATAAGCGGCGTTCACACTGAGGCGGAAAAATTCATGGCCGATCTTGTCTCATCTTTTCAGAGGGCATCGGGTATCCTTTCGCGCTTGGATAGTGTCGAGCAAGCTTGGGGAGACACCCATATTTTTCAAGACAAAACTATTCCTCACCTTGCTGTTTTGATGCGTGTGCCCACGCAAACTTTGGTCAATGAAGGAGTGATCCAGGCTGGCGACAGGTATGATTTCCTTGGGTGGCACTCAGCTGCATTTACTGGAAAGGGCTTCTTCGACATGGCAGCTGCGGAGTCTTCCAAAATCAAGAAGGCGATGAGAAATATTCACGAGGGCATCTTCAATACGTTGGATGCATTGTTCGCCAAGAGGCTAGCTCCTGAGGAGGTAGAAATAGACGGATTGAAGGCAAGGTTGCAACCTTTCTTCTCCGAGATGAAGATGTTCTCTCAACTTGACTTTGAGAACATCTCTATGTTCTCAGCAATTATTCAAAGCACACAGGAGTCTATTGAGGCTTGGGGAAAGTCTTGCGATAGACATGAATAGATGGTGGCTATCCTTGAATATCAGCTTAATCTTACTCCAGCGATTTCTAAGGAGGAGGTTGATGAGGTACTAGCCCGGTTCGTAGCATACGCGGTTAGAGAGAAGAGCAAGGGAATCCGAGTCATGGACGAGAATCTTCTATAGGGATAGTGGGCATTAATTGCCCATAGTGGATCAAGGAGAAATCTGCTATTTTTGGGTTCATTAATGACACCACTCCACCTTTTGGCGGTTTTTAGGGCAAATCTTGTCTAGGGCTGAGGTGGCTCGATCTGAGCCCTCCATTGTAATTCAATCTGGACCATCCGTTGAAATTGGCCAGTTATATAAAGGGGGAGTCCCCCTCATTTGTAATCTAATTAGAAGTAGTTAGCAATTTGTGAGATATCAGAGCAGAATAGAGAGTAGACATTTTGGAGTTAGAGTAGTTTTCATTGCATTGTTTGAAGAAAAAGGGGAATTCTCCCTTTGAGAATTTTTGTAAGAGATTGTCACGAAAGCTAATCATAATAAAAGCATTTCATTGATGGTGAACTCAACTTTTGTTGTGAGTAGTTTGTGAGGTTTCTTCTTCCTTTGACTTCAAGTAGGACTTAATTTTCATGTTAATAGTTAGTTATGGGTGTTTACGTTTGATGTAAGTGAGCTTCTTTAGTCCATACCACTAACAATCTTACTAATGATAAGCTTGTCTTGCGTGGTCAACTGGAATGCTTTATACTTAACTTCAGTCAAGATTCATGTGTAGCTATGCATCGTTGTGATGGTACTTGCATCGTTGAATCGTGATTTGAACATCCTTTTTCTCCTTTGAAGATTGCACTAACATTGTCGAGGCTGTCCAACAGGAGGCTAGACAACGTTCAGTCGAAGTTCACTGAAATTAAGCTTAACATCCCTTGCATTTAGGTTAGAATTTAGATCTTCTAAACCTTGCATCCTTTTTAATTCCGCACACTTTTGGTTAGCTTTAGGAAACTCGCACTTCAAGGCTAAATCATTTGCATGAAAATCCCTTTCAAAGCATATATCTGTTGTTTACTGCAAGTATCCTGAACAATTGTGTAAGTCCCCTCGTAAGAAAACAGCAATTCACATCAAACCAACTGAGGGTGTTCCAAGTATTTCGGAACCTTGGAGTTGAATTTGTGATCTATCTCGCAATCTTAGCACACAGAATACTTTGATCAAGAGAGAACGGAGTAGCCTTCGGACAACTTTTGTTCTCCTGATTGGTGCGGTCACAAAAATCACATCAACAGTATCAAAATCTGCCAATGCTACCATAAATCGATATCCTCAAAGCCGCCTCCAACAATGCAAAAATCATCCTCCAAAAGACTGAGATAACACCACAAAATCTGAGAATGAAGTGCTTTAGTCGAATATCTTTAATCACTAAAATTTGGCCAAAGGCCACAAAATTTTGTCACAATTAGGAAGTCTGAAGTAACTCCCTCACTACTCTAGCTAGGATTGGTGTTTCACAATCGAAACCGGTATCCAAGAGGATTCAAACCCTCATGCTATGTCAAGCATTCAAGCTCTCCAATAATCAAAAAATGTATTCAACTCCAGATGTCTCAAATGCCCTCCAAAAGCCCCTTATAAAGAAATCACAAGCATCTCCAAGAAGCTTCTAGAACAAAATATTATTTTATTCACTTAAGTGACTTTTTGATATTATTTTGTTTTTAGTCACTTTATTATTAAATTAATTAAATATAAAGTCACCTTATGATATTGTATTTTTGGGATAACTTTATAAATAATTAATTTAATATTTAATTTAATTAAAATAATCAATTAGTCATCCTTATGAAATAACAATATTTGAATAACTTAATTAAATTAATTAAATTAATCTGCCTCCAAATCAGGGACATGACAAGGGGTTTGAGTGGGCCTTGGAACATTTCAATTTTGCATTGTTTGTAACAACTGTGTCATAAGATTTGTCATTTGTTACTAGGCTTGACTCATATTGATAATGACATTATATTGGATGTCTATCTTCTCTTCATATGTTGGAATCTTCTTACTTCTTTTCCCCAATTTTTTTTTTCTCCAATTTCTTCACCTTGATTCTGCAATTTGCTTGGCTCTTTCTAATTAAATCTTACTTCTCTATCACTCGGCTTGTTATGAAACTTTTTCCCCAAAGTGAAAAGAAAGTTATGAAAGCATTAAGAGATAGAAAAATAAAGGATAATATGCTCCTTTGGTTTAAATGAAGATTAATGAAGAATATTTAAGAAAAATCTTTTAAAAAAGGGAGAAATAATTATATTTATTAAATAATAATGAAAGACAACCTTTGTGAAAAGGTGTGATGGTTTGGAAACCATCCTTTAAGGCTTATATAAAGAATTTATGTGAGACTTGGAAAGGGACATGGAGAACACTCAAGGTAGAAGGAAGTTGTTTGGTGGGGCTATGGGCATTTGAGAGGGGCACATAGAGTGTGTCCAACTCGGGATACAAAGTACACCTAGAATTGTCCTAGCCAAGGCTTTGTGCGAGTAGACACACATTTTTGTGCAAGTAGGCAAAGACTGTGTTTTTACATAGGTCCTCCAATGTGTTCAATAGCAAGAGCCATTACCATTGACATCTTCCTAGGGTGAGAGTGGCTTTTCAAAGTGCTATGATTCAGATAAGTATTTAAAATCATTGATGGTATTATTGGGAATATTATATATATGATTTTGATGTTAATTTGATTGAATTATATGGATGTGTTATTCAATTTATGATGTTAATAATTTATTTTTGGAGTTCTTACTAAATTATAATATATTGCCTTTTACATTGGTTATTCACATCTATTTTAATAATATTACAACTTGTAAATTATCTTAATTCTAATATTCAATCTATTAAAACCTCTGCTAATACTTAAATAAATTTGGGAGAAAAGTTGCATTACAAGGCTACATTTAAAAATTGTTATCTTTAACCCTACAAGTTGGCAAGATCAAACTCTAATACCATTGTAAGGGTATTTTCATAAACTTTGTAATTTTTTTTGGCATTTTCTTATATGTATGCAATATTTAAATATTTATGACAAGTAAAATCACAACAAACAACCAAACATTAACGCTTGATGTGACATACTTATATTAAATCCATCCAAAAACTGATAATATTGATACAATGAATAGTTGGAAACTCTCTTAGTATGTTTTCTTATAAAATCCCAAGAAAATTGTTGTTGCAATAACATAAACTTTGAATAATAAAAATGACAACATATAGTTTTGAAAATCACTCACTAAAATTCCTTATATTTATAACATGCTAATGCTAATAGGAGATACCAGCGATTACCCCTTTTATAGCTGTGATTGTTGGCTGGAATAACATAAGGTGGTAGGCTCATAGGGTCAACAATCTGAAAGTAACATGGCTCCAAGGATAGAATTTGGTGCTAGGTAATTTAGTAAATATCACCATGAATTTTTATGGTGGCCCCAAAACAGCTGTTATAGCACAAAAATGTGTATGGCATTGTAATGTCCCTTGTGCGCAGTTGGGTGCGTCCTGGCGGCCACATGTTCGGCGGGCTTGTGTAAGACCCCAGATTCTCCGGTGGTGGCTTCGATGGTGAAAGATTCCTCCCTAGTTGTCGCCCTTAACACCCTGGGTAGCCGCCCTTACTAACAGGCCGGTCTTTTGGTGTAGTGGTTGGGCCTTAGTGGTATCAAAGCCGAGGTCTCGAGGTCGAGAACCGCGGAGCGTGGTGGGCTGTAATGTCCCTTGTGCGCGGTCGGGTGCGTCCCGACGGCCACATGTCCGGCGGGCTTGTGTAAGACCCCAGATTCTCCGGTGGTGGCTTCGGTGGTGAAAGATTCCTCCCTAGTTGTCGCCCTTAACACCCTGGGTAGCCGCCCTTACAAATGTGATCCTTCGCTGGTATCACCTCAAATGGACAAAAGAGTTTTCGTCTTCCAATCTAAAATGGAAACCAGGAAAAATTTTGAACTCCCGTGTCCCTACATCAAAGAGTTTTCATCCTTGGGCATGCAAATAAATAGGAATGCTCAATCTCTGTGAAAAAAGTTTGATAACAATAACAATGGATAACCTCTTTTGTGCTAAAATCTTCCCTTTATATCCACCTTTTTAATTTGAGTTTCCTTTTCTCACTTAACATTTCTCTCCAAAGGTGTTCAAAAACACTTTTTAATAAAATATTAAATTAGACCCACATTAATAAAATAATAATACATAAGTCATCCTTTTACAATGTTATAAAAGTAAAGTCATTAGGATAACTTAAAATATTATTATTAAATTCTTTCCCTAACTTTGTCCCTTAATCTATGGGAAATAAGAAATAGGCTTTGGGTCTCTGTAATGTCCCTTGTCCTGCTTTGCCCTAGAATTCACTTGTTGATTAGGCTTAGGGTTCTTATTTCAAAGGAAGGTTCTCTCTAATGAAGTAATCCTAGATTGAAATCTGCATTCACCATATTAACAACATTTCCACATATATCTGTTAGCATTAATATCTAGATATCCAAAATATAAACACTAAGTTACCGGATTCGTACCCACAGGCCTCGAACCCGGTTCAGGTGCGAACCCGGTACGGGTTTGCCTGTGGGTACGCGCTGGGTACACATAGGGTGCGTACCCAGCGAGTACCTTGCCCAAAGGTACGCGGACCCGGGGGTACTAGCCGCGTACCCGGGCGAACCATTGAGAACCCACGGCCCAACACTTAAAAAGTGGACCCAAAAGTGAAAAAAAAACAATTTTTTAATTTCTATTTTGCCTCTTAACCCTAAAACGACCCAATATGAGGCCTTTCAACACTAAAACATTTCATTTTTACCTCTCATTTTGCTCTCTCCATATTTTCTTTCCATCTTAGCATTTTGAAGGGAGGTGATTGCATTTGAAGGAGATCGATTGTGGAGTGGCAAATAGCTTCTACAAAGGAGATTTAAGTGTTCAAGGTATGCATTTAAACCCTATTCTTCAATCTTTTGATGAATTTTTTTAAGTTTCTTAGTTTTTGATGAATTTTTTCAAGTTTGTGAAGAAGTTTTTCAAATATATATATATTTATGATATTGCTATCGAGGGATTCAACCCATTAGTTTTGAGTCAAACTCATTTGACCCATGTTTCATGGTAGTGGTTCAGCAAAGAACCCATCTCTCATGATATTGAATGGTCCACTTAGCACTCATTGCATCTGGGTGATGCTCACAGAGGTGAAGCACTGGTCCGTCCCGGGAGGTCACCCATCCCAGTATTGCTCCAGCTCAAGCGCGCTTAACCAGGGAGTTTTCTCCAAGGTTAAGCCCGCTTGAGTTGTTACCCCATTTGCAAAACCTTCAGCAAGTGTTGTGCCTTATGAACCATTCATAATAGAGCCCCTTTAGCTCATCAATTGATAAGTGGGAGGTATTTTCCACAGCGTGTCAAA
>VDFB02256132.1:192507770-192677281 GCA_007258455.2 Sequoia sempervirens
GCGATTCAATGGTCTCAGAGGGAATCCGTCTCTATCTTTGATAGATTCCAATCAGTCTTGGCGAACACCAATTTTTGGCTCAAAAGCATAGGTGTCAAGACCATCAAAATCAGAGTTAGAGCTGAAGATGACCCAGCTGGCCCTAGAGGATTGAAATCAGAAATTAGGGAACAATCTAAGGAAGGAGCTTCCTCTTCAAGTACCAGAATCAAGCTGAAAGTAAGCAGAGCTCCTGAACAACCATTGGATAGTGAAACATCAAAAGGTAAGGAAGTCAATGAAATGCAGATTCAGGTATTAGATCAGCAAGAAGAAGACGAGGTTCATGAGACCTCCACTATCCTAAGTGAGATAATTCCTCACATTGAGGCCCCAATACCAGAATCAGCTATATCCCCTTTGTCTCCTATCGACAGTGATGTTGATTCCTTCTCTACCGTTTTTGTTCCTTCTATTCCACCACAAGAGACTTGTAATCAGCCTTCATCTGTAACAAATGCTCCCATGATGAACTTACCTAGTAACTTCAAGAGTATTTTTGATATCAATCCAATCTTTTCAGCTATGTCAGAAACAACTCTTCCAGAAATTGATATGTCTGTAACGAACTTTGATTGTTTCATGGCCAATCCTAGTTGCAATTTGTCTTCTGAGCAAAACATTGTTGCTATACAAACTGAGGCACCTTCAAGAATTTCTGTTGTATCTCAAACTGAGGCTATTTCTACTGAGACCGCAGTTGCCATTTCAGATGTGACATCCTTGGATCTTCCTCCATGGTTGAATTCAATTGCTCCTAAGAGAAAGAAACAGGCAGTGTCTCCTGATATTTTTGATTTCCGAAAATTGAAGAAACAAAAACCAGTGATTGCAAAGAAAGCCAAAACAGTCTCACAGGTTTTTGTTGACAGCAACAGGATGAAATATGTTGAGATTGCAGAGCCCTTAGTTGATAAACCGCATGAAGAGATGCAGGTATCTGACTACAGGTTCACGAGGGTGGAATTGGGTAAGCAGACTCACGCTAATATGATGCAGGATGCTCAGAGTTCAGTGACAATTCTGACACAAAGCTATAACGAACTCTTAGCTAAAAAGGAAAAGCTCAAAGAAGACAATGCTCAGCTGGTTGCAGTCATTCAGAGGATTACAGGATCATCAGAAGCAGTTGATTCTCTATCTACAGCTCCTCCAAATGAATCAGTCAGACAGTTAGAAAGAATTGCACAAAAGGCTAAGGCAATTGATTCATGGATAACTCAGCTAATTGAGCAAAGTGTTCCAATGATTGAGAAGACGTTGCAAGTTTTCAAGAATGTCAGGATAGCAAAGATAAAACTGAATCAGACTTTAGAAGCCTTCAAGCAAAGTTTGGAAACGCTTGAAAAAGATTTAAAAATCTGGCATGAGTTAGATCAAGTTGATTTACTAATCCTATGCAGCAATTTGATTTTGCCAAATAGGGAAAAGTACATAGAATTTGAGGAACTTATGACAAATAGGTCATTGGTCATTCAAGATCTTATCAAAGATATCCAGGCCACTTTAGAAATGAATGACGAAGTTCAGCAGGATATTCTTTCAAATTTTGAAAAGATCTCATGTACAGTTTTGAATCAAGAAGATGAGTTACTTGAAGCTGATTCAGTTACTTCAGATATGGCAGCCAATCTTCGTCAACAAATGGAATCAGAGCAATTTTCTATGGATTCGATTCAAAAGCTTATCAATCATCAAACAATCCTTGAGAAAATGCAAACTTCTTATGAAGAGCATAGATTGGCAACTATTAGATACTTTGATGTAATTCTGAAGACAGTTGCAGTGGCCAAGAACACATTGGGTCCAGATCCGAATGAGTTGAAGACCATCATCAGCAAATTCTTATCTTTCAAAGATAGGAATGAAATAAATTAAGTTTTAGATTGTTTTATGTAATTTTACTTTCGACAATATATATGTAGAAACAAATTTTGCAATTGCAAGTGTTCTTTCCTTGCAATTTTCGAAAATGTAATTACATGTAAAATCTTACAAGACAAATCACAATTTGGATTGTAATTTTGAATAAGTCAATCGCAATTAGTTATCGGTTGAGAGATTTTCTCAGGTTTGTTGAGATCCTCCCACCTTTTTCTCCAGACCTTCCTCCTATAAATACTTGAGGGGTCTATTGTAATAGATATCTTTTTAGCAAGCAAGAAAACTCTGCAGAATTTTATACTCATAAAGTCTTTGAGCTTTATAGTGAAATATTGTAAATTTTCAAGTGATATCAAGAAGCTGGAATTTCAGACTTTGAGCTGAATTCTTGTTTTGCATCTCAAATGTTCTTATGTCATTTTAGATCATTATTATTTCGTGATTACTTGAGAATTGTTGAAAGTTGCTGAAGAGAGATTCAATTTAAATATCTGCAGTCTTTGTGCTGTAAATCTGAGAATTGAATTCTTAATTAGTGTTAGAAATAGAGAAGAATTATGAGTCTTTACGCTCATAGTATTTCTCATTTAGAATAGTTGAAAGCATACATTATAATTTCAGTCTTTGAGCTGTTTTATCTTGTATATTTCCATAAAGTAATCGTTCTGAAAAAAGGTTGATAGGATTTCATTCTTTAAGACTTTGTGCTTATCGAATTGTTTTCCCGTCCCGTAGGAAATAACGGAAGTCTTTGCGCTTTCAGGAAACTTTATTTCCTTTCTCTTAATTTCACTGCATAGCTGTTATAATAAGTTTTAGTAACATTTACTGTCTTTTCTGTGAAGAGAGAAGAACGTAATCTTTCCTGAAACAAGAGGAACGATTGCTGTCCTACCCTTAATTTTATTTAGCTAAAGGGGGAGCCTTCCCTTAATTAGGAGAGTTTAACTCACGTGCTGTGGTTGAAATCTCAATTTTGTACGCTTTCACGAGAATACAAAATTTCCAACCAACAGTTTTTGGCGACTCTGCTGGGGATACGAACGCATTTGAAAGTCTCTCACTTTCTTTTGAAGTCCAGTATTCTTAATTTGTTTACTTGTTTCTGTTTTAGCTTCTACGCTGGAAGGAATCCGTTATTACGTTCGTCGTAAAAAGGGACAAAGTTCTCAAGAAATATCTCCCGGTGAACAAGCTAGGTTTGAGCTGCTCACTAGTATATCTTCCCTTTCACGAACTACTAGCTTTCCTCCATCTAAGAAGAAAAAGCCCATCCCAAGTGAACTTTCAGCCTTTTTCCTCAAACCTTTGATTTCAGTTGTTCCTACTATTCAAGCGATGGCTCAAGGTCCATGGGGAGCAGCTTTTGGTCCTTTAAATCTTACTCCACCTCTTCATGCTCTTCCACAAGGCTCCCGTAAAAATCTGCCTAAGTTTTATGGAGACGGTAAACAGCACCCTGATGAACATATCAAAGCTTTCTCAATGGGTTGTGGTGTTCTAGGAGTAGAACATCAAGATGTTGCTGTACGTTTGTTCGTGGAAACTCTACAAGGAATTGCAGCTGATTGGTTTTACAATTTGAGAGCTGGTGATATCACTAGTTGGGAAACTCTCAAGACAAAGTTTGAAGAACGTTTCAAGCCCGCCGAAGATGAGCATGCATTGCTGGCCCAGCTGACTCAAATGAAGGACACACACGAGAATATGCGTGAATTCATTGCAAAGTTTAATAAACTTGCAAACAGAATTCCTACTGATTCACAGCCTACTCCAGCAAATCTCAAGTGTTTCTTTATTAACACTCAGCTGCCAGAAGTCAGTTTTCTGTTGAGAAGGGCAACTCCAACAACTTTGGCACATGCTCAAGTCCTTGCTACAGAAATTGAAGATGATTTGATCTTGGCTGGGAAAATCCGGAAGGATCCTAATCGATTCAAAGGAAATTCTATTTCTGAATCTTCTACTTCAGCTTCTACTGATCCTATGGTACAAAAATTGGCTAATGAACTTCTTGCCTTGAAGAAGCAGGTTTCACAAGCTTCTTTTGCTGCTCCATACAAGGATATTCCTAGGAGGACGTATCCAAATTCTGCTTCTAACTATGCTGCCAGAAATCAGAATAAATTGCCTCCTCCTCCCGAGAGGCTTGCACTTGAAGCACCTCCGAAGAATACAGCAGTTGGTTATTACGAAATAGATCGAGAAGAACTATCTTCCAATCATTTCCAAGCGGAAGATGAAGCTGTTTTTAATCAAGAAGATGAAGAGGCAGCTGGCGACTCCACTATATGATACATGCATTATGATGATTCAGCTGAAAATGAAAATGTTGAGAGTCCAGCATATGCTGTTATCACAAGATCCCAGACTCGGTTGGCTCAAAAGGATGAAGAAGCAAAGGTGAAAAACAACGTTCAGTTGCCGGTGACCATTGCTAAGAAGGGAATGCCATTGCCTACCTTGACTAAGGATTCTTCAAAAAATCAAGTAAGCAATTCTCCTTCTGTTCTTTCTAGTGAACCCAAGACTAATGTATCTAATCCTAAAGTACAAGTTGAGAGTATATCATCTACATCTCTTGCAAATTCTTTCCAAGCTTTTGATATTATTGACCATGCTAGAAAGACTAAGATTCAGATGTCTGAGGTTGAGTATCTTCAAGCCAATCCTGATCAGCTTGAAAGATTGGTTAAATTTGTTAAAAGTAGTGAGACTCGTCCTGTTTTAAATAGCCCTATTGTCCAAGAACCCAAGAATCTGCCCAATAATTTGGTTATTATCCCATCCTCAGTTCCAGGAAAGATAGATCCTTTCTATATTTCCTTGCTCATTAATGGTTTCAAATTGAGTAATTGTATTATAGATTCTGGTGCTTCGGATAATGTCATGCCAATCAAGGTTGCTGATTGCCTTGGATTAACTCTTACCAAAACTTTTGGTAATTGTTATTCTATGGATAATAAACAAGTGCCTCTCGTTGGGCAAATCAAAGATGCACAATTCGCCTTTGCAGCCTTTCCTGAGAAAAAGATAAAGATGACTGTTCTTGTTGCGGACGTCCCAGCTTCTTATGGAATGCTCCTTGGACGCAATTTCTGTAAAGATGTAGGAGGCGAGCTGAACATGGATATGACAGAGGCTAGAATTCCTGTGAAAGGTGTTGTGCAGAAACTTGTTCCTGAAAGAGAAACCAAGTTTACAGTGGAGAAATCTGATGATCCTCATGCTCAGATTCTTTTTGAATCAGCTGGTTTCGGGAACTACTATCTTCATATTGATGAGATTTCTGAGTTTGCTGAAGATTGGTGTTCTGTTGATTCTTCAACTCTTTCGGCAAATGAAGGAAGTTCTAATAATGGAGAAGATTCAACACTAGCTGAATATCCCCTTGATCGTATGATAGAGGATGCCGAATCTTCTACTACAGAAAAAGATGTTGAACTTCTTCCTCAAGATGAAGAAAATCAGTCTTCTCCCATGGAAGATGAGAACTCTCTTTCTTCTACTTTTGAAGTAGGAGAATCCAGCAGTCTTTATATTAATGATGATTCTAATGATATTTGGATTCTCGAGTTTGATGGCAGTTGTGCTACAAATGGATCCGGAGCTGGTGTGGTTCTGATTTCTCCGAAAGGTCAAATCTTTCCATATTCTTTTAAATTGCAGTTTGCAAATACTAATAACACTGCAGAGTATGAAGCTCTCTTACTAGGTATGAGTGTTGCGCTTCAGAGAGGAATTAAAAATTTGCACGCTCAAGGAGATGCGGAGTTGATAATTTGTCAAGTAAGGAATATTTATCAGACAAGGAATGATAGACTCCGACATTACCGTAATTTGGTATGGGAGAATATTCAAGATTTTGATGCTTTCAGTATCTCAGTTGTTCCGAGAGAATTCAATGATAGAGCAGATTCTCTTGCTGTTTCAGCAACTCTCCTTATTCCTCACCTTGATTTTAATCAAGATAAGTATATTGTTGAAATAATCTGCAGGCCTAGTGTTCCAGATAACTGGGATCATTGGCAGATTTTCAATGATGATAAACAGATTAACTTTTTACAAGTTGATGATGGTTTTAATAACCTGTATTTTGAAGGTAGCAATTCTTCTTCTTCTTCAGATTCTATGTCAGATACTTGGTCCGAATCTGATGGAGAGATTTTGCAGCTAAAAGGGAATAAAATTCCTAAGGGACTGGTATCTCTGGAAAAGCTTTTTGACAAGCATGATCGATATATCAAAAAGCAGCAACAAGTGAATTCAGATTCTTCTACAGGGTATGACAAGTACAATATTGGATCTGAAGAAGATCCTAAAATGGTTAACATTGGTAATAGTTGCACTCTAGAGGAGAGAAATCAGATTATTCAGTTATTGCAGCAGTACAGAGATGTGCTGGCTTATTCATATGATGATCTGAAATCTTTTCAGTCAGGACAAGTTCAGCATGAAATCCCTTTGAAGAGCGATGCAGCCCCTTTCAAACAAAAGCAACGCCAGTATAATCCCAAAATTTCTGGCACTATCTATTCAGAAATCCAGAAGATGCTAGATGCACAAATTATTTTTCCCATTTATCATTCAACTTGGATAGCTAATATAGTTCCAGTACGCAACAAGAATGGAGAAATTCGTATTTGTGTGGATTTTCGTAATCTCAATCAGCAGTCATTAAAGGATAATTATCCTTTGCCTATAATGGATCAAGTGCTCCAGACAGTGACAGGTTCTCAAATGATGTCTATGCTGGATGGATTTTCAGGTTACAACCAGATTGAGGTAAGTGAAGCTGATAGACATAAAACTGCTTTTACTACCCCATGGGGTACTTTTGCATATCGCAGAATGCCTTTTGGATTAATAAATGCAGGAGCAACCTTTCAAAGAGCAATGGATTTAGCTTTTCGTGGTATCTTAGGAAGGTATATCGTGGTGTATTTGGATGATCTCACTGTCTTCTCAAAAGATCGTGAGAATCATTTATTTCATTTACAAGATGTGCTGGAAAGGTGTCGCAAGCATGGTGTTTCTCTTAATCCTAAGAAGTCTATCTTTGGGGTTACTGAGGGTAAACTTCTGGGACATGTTGTATCAAATGAAGGAATCAAGATTGATCCCGAAAGGGTAAGATCTATTCAAAATCTGCCTTTGCCGTCTAGTAAGACAGCTGTTCACTCTTTCTTTGGTAAAGTGAATTTCTTGAGGAGATTTATCCCAGATTTTGCTGAGAAAACACGTCACATCATTGATATGATGAAGGGGAAAGCTGTTTTCCGTTGGAATGATGAAGGTAAAACTGCTTTTGCTGAAATTAAGAATGCAATTGCTCACGCCCCAGTGCTGGTTAGTCCGGATTACTCTAAAGATTTCATTATGTACAGTTATGCTTCTGAGCATACCATGTCTGCTATCTTGATGCAGCAAAATTCAGAAGGAATTGAATCTCCTATTGCCTTCATGAGTTGTCCATTAAAGCTTCATGAGCTCAAATATTCTACAGTTGAGAAGAATGCTTTTGCAGTTGTAAAGGCAGTCAAGTATTTCAGGTTCTATATTCTTAATTCTCATACGATAGTGTTAGTTCCGGATACAGCTGTCAAATCCATTTTGACACAGCAAGATTTTGGTACAAAAAGAGGAAATTGGGTGGCTAAAATCCAAGAGTATGATTTAGAGATTAAACCAACCAAGCTTGTTCGTGGCAGAGGTTTATGTCAGTTGATGGCTGAAAGCAGTGCAGAAGAAAGTGAAGAGGAGTCTTATGAAGATCTTCCTAAGGTGTTGTTTGTCAGCACTACTGATGAGTGGTATTCTAATATCGCCTATTTTCTGACTTATGGTGAATGCCCAACTCATCTCTCTTTCAAGGAAAAGAGAAATCTGAAACTCAAGGCTGCAAATTATATTCTTTGGGATAATGGTTTGTATAAAAGAACTCTTGATGGTAATTTTCAGCGTTGTGTTGATAAAGCACAGCAAGACAGATTACTTGAATCTTTTCACAATTTAGCTTGTGGTGGTCATTTTTCTCCATCAGTAACTGCTCATAAGATCTTGAGGGCTAGGTATTATTGGCCTATGCTTTTCCAAGACGCATATAAATGGGTACGTAAATGTACACAATGTCAGCAATTTGTTGGTAAGCAAAAAATGATGGCGCAGCCATTAAAACCAGTTGTGATAGAAGAGCCTTTCAGGCAGTGGGGAATCGACTTCATTGGCGTCATTAACCCACATTCTAGTGCTGGACATACCTTTGTTCTTGCTGCAACAGATTATTTCACCAAGTGGGTCGAAGCTATTCCTGTGAAACATGCTACTTCTGAGGTAGTGTGTAGATTTTTGAAAGAAAACATCATATCAAGATTCGGTGTTCCTTATAAAGTCGTGACAGATAATGCATCTTCCTTCTCATCTTATGAGGTAACTCAGTTTTGTTTTGATTATAGTATAATATTGGCCCATTCTTCAGATTATTACCCGCAAGGTAATGGTCAAGCTGAATCGAGTAACAAAAATTTGATTACTATCATCCGAAAGCTTGTTGATGAGAATCAAAGATCATGGCATAAAGCGTTATATGATGCTTTGTGGGCTGATCGCATTACACCCAAGCGAGCCATTGGCATGTCTCCATTTCAGTTGCTCTATGGAGTAAATGCAGAGATTCCTATCACATTGGAACTTCCAGCCCTCAAGTTGATCAAAGCTGTAGAAGATGCTACATTTGAAAGTTCTCTTGATAAGCGGATAATGTTTCTCTCTCAATTAGAGGAGCAAAGATCACAAGTAGTGGATCGTATCAACGACCATCAGAAGCAAGTTAAGGCTCTCTTCGACAAAAAAGCAAAGCAGAAGGTCTTTCAAGTTGGTGATCACGTCTTGCTTTGGGATAAGAGAAGGGAACCGAAAGGAATGCATGGGAAATTTGATTCTCTTTGGCGTGGTCCTTTTATAATCCATCAAGCAATTGGTGAGAATAGTTTCTTGCTGGCGTATCAAGATGGCACTCCATTCCCACTTCCTTACAGTGGGCAGCATCTAAAACACTACTTTCAGTAGAGTTTTAGATTAGTTTTTTGTACATAAGATTTGAGTCTTTTAGCTTTTTAGTCTTTTTAAATTTTTTAGTCTTTTTAATCTTTTGAGTCTTTTATTTTTGCGTTTTATTGAGTGACTCCGTAGCCCAATGAATCTTAAGGCATTTCTAGATTCTGGATTCTACTACCTTCGTTTTCGAAGGCAGTTCCCCAGTCGGAGCCAGCTGTTATCCTAAATTTTTAACTCGTTTAAAAATTTGGGTAACCAATCAAAATTTTCTTAAAACTTGAGATTTTTCTTCTCTAAGGCACGCATTACGAGGTGCAAAGGGTGGAAAATCTCTGTTTCAAGTTGATTAACCTTTGGGCTACTCTTTTTCCCCTTTACATTTCCGTTTTCGTCGATTTCTGACTTGTTTTTAATGTCTTTTTGGCCAATTTCGGGTTTTCTGAGCAACTCAGCAAATAGGGAAATTTAAACTCCAAAGCAAAATTGCCAAAGTGTCTGAAAAACCCGAAATTGCTTAAGTTATCTAAAAAACCCGATTTTTGTTAAAGTCATTTTATTTTGTCAATAAAGCAAAATTGCTAAAGTGTTTTGAAAACCCGATTTTGCTTAAATGACTTAAAAAGTTCGAATTTTTTCAAATGATCATTTTTGTTAAAAGTGAAAATTGTTTTTTTGATCTGAAAAGTCCGAATTGGTTTAAAAGCAAAAATTGCTAAAGTGTCAAAAAGTTCCGAAATTGTTCAAGCCACTCAAAAATCCCGATTGCCTTTGAGAAAATTGTCAAAACTCTGAAAAATCCCGAAATTGCAAAAAGCAAAAATTGCTAAAGTGTCAAAAAGTTCCGAAATTGTTCAAGTCACTCAAAAACCCGAATTGCCTTAAAAAGCACATAAGTTGACCTTTTTGGACGAAATTTCAAATCCAAGTTTTGAGATCTCTTTATCTTGCTGTTTCAAAGAGACAAAATGCCGTTTTCCATTCCACCATTTCATCCATTTCGAATTCATCTTCATTCACCTTCCATTTTTCTTTCAAAGTCCATTTCATTGTTCTAGGGTTTAAGATTCGCCATGTCCACTCACGTTGATGCTGATGATGTGCTGACCTTATGGGGTTTTCACCGCAGTCTTGCAGATTCTTGTTCAATGACGGATGAACCAACTTCTCCAGCAGGCAAAAAGATGAAGTATAAGTTCGACAAATATCAAAATGAGATCTCTCCATCTCACGTTGTTTCAAACATCGATGAGATCAAAGATACAGAAATAGGGCATGTTGATATGTCTAATTTTCTTGAAAGGGTTGAGAAATCTACGTCTTCTGATATGCAAAAGTTGCTGAGAAGTCATATCCATCTCGTGGCTTCTTTTCCTGTTGCTGCCCTTGAACCAGAATTCGTCCTTGCATGTGCAGCACGCTTTGATAGACAATCCAGGACAATTAAGGATGATGATGGCAACGTAGTTATCAGACTTGATGCTGAGACAATCAATAGAGTTTTCAGAGTACCTGATGCAACCACTTATTCAGAGATTTCATTGAAGAGTGCTCACAAACATTTTGAGCAGAAAAAGAATGATTGTATTAAACACATCAACTCTAAATGGCTTCTAAAATCACGACCTTGTGCGACCCGTATGCCCAAGTTGTATCGGTCTGATTTTATAGAAGAAGTTAATGACATGATCACTCTTTTGAGCAGAATTGCAGGGTTGAAAGTTTCTAACATGTTTGAAAGCTGGATGTATAAGTTCATGGTTGTCATTAGAAAAGCACAACATCCAATTTTCTGGGGAGAAATAATCAGTGACTGTTTGTGCGAACAGCTTGCACAGGTTCCTACCACTCTGACCTTCTATATGAATTCATATTTGGTCTACATAGCAGCTTCCTTGAGACATTTTCCAGGCTTATCTCCTGAAGGCGACAGATCATTGGTGCCCGTATGGAAATATTATGATCAACTGACTTTTATTCCAAGTCGAGCGCATTATAGAAGGGTACAAGATGCCTTCTTTGGTTATTTTATGTGTTTGTTTGACAAAGAATTGGTAAATAACAGGGTGTCAGATGCAGCTTGGAATAAGGTAAATCAATATGGCTGCTTATTCCTTCAATTTCCAACATTCACTTATATGAGAGTTGGCTGCTTTGAAGATCAGCCATATATGCTACCGAGATATCCTACTGATAAGATCATTTTGATGGAGCTAGGAAGGCAGTTGATGTCAGTTCATTCACGTCAAGCTTCACAACACAAATCTGGAATTGGTATTTCTTCACATAATCCATTGGTAATTGGCAGGTATTCTTTGACAACCTCTTCAAGAGCCAAAGCGATGGAAACTGAACTTCAGGAGATAACTTTGAAAAGATTCCAAGCTAGAGTGGATTTTGATTACAGGAGGATGAAGGATAAAATAAAAAGAGTCTTCACCCATGTTCACCGCATCGAAGACATTTGGGCAGACCTCCGTACAGAAAAGGATATATACAAAATGGATTATTGCAGGCTAACTTTGGAGCAAATCATTGACCTGAATCTGACTTTAATTCCAGAGGGAGTAATTGATGATAAGCAGATTTTGGATCCTGAGTACGAAGAACAGGGAGTTGCTAATGCTCCCATTCCTGCGATTCAATGGTCTCAGAAGGAATCCGTCTCTATCTTTGATAGATTCCAATCAGTCTTGGCGAACACCAATTTTTGGCTCAAAAGCATAGGTGTCAAGACCATCAAAATCAGAGTTAGAGCTGAAGATGACCCAGCTGGCCCTAGAGGATTGAAATCAGAAATTAGGGAACAATCTAAGGAAGGAGCTTCCTCTTCAAGTACCAGAATCAAGCTGAAAGTAAGCAGAGCTCCTGAACAACCATTGGATAGTGAAACATTAAAGGGTAAGGAAGTCAATGAAATGCAGATTCAGGTATTAGATCAGCAAGAAGAAGACGAGGTTCATGAGACCTCCACTATCCTAAGTGAGATAATTCCTCACATTGAGGCCCCAATACCAGAATCAGCTATATCCCCTTTGTCTCCTATCGACAGTGATGTTGATTCCTTCTCTACCGTTTTTGTTCCTTCTATTCCACCACAAGAGACTTGTAATCAGCCTTCATCTGTAACAAATGCTCCCATGATGAACTTACCTAGTAACTTCAAGAGTATTTTTGATATCAATCCAATCTTTCCAGCTATGTCAGAAACAACTCTTCCAGAAATTGATACGTCTGTCACGAACTTTGATTGTTTCATGGCCAATCCTAGTTGCAATTTGTCTTCTGAGCAAAACATTGTTGCTATACAAACTGAGGCACCTTCAAGAATTTCTGTTGTATCTCAAACTGAGGCTATTTCTACTGAGACCGCAGTTGCCATTTCAGATGTGACAACCTTGGATCTTCCTCCATGGTTGAATTCAATTGCTCCTAAGAGAAAGAAACAGGCAGTGTCTCCTGATATTTTTGATTTCCGAAAATTGAAGAAACAAAAACCAGTGATTGCAAAGAAAGCCAAAACAGTCTCACAGGTTTTTGTTGACAGCAACAGGATGAAATATGCTGAGATTGCAGAGCCCTTAGTTGATAAACCGCATGAAGAGATGCAGGTATCTGACTACAGGTTCACGAGGGTGGAATTGGGTAAGCAGACTCACGCTAATATGATGCAGGATGCTCAGAGTTCAGTGACAATTCTGACACAAAGCTATAACGAACTCTTAGCTAAAAAGGAAAAGCTCAAAGAAGACAATGCTCAGCTGGTTGCAGTCATTCAGAGGATTACAGGATCATCAGAAGCAGTTGATTCTCTATCTACAGCTCCTCCAAATGAATCAGTTAGACAGTTAGAAAGAATTGCGCAAAAGGCTAAGGCAATTGATTCATGGATAACTCAGCTAATTGAGCAAAGTGTTCCAATGATTGAGAAGACGTTGCAAGTTTTCAAGAATGTCAGGATAGCAAAGATAAAACTGAATCAGACTTTAGAAGCCTTCAAGCAAAGTTTGGAAACGCTTGAAAAAGATTTAAAAATCTGGCATGAGTTAGATCAAGTTGATTTACTAATCCTATGCAGCAATTTGATTTTGCCAAATAGGGAAAAGTACATAGAATTTGAGGAACTTATGACAAATAGGTCATTGGTCATTCAAGATCTTATCAAAGATATCCAGGCCACTTTAGAAATGAATGACGAAGTTCAGCAGGATATTCTTTCAAATTTTGAAAAGATCTCATGTACAGTTTTGAATCAAGAAGATGAGTTACTTGAAGCTGATTCAGTTACTTCAGATATGGCAGCCAATCTTCGTCAACAAATGGAATCAGAGCAATTTTCTATGGATTCGATTCAAAAGCTTATCAATCATCAAACAATCCTTGAGAAAATGCAAACTTCTTATGAAGAGCATAGATTGGCAACTATTAGATACTTTGATGTAATTCTGAAGACAGTTGCAGTGGCCAAGAACACATTGGGTCCAGATCCGAATGAGTTGAAGACCATCATCAGCAAATTCTTATCTTTCAAAGATAGGAATGAAATAAATTAAGTTTTAGATTGTTTTATGTAATTTTACTTTCGACAATATATATGTAAAAACAAATTTTGCAATTGCAAGTGTTCTTTCCTTGCAATTTTCGAAAATGTAATTACATGTAAAATCTTACAAGACAAATCACAATTTGGATTGTAATTTTGAATAAGTCAATCGCAATTAGTTATCGGTTGAGAGATTTTCTCAAGTTTGTTGAGATCCTCCCACCTTTTTCTCCAGACCTTCCTCCTATAAATACTTGAGGGGTCTATTGTAATTTTTATCTTTTTAGCAAGCAAGAAAACTCTGCAGAATTTTATACTCATAAAGTCTTTGAGCTTTATAGTGAAATATTGTAAATTTTCAAGTGATATCAAAAAGCTGGAATTTCAGACTTTGAGCTGAATTCTTGTTTTGCATCTCAAATGTTCTTATGTCATTTTAGATCAATATCATATTGTGATTACTTGAGAATTGTTGAAGATTGCTGAAGAGAGATTCAATTTAAATATCTACAGTCTTTGTGCTGTAAATCTGAGAATTGAATTCTTAGTTAGTGTTAGAAATAGAGAAGAATTATAAGTCTTTACGCTCATAGTATTTCTCATTTAGAATAGTTGAAAGTATACATTATAATTACAGTCTTTGAGCTGTTTTATCTTGTATATTTCTATAAAGTAATCGTTCTAAAAAAGGTTGATAGGATTTCATTCTTTAAGACTTTGTGCTTATCGAATTGTTTTCCCGTCCCGGAGGAAATAACGGAAGTCTTTGCGCTTTCAGGAAACTTTATTTCCTTTCTCTTAATTTCACTGCATAGCTGTTATAATAAGTTTTAGTAACATTTACTGTCTTTTCTGTGAAGAGAGAAGAACGTAATCTTTCCTGAAACAAGAGGAACGATTGCTGTCCTACCCTTAATTTTATTTAGCTAAAGGGGGAGCCTTCCCTTAATTAGGAGAGTTTAACTCACGTGCTGTGGTTGAAATCTCAATTTTGTACGCTTTCACGAGAATACAAAATTTCCAACCAACACAATGAACTTTCAATGCACCTCCTTAGCAGTATGAAGCTTCCCAAATGATATATGACCTTGCTTTTGTTTTAAACAATTTGCTGGTTGCACTCTCTTCTCCTCCTATTTTTCTTCACAACTCTCTCTTCTCCTCCTATTTTGCCAAAAGAGTGAAATGAAGTTGCTTTTAGGGTTGGAGAGAACATATAGAACAAAAAAAAAACTTAGGGTTGGAGAGAACATATAGAAAAAAAAAAAACTAACTTTAACTTTTAGTTTTATGTTTTTTTAGTGTTTTAACTTCTTGCTGCCGCGGCCGGGTCACAGGGTCGGGACTCTCCGAGTCTGGGCGAGTCTGGCGAGTCTGGCGAGTCCGGCTCTGGACTCGGCGTGTCCGAGTCCGAGCTCCCCAGACTCGGCCAGGCTGGCTCGGCCCGGGACTCGCCGAGTCATGGCGAGTCTGGGCGAGTCTCGTTACAATGTTCATGATACTTCCCTTACAAGACATCCAGGTTACATCAAGACCTATAGGCAGATTAGAGAGAGGTTTTCTTGAAAGAGTCTAAAGGATGATGTTTTGTGACATGTGAGGGAGAGTGTGACTTGTCAATAGAACAAGTCAGAGCATACTTTGTTAGCAGGGTTGTTGCAGCCATTACCTATTCCAGATCAGAAGTGGGAAAGTCTATCTATGGACTTCATCATTGGTCTCCCCAGGGTTCAAGGTAGAGATTGTATCTTTGTAGTGGTTGATAGATTAACAAAGTATGCCCATTTCTTTGCTATCTCTTTTGAGTCTTCAACAATGTAGGTTGCATAATTAATTATTTTTTAGAGAAATTTTTAGATTGCATGGGTTGCCAAGAAACATAGTAAATGATTGAGATAGCAAGTTTATCAACATGTTTTGGAGGGAACTCTTTAGATTAGCAGGTACAGAGTTAATTCCCAACACCAATTACCACCCCCAAATGGATGGGTAGACATAGATTGCTAATAAATGGGTGGAAGGATACTTGCACAATTATGTTTCAAGACATCAAAGAACTTGGGTTAAGTGGTTGAATTTAGGGGAATATTGTTACAATACCACTTACCACTTGTCCATTGGCATGTCTTCTTTTAGAGCATTGTATGGCTATGACCTGTTGATGTGATTTTTGTGACCGCACCAATCAACAGAACAAAGTTGTCCGAAGGTTACTCCATTCTCTCTTGATCAAAGTATTCCGTGCGCTAAGATTGCAAGAAATTTCACACGTTCAACTCCAAGGTTTCGAAATGCTTTGGAATACCCTCAGTTGGTTCGTTGTGAATTGTTGTTTTTACGAGGGGACTTACACAATTGTTCTTAAGGTTTGCAGTTGACAACAAATGGATGAGTGGAAGGGGATTTTATGCAAATGATTTGGCGTTGAGGTATGAATTTTCCTAAAACTAACTAGAAAAATACTGAATTGAAATGAGTGTAAGGGTAAGAAGGTTCTAGGTTCTATTCTAAGGCGGGATGCGGAATCAATCTCAATAGCTTCAACCAAACTCTGCTCCACCTCATGCTAGATAGCTTACACAAAGTTGGTGCAATCTTCAAGGGGATAGCAAGAAATTTTCAAGTTACAATCCGACATCAAGATACCGTCAAGACGACGCATACCAAGATATGAATTGCAACTGAAGTTAGGCTTATAAAATTCTCCAATTGACCACGCAAGGCAAACTTGCCGTCAGCAAGTTGCTAGTGGTATGGACTAAAACGAAGTTGCCTCGATTGACACCACAAATCCACAACTAATATCTACTTGCATGAAATGAACTTAAGCTACTTTAAACTACTTTATGCTACTTGGAATAGAAGGGATGAAGAAACTTTGCTAGCTATCCATAACAAAGACGAATTTCACCATCAATGAAAAGATCTTCTATTATGAAAGTTTTACACAACAATCTCTTACAAAAATTTTCAAAGGAAATCTTTCCTTCGCCTCCAAACTATGCTAAGTTATCAAACTATTTCTAACAAAATGTCTACTCTCCGATGTCTCCTCTAGTCTAATCTTCTAATTTCTAATGAATTACAAATGAGGGGGACTCCCCCTTTTATAGATAGCCCAGTCCAATGGACGGCTTAGATTACAATCAAATGAATGGCTAAGATTAAGCCACCTCAGCCCTAACCCTAAAAACTGCCAGAATGGGGAGTGGTACAATAAATGAATCAAAGATTCCCACTCACTCCCAAAATAGTAAAGGCAATTAATGCCCATAATCAACCCTCTAGAAGGTCATCATCCAAAAGTGCATTCCCGTTCTCCTTCTCTCTGGCTGCAAACTCAATGAATCTAGCGAGCACAGCCTGAACCTTCTGGACTGAAATCGATGGAATATAATCAAGTTGAAACTCAAGTACTGTGACTGATTGTCCATGCCTCATGCAAGATTTTCTCCAAGAAGTTAAAGCATCCTACGTATTCTGAATCAGGCTGGAGAAAGTGGAAATATTCTCAAAGTCATCCTGCACAAAAGGTCTTCATCTCTGAAAAGAAAGGCAGCAGCCCACTCCTCAATCCATCAGTAGTCACCTCATCGGGATTCAGCTGTCTAGCAAAGATTGCCTCCAAAGTATTTTGGACTTCATCAATGATGTTCATTATAGCCTTCCGAACTCTAGCTGAATCCTCCTATGCTGCATCGAAGAAACCACGTCCTCTGACTACTGAAGAGTACCATCCAACAAAATTGTACCTATCTCCCTCCTGAATGACTCCTCCATCAATCAGCATCTGCAAAGGAGTATGCATCAAGGCCTCCAGACACTGACTAACTTTTTTCTGATAAACATGAGCATCACCCCAGGCCTGATCAACTGCCTCCATACGTGCCATAATGCTGGAAGCTTGTTGGTAAGCATGAGCAAGGTCTTCCATAAACTTCTCTGTCTCAGCACGAACTCCTGTAACCCATTTATCTGCCTCTTGTGCCATTTTCCTCAAATCCTCCAAGCCACTAAGTGATTCTCTGGATAACTCGGCTGGAAGCTCAAGTGCTGGATTCTCTTGCCCACAAGGATGAGATAAGTGTTGCATATATCCTATCAATGTCTTATGTTCTTGCTTCAATTTCTTATACGTTCCTTCAATCCTAAACAATCTATCCTTAAGCCCCTGATAGGAGTTATCACATTCCTCAACAATCTGTGCACCTGTGGGACGTCTTAACTCCATAGTTGTGATCACATAATTCTCTGGCACTACTTCATCTCGATCACACTCAACTCGTGGCACTGCTACATGAAGGATGCGAGAGCCACCCTCATCAGTTGAAATCTTTGAAAATTTCCGTGCTCTCTTCTTTGGTGGAGGCGCGCTAATCCTATTCAAAAACTCTTCCATCTCAACTGCTGGATCAACCTCTTCACTGGGGCTCCTTCTCATTTTATCTCTGAGCCAATCAGGTACAACTTGCTGAATAACAAATGGCTGCTCCTCTCTTGCCTCTACTTCACGGACTTGTTCAACTTCAATATCATTCTGGCGAGGCTCATCGGCCTCTAGTGGCTGAGTATCTCCTAAAACTATATCATCATCTAAAGTCGTCTCTAACTCATGCTGAAAATGTGTATCAGTAGCAGTCTCCTCATCATCCTGTTGATCATCTCTAGTAGGTGCATTAACACTCTGGCCGACTGACTCCCTCCTCGGTGGCTGATTTTCTTCATGTACTTCTTGTTCCTGGTTCAATGCATTTCTCTGATCAGCAAATAGAGAAATGTAATGTCCCCTTCTAGTTGACATCTCTCTGTGCTTAAGATTAGCCTATTATGCGACCCTCATAGGCTAATAGGATGGATAGAGGGTCTTGTTGGAGCTTGGCTTGGCTTCGGTTGTCAGAATCTACCAGTTTGGCTTTCGTTCGGGGTCATTTGGACATCATTTGCTTGACTTGCTATTTTTAGTAAGTAAAGTCACTCAGCGGAGCACCCCTGCTATTTTTAGTAGTATGGTTTGGTCGTATGCAAATTCAATCACTTATTCTCCGGCTTTAGACGGTTCGTTAATCGGACTTATTTTGAGGAAGATATTAATATTTAATTGTCAAATTAAATATTAATTATTGTGAAGCTTATATTATAAAGTTATAATATTATTTAATATTATAACTTAAGTGATTTTTAAAAGGGTTGACCATCATTGAGAAGGGGACCATTTTTAATTAATCTTTTTAATTTAAAAAGAGGCGTCCAACTATGGAATAATTAAAAGTGTAAATCCAATTTTATTTTAATGATGTTTTTTTAGAGAGAAGTCGACTTCTTGAAGAATATAAGGATTTCATTGGGAAAAGAGCTCATTATGTTATGAAATCGAATTTTTGCCAAGTGCTTCTTCTGAGAACAGAGCCAAGGGTTCCAGTTTTCATTTTGCATTGGAGAACGAACCATCTTCAGTGTCTGCAGTTCAGAGGCTGTGAAATATCAGCTGATCTATTGCTTGTCAGAGAGATAGCTTCACTCAGAGGTTATCACAGAGCTTCACCATTTGAGACATCTTCAGGGTTTTTGGTTTGAAACTCTTCCAGGAAGGGTTCTTCAATTTAGGCACCCACTTTCCAAGATCTGGACACGTTTTCCAAAGGCCGTATAGATCCATCATTGCTGCTGTTGAGCCGTACTTGTTGCTGCAGGGTTGTACTTGCAAGTACAAGGCCGTACTTTTTTATCTTGGGAAAAACGCCTCTCTTTTGGGCATTCTGACTTCATCAACAAAGGCACCTATACATCTGGGAGCATTTGCAATCATCTGGCGAAGGGAGAAGTCTTTATCTGGATGGCCGTACTATATCATGTCTCTCACATGCGGTTGCAACCAGGTTTTTAGTTATTGAAATTAGCTTTGCTTTTTACCTTGCATGGTAGAGTTTGAAATTTGTAAACACCCGGAAAGCATAAATAAACTATTTGCTATTGATCTGAGATTCAAATTTGTCAGTTTTCAGCTTATATGATTTATTATAGATTTTTAAAGCAATTTCTTTCAAAATCGCATTTCATCTGTTGATGCAAAAAAACACAAAAAAATAAAAAACGCTCAAAAACAAGCAAAATCAATCAGTTTCAGAAATAGTGAGAACAGGGGTTTCTACAAGTAACCTCCTGTATGCTTGGAGAACGCATCTCCAATGGCGTGGGTGACTCAATTACAACTCTTGGAGGCTCCGGCTGAACAGGCTCCTGTTGAACTGGCTCTTTCCTTCGAGATTCTGGACCTCGAGTAATCTGTTTCTTCCTGCTGGTAGTGGGTGTCCTATGATCTCCCATCAAGTTGTAAGTCAAAGGAATCGACCTACTCTTCAGTCTGCTCACGTGCCTATCAACCCATGCTCTGGTAAATGTCATGACTGGAATGCAAAGCGTGTCCAAATTTGCTATCTCAGGCTCTGACCAATCCGGGAGTGGAAGTGGCGTGTCTCTGACTGCCTCATAATCTGGATGGAGAACGTTCATGTCCTCATCCACCTGGTCTGGTACTAGAATGACTTCACACTCCCTGATCATACTCAATGGCAACCTAGAGAACATTCTCTTTCTAACCTCAACCTCATCTAATTTACCAGCCCAATAATCCTCAATGTTTGCCTTATGTTTAAACTCTTCTGACAGTATCCACCTGATATTGCTATGCGGATCATAATGCTGTCTGCTGGTGTGATAGGAAAAAATGAAAGAACTGAAGCTCACTTTCAGCTTCTCTAGCTGCCTGAAGTGAAGGACACACTTCGTCTGAATTACCCATGACAATAAGGAAGTCAACTCCTCCCTTCTTCTTTCTCTTTTGAATCTTATTGTAAGCAACCAGTTGCCTAGATATCTCTAACATTAATATTCTATTGGTTGGGTACTTGTTGTGACCTTTTCACACATCGCCCCATTCAAAATGGGGACCCCTAATTTTTGCTCCATTTTGGTCTTTTGGCTTGGGTTTTTCTCTCTCTCTCTCTCTCTCCGTCTTTTTTTTCTATCTGCCTTTCCGGGGATTTCTCCGCCGATGAGCTTAAACGTGAAATTTTGGCCTAGCCTGAAAATTAGGGTTTGTACTTTCCTGGTCAGTCTGAGGTCGAATGAAGTGAATAAATTGAAAACAAAGATTAACGTTGATGTGAGTGTGCTTCCAGCAAGTTACCATTGAGATTTCATCAAATTCTGGGTACTTACTATTTTTAGTAAGTATGCAATTCGCCGGTCCTTCAGCATTCTTGAAATTCTGACAATCACGCCACATCTAGAGCACATCAAGTTATTCGTATGCAAAATTTGAGCGAAAATAGACAACTTGCTATTTTTAGCAGTCCAGCTTCTGGGGCAAATTTCAAGTCCTAGATGCAGAGTTTTTCTTTGCATGTCTGGATATTCCTTCTGGGTTTTTCGAGACCTTCGCAACAGTATAACATGCAAAGTGTGACGACAACTTTCAGAGTCCAGCCTTTAGAGGCTATTTTTAGGGTTTGCATGTCAGGGTTTCCTTTGCATGTTTGCATATTCCTTATGGGTTTTTCGAGAGCTTCGCAATGGTATGACATGCAAACGGAGATGGTCACTCAGTAAGGAACTTACTATTTTTAGCAGGTGCTTCCCGACAGCCGCCTCCCAGCACTTCAGAATCACGAGCTGATCGCAATGCAGCAGGAACGAAGACAAACAAAAATCATTTGATATGCATGTAGACAAATTAGGGTTTCCAACTTTGGGGCCTAAAAAGAGGGGTAAAAGGTCAGAATTTTCGAAAACCGATGTAAACCACTGCGATCAGCATCCTTCAGGCTATCTGTTGGTAAAATTTGAAGACAAATGGAGCACTTACTATTTATAGTAAGTCATTTTGGAAACAGGCTAAAAATAGCAAATCAGTTGCATGCGCCGATGTCAGCAGGCAAGTCACGTGGTGAGGAAAGCATCATTCAAATTTCAAGTCAATCGGAGCAGTGGAGCTATCAGAAGCAAGCAATTACTATTTATAGCAAATCACCTTCAGAAATGGGCTAAAAATAGCAGGCCAACTAAAAATAGCAGTGTCGACAGGTTAACAAGGTAGTGAGGATGCAGTGTTTAAAATTTCAAATCATTCTGAGCTTCAGAGCTGCAAAAATCGAGAGACTTACTATAAATAGTAAGGCACAGAGAAGTTGGCTAAAACAAGGAAAAATGGCTAAGTATTGGACTTCATCCTGCAGCTACCTGAAAATGCGCCCAAGCTAATGAAGAGGCATGGAGAAAATTCTAAGTTAAAAACTCGTACTCCTGCTTAGCCAAAATGCACCTATGAAGCATAAAAGTCAAAGAGGTCAATGTTTTTCATCCTGTAGCTATGGCTAAATGCGCCCAACTCAAGGTGAAAGCAAAGAAATTCTAAGTATAAAGATCCGCCTCCTATAGCAAAATGTGCCCATGCAACAAAAGGTCAAAGGAAAGTCAAAGAACTTCATCCTGCTCACATAGCAAAATGCGCCCACCTTGAGAGTTGATAGCAAGAAAATTTTCTAAGTGTAGAACTCATCCTCTACCACCCCCAAAATGCGCCCATCCTACACATAGGTGGAAATGCGCCCAAAAAGCAAGTAAGTCAAAGGAAGTCAACAAAGTTTATCCTTCTCCCTATGCAAAATGTGCCCAAAAGAAGGCATGTGAGGACAAGAAAGGGAAGTTGAAGGGTCACAAGATGGCGTTGGAAAAGACTTCATCCTCCTCTCCCTCTCAAATGCGCCCAAGTTCAAAGAAGTCAACAAGTCAACAAAAGTTCGTCCTCCTCATATGCCTAAATGCGCCCAAATGAGGTCAAGTGAAGACAAAAACAGGGAAGTTGAAGAGTCATCCTTCATGCAAGCCAAAATGCGCCCAAGTTGAAGATAGTAAAAGTGAACGTAGGGTGGTGAATAAGGTAAAGGGTGAAGTGAAATACTCCAAGGCGTGGTGAAGACAAGGTAAATGCTAGGCGTGGTTTTTTATTCACCTTCAAGTGTTATATGCGCCCAAGGTGGTAAGTGTTATAAGGTGTTAGAAATATCTCCAAGGCGTGTGAGGTGAAATGAAGTGCTAGGAGTGATTCTTTCTTCTTCAAGTATGCTATGCGCCTAGGATGGTGAGATAAAATACAAGGTGGTGTTGATAAATATTGCTAAGGCGTTGGAGTTTCAAATGAAAATATCTCTCAAGCGTGAAATAAAATGCTAAGGTGCTGGAGTTGCAAAATAATAAAATTTTTCCTAAGGCGTTGAAGATGATGGAAGTAAAATGTGCTCGCAGGAAGATCTTCTAAGTGAAATAAATTTTTCTCACAGGCAAAGTGATTGAGTTGAGTATAAGATTTTCCAAGGCAAAATTTTCAAAAGTTTTTCAAGATGATTTAAAATTTTCTCTAAGGCAAAGTATTTTCTTCCTTAGAAAATACGCCTAGAGCTCAAGGTGATTAAAATTCTTCTTGAAGCACGAGCAAAGTTTTCAGAGATGAAGTCAGAAGATGATGACAATGCAGGATGATTTAAATATTTCTCAAGTCAGAGCAACGGGATGTTCATAGATGTGAGGAATGGATTTAAATTGATGGAGTAATATTTTTTCTAAGGTTCAAAGTTTAAAAAATTAAATGAACCCGTTCATTGTGTACCCATGGATTCATCGCGTTTCGGATAAAATTTTTTCTAGGTACTGAACATTTGTGATGATAGATGGATTTCCATGTCTTCCGCACTTCGCCAAGACCTTCAGATGAGAATTTAATCAGTGCTCGAATTGTGAATTTTCCTAAGGGAAAATTTTAAAATTTTCCATTGTTCCACTGGCCTGGGGGACGGGGAAACGCGTTTCGGAGACGGGGGGACAAAGGGCCTAAGTTTGGGGACGGCGGGGAGACGGCGGCGGCGGGGTGGTGGGGTGGTGGTGCTGATATAGTTATAAATATACTTATAGTACTTGAAAAACTAGTTTTGAAAGGATGTATAACAGTATAACAATATAAGAATTACATTTCAAATGAAACTATAGGAAATTACTCAAATTACTAATTAGTAAAATTATAACATAGCAAAATTTGAAATACTAAATCTAAATACGAAGATATCTTGAATGCTAATTGCTAAATAAAATTTGACAAATGAAATTGTTTTTGTAAAATTGAAGGTAACTAGTGGAGAGTACCTAGAAAATCAAATGAATTCAATGGGAGTTTGTGGGCAATGCCCCTAATGGGTTTGAGGGTTAGCCTAGCTGGCCACAGGCAACGCCTGGCCCTCACAAGCCTGCTGGCCATAAGGCCGGGGTTCAGTGGGGGCTGGCTGGGTCAGGCAATGCTCTTTGCGGGGTCTCAGTTCCCTGGCCAATGAGGGCACTTTGCAGGTCCTGTGGCAATTTCAAGCCCAAATTAAGACCTCCCAAACCACAATATGTCTCTCATGGTGTATAATTATTTTGCACAAAACCCAAATTAAGCACTATCAAAGCTACACACAAACTCTTCTTCATATGGAACACATTCCCAGCCTCAGAAACTGGCATCTCCTGAGGAGACTTCTGGGAGAGCCTGAAACTTGGAGAGACAACCTCCCCCGCCTCCCCGCTCTCTTGGAGACGCTGGAACGCTTTCCCTGCCTCCTCCATGGAGCATCAAGGCGGGCGGGAAGGGATTCCCAAGTGAGACGCCAAGCACTGCCCCCGGCCCCGAACGCCCTCCCCGCTTCGGAAACGGCTTTGGGGGAAACGCGTCCCCGTGGAACACTGAAATTTTCTAAGGCAAAGTGAATAAAATGTGTTTTCACAATAAATTTCTCCAGACAACGAATTTGAAGTGAATTGCCTAGATGATTTCGATCAAATTCTTCACAGATGAATTTCCCAGAGCGTCAAAGATGATTCAAATTTAAAATATGCAAGACAGAGCTTCGGTTGGGGAAATAAATGGATTAAAAGATGAATTTAAATTAAAAATTTTCGAAAGTAAAATTGAGACATGCCAGTCAAAGTTGAACTTCTAGAAGGTTGAGATTCTATGACAAGTGTCAGAAATACTAGAGAGGGAAAATTCAAATTCTTAAAGTGGAGTAGTGGAAATTTAATGCATTAGCTATACTTAGCTCCTTCTAGAATTCGATTTTTGGCTATAAAATTGAGAAGTTTTTCACTTCTTTTTCACAGTTGAAGAAGTTCAGATTTGCTCTAAAGGTGAAGCTGAGTTTATTGCTGAAATCTGAAGCTTGAGAAGTTCGAAATTTTACTGAGGACTGGAGAGTTTGCTGGAGTCTGACACTTGTGAGTTCCTGAGCCTGAGAAAGTGCGCACTTGCTAAGTCATTTGCTGATTGAAAAAGTGCGAATTCACTTGAGTTGGTGCTGAAGTTCGATTTTGTTGCTGAGGTGCAAGTGAGAGAATTTCGATTTCAAGATCATATTGCTGAAGCTAAGAAGGACGCCTTGAAGTAAGAAATTTCAAAGAGTATATTGAAGTGCGCACTTGCTGATTTGCTGAGTGTGAAGTACGAATTTATAAAAGTTCAATTTGCTGATTGAAGTTGCTGAAAGTAGTGAAGTTGCTGAAGCTTACTTAGAAATATTTTCTAAGTATTGAAGTTCAAAATCTGTTGAAGAGAAGAAGTTGAGGTTTGCGAATAAGAAATGTTATTGCAGCTTCTCAAAGTTGACTGGCAGCCCCTTCACAATGTTTTATTTATTTTATAAATTAATTTGCTGATGGATGTTTATTATGTTGCAGATGGCTGAGGCAAGGGCGACTGGCAAAGACAACAACGGTGCATCCAAGCAAGCAGTTATAAAGAAACTGAGCAAGACATTTATGCCAGAGTCAAAGTTCATTTCGAAGTTGGGCAAGCTGACAGATACCAACTTGGGCTCCGTCAACCTAGAAACTTTCAAGAATCGAATGCTGGGGATTGGTAAACATCGACCTTCGAACACTTCACACAACATCATTCGGAGTGGATTATATGCAGCTGCTGGTTTCCCACCAGCCATTCAGTGTTCGAAGCTGATGATGGAGTGCGCCAACTGCTATGAGAAGGATCACAGGTCAATCATGTCACCAAATGGACAAGTGCTCACCAACCTCACTCCTTCAACTATTGGTGAAGCTTTTGGAATCCCAGTCAATAGAAACATGATTTACAAATCAAAGGAGTGAGCTGAGCAGATGTGTGCTTCGGCATACGAGAGATGTACAGAGACAATCAATACCCATTGGATGAGCAACCCCAAGCCTTCTCATATGAAGCTGCCGAGACAAATCATAGCAGATGACTTGAAGCAGGAGTATTGTGACCTCATCATGATGTTGAGTCGAGTTGGAGGCTGTCCACAGTCATTTATTTTTCAGCCATGGATGTTCTATTACATCAACCTCGTGCGGGAAGGGAAAGACTACGTCAACTGGGCTACAATGATCAGTGACAATTTACACGAGCAGCTCCTGAGCCTAAGAAGAACGAAGATGTTCTATATGAGCTCTTACATCATCTACATGTTGGTTCGTATGATGAAGTATCGAGGAATTTCATACAAAGAACCTGTTGGTTGTGGCTCTCACCAGTTTAAAATTCACGAGGCTTGTCCGCAGTTGCATTTGGCAAGTACTACCTATTACAAGCGTGTCAATGACGCCTTCACCATGCACATCATGAGATTGCTTCAGGAGCGGATGCATCACAGGATCTCAAGGGAAGCCCAAGAATTGATCGAGAGGTATGGGTGCTGGTTTATTCAGTTTCCGAAGTTTTCTTACATAAGACTGCAAGGATTCTCGTCATATCCATACAAACTGCCTAAGTACCCAACCAACAGAATTTTAATGTTAGAGATATGTAGGCAATTGCTCACCTACAATAAGATTCAAAAGAAGAAGAAGAAGGGAGGAATTGACTTCCCAATTGTCATGGGCAACTCAGACGAAGTGTGTCCTACATTTCAGGCAGCTAAATAGGCAGAGAGTGAGCTTCAATTTTATCACTTTTCCTATCACACCAGCCGATAGCACTATGATCCACATAATAACATCAAATGGGTACTGTCAGAGGAATTTAAACACAAGGCAAATATTGAGGATTATTGGGTTGATGCATCAGACGAGGCCGAAGTCAGGAAAAGAATGTTCTCTCGGTTGCCAATTAACATGATCAGGGAGTGTGAAGTTGTTCCGGTTCCAGACCAGGTGAATGAGGACATGGACGTTGTCCATCCAGATTATGCAGCAGTGAGAGATACTCCAGCTTCACCTCGGATTGGTTAGAACCAAAGGTTGCTGACTTGGACACACTTTCTATTCCGGTCTTGACATTCACCAGAGCATGGGTTGATAGGCGGGTGAGCAATTGAAGAGTAGGTCAATTGCTTTGACTTACAATTTGATGGGAGATCACAGGACACCCACCACCGGCCGAAGAAACAAATCACACGAGGCCCATCCTAAGGAAAGAGCCACCGGGCAGAGCCTTCTCCAAAATGAACCTCCAAGAGTTGTAGTTGAATCACCCGCGCATTGGAGACGCGCCTCCAAGTATATGCTGTGAGGTTTCTTTGTTTGCTGATCAAAGGAATGCATTGAATCAGGTGTAAGTAATACAGGAAAATAATCAACCACCACGGAGGGAGTCAGTTGGCCAGAGTGTCAACGCACCTAGTAGGGTTGATCAGCAAGATGATGAGGGGACTACTATTGACCCTCAGTTTCGGCAGGAATTAGAGACGGCTTTGGAGGATGATGATGATATAGTTTCAGGAGATACTCAGCCACTTGAGGATGATGATCCTCACCAGAATGATGTAGAGGTGGAACAAGTTCGAGAAGTAAAGGCACAAGAACAGCAGCCATTTGAGATACAATATACAGTACCTGATTGGGTCAGGGATAGGATGAGAAGAAGCCCCAGTGAAGAGATTGATCCAGCAGTGGAAATGGAAGAGTTCTTGAATAGGATCAGCGCACCTCCATAGAAGAAGAGAGCATGAAAGTTTTCAAAGATCTCAACTGATGAGGATGGTTCTCGTACCCTTCACGTAGCCGTGCCACAGGTTGATTGTGACCGAGATGAAGTAGTGTCAGAAAATTACGTGGTCACAACTTTGGAGTTAGGACGCCCCATAGGTGCACAGATTGTAGAGGAGTGTGATAACTCCTACCTCGCCCTCAAGGACAGATTATTCAAGAAGGAAGGAAAATACAAGAAGTTAAAAAGAGAGCATAAGGCTTTGATTGGATATATGCAGTAGTTGTCTCGTCCTCGTGGGCAGGAGATTCCAGCGATAGAGCTTCCAGCTGATATACCTAGAGAGTCAATCAGTGGCTTGTTGGAGTTAGTGAGGATGGCATAGGAGGCAGACAAGTGGGTCATAGGAGTTCGTGCTGAGACAAAAAAGTTCATGGAAGACCTTGCTTTTGCTTTTCAGCAGGCTTCTAGTATTTTGGCACGGATGGAGGCAGTTGATCAGGCTTGGCGAGATGCTTCTGTTTATCAGAGCAAAGTAATTCAGCGTCTCGAGGCATTGAGGCATGTTCCTTTGCGGTTGCTGATTGATGGAGGGGTCATTTAGGAGAATGACAGGTATGATTTTTCTAGATGGTATTCTTCAGCAATCACGGGACGCAGTTTCTTTGACGCAGCACAGGCGGATTCAACTAGAGTACGGAAGGCTATGGCCAATATCATTGATGGAGTCCAAAATACTTTCGAGGCCATATTTGCTAGGCGGTTGAATCCAGATGAGGTAAATGTTGATAATTTGAGGGGTAGGCTGGTGCCTTTCTTTCCAGAGGTGAAGACCTTCGTACAAGATGATTTCGAGAACACTTATATTTTCTCCAGCTTGATTCAGAGCACACAGGATTCCTTAGTTGCCTGGAGAAAATCTTGTACAAGGCATGAACATTCAGTCACGGTGTTAGAGTTTCAGCTAGATTGCATTCCACCCATTTCAATTCAAGAGGTTGAGGCTGTACTTGGCAGATTCGTTGAGTTTGCAGCCAGAGAGGAGAATGGGAATGCACTTCTGGATGATGATCTTCTAGAAGACTGATTGTGGGCATTAATTGCCTTTACTATTTTGGGAGTGAGTGGGAATCTTTGCTCATTTATTACATCACTCCCCATTCTGGCAGTTTTTAGGGTTAGGGCTGAGGTGGCTTAATCTTAGCCATTCTTTTGATTGTAACCCTAGCTGTCTTTTGGACTGGGCTATCTATAAAAGGGGGAGTCCCCCTCATTTGTAATTCATTAGACTAGCATTAGATTTGGAGATCAAACTAGAGAGTAGAGCAGAGTAGACATTTTGCTTGATAGTTTAGCATAGTGTGGAGAAGAAGGAAAGTTTTCCCTTTGAAAACTTTTGTGGAGATTGTTGTGTAAAACTTTCATGAGAATAGATCTTTTCATTGATGGTGGAATTCGTCTTTGTCATGGATAGCGAGCAAGGTCTCTTCGTCCTTTCGGATCCAAGTAGCATCAAGTAGCGTAATTTTCATTTCATGCAAGTAGTTTACTTTGGATGTGTGGTGTTTTATTGAGGTAGCTTCATTTCATTCCATACCACTAGCAGCTTGTTGATGATAAGTTCGCCTTGCGTGGTCTATTGGACATTATCTCGAGTTTAACTTCGATTGTGATTTGTATACTTATATGCATTGTTCTGATGGTGTATGTATGCTAAATTGTAATTTGAACATCTTTTGCTATCCCTTTGGAGATTGCACTAATTTTGCTGAAGCTGTCCGAAGTGAGGCTAGGTGAAATTCGGTCGAAGTCTGCTGAAATTGAGCTCCACATATCTTGCATTTAGAATAGAATATAAGTTCCTTAGGCCCTACACTCATTTACTTTCCGCACATTTCTGGTTAGCTTTAGGAAAACGAACTTATTGCCAAATCATACGCACAAAATCCCCTTCAAATCATTCACCCACTGTTAACTGCAAGAAGCCTGAACAATTGTGTAAGTCCCCTCGTGAAAACAGCAACTTACATCAAACCAACTGAGGGTGTTCTAAGTATTTCGAAACCTGGGAGTTGAACGTGCGAACTTTCTTGCAATCTATTGGTTGGAAATTTTGTATTCTCGTAAAAGCGTACAAAATTGAGATTTCAACCATAGCACGTGAGTTTGAACTCTCCTAATTAAGGGAAGGCTCCCCCTTTAACTAAATAAAACTAAATGGATAGGACAGCAATCGTTCCTCTTATTTCATGAAAGATTATATTCTCTTCTCTTCAAAGAAAAGAAACAGTATACGTTGATAAAACTTTAGTACGGTAACTATGCAATGGAATAAAGAAAGAGGAGATAAAGTTTCCTGAAAGCGCAAAGACTTCCGTTATTTCCTCCGGGACAGGAAAACAATTCAATAAGCACAAAGTCTTGAAGAATGAAATCCTATCAACCTTTTTTAGAACGATTACTTTATGGAAATATACAACATAAAACAGCGTAAAATCTGTAACTATGAAGTATCTATTAACTATTCTAGATGAGAGTTAATACTAGCACAAAGACTTGCAATTATTCTCAATTTCTAACACTAACTATGAATTCAATTCTCACATTTACAGCACAAAGTTTGCAGATATTTAAATCGAATCTCTCTTCAGCAATCTTCTACAATTCTCAAGTAATCACAAGATGATGATCCAAAATGACATAAGAACATATAGGATGCAAAATGAAAATTCAGCTCAAAGTCTGAAATTCCAGCTTCTTGATATTACTAGAAAATTCACAATATTCCACTATAAAGCTCAAAGACTTTATGAGTACAAAATTCTGCAGAGTTTTCTTGCTTGCTAAAAAGATATCTATTACAATAGACCCCTCAAGTATTTATAGGAGGAAGGTCTGGAGAAAAAGGTGGGAGGATCTCAACAAACTTGAGAAAATCTCTCAACCGATAACTAATTGCGATTGACTTATTCAAAATTACAATCCAAATTGTGATTTGTCTTGTAAGATTTTACATGTAATTACATTTTCGAAAATTGCAAGGAAAGAACACTTGCAATTGCAAAATTTGTTTTTACATATATATTGTCGAAAGTAAAATTACATAAAACAATCTAAAATTTTAATCTGTTTCATTCCTATCTTTGAAAGATAAGAATTTGCTGATGATGGTCTGCAACTCATTCGGATCTGGACCCAACGTGTTCTTGGCCACTGCAACTGTCTTCAAAATTACATCAAAGTATCTGATAGTCGCCAACCTATGCTCTTCATAAGTAGTTTGCATTTTCTCAAGGATTGTCTGATGATTGATAAGCTTTTGAATCGAATCCATAGAAAATTGCTGTGATTCCATTTGTTGACGAAGATTGGCTACCATTTCTGAAGTAACTGAATCAGTTTCAAGTAATTCATTTTCTTGATTCAAAACTGTACATGAGATCTTCTCAAAACTTAAAAGAATATCCTGCTGAACTTCATCATTCATTTCTAAAGCGGTCTGGATATCTTTGATAAGATCTTGAATGACCAATGATCTATTTGTCATAAGTTCCTCAAATTCTATGTACTTCTCTCTGTTTGGCAAGATCGAGTTGCTGCATAGGATTTGTAACTCAACTTGATTTATCTCATGCCAGATTTTTAAATCCTTTTCAAGCGTTTCCAAACTTTGCTTGAAGGCTTCCAAAGTCTAATTTAGCTTTATCTTTGCTATTTTGACATTTTTGAGAACTTGCAAAGTCTTCTCAATCATTGGAATGCTTTGTTCAATTAGCTGAGTTATCCATGAATCGACTGCCTTAGCCTTTTGCGCAATTCTGTCCAATTGCCTAATTGATTCATTAGGAGGAGCTGTAGATAGAGAATCAACTGCCTCTAATGATCCTGTAATCCTTTGAATGACTGAAATCAGGTGAGCATTGTCTTCTTTGAGCTTTTCCTTTTTGGCTAAGAGTTCATTATAGCTTTGTGTTAGAATTGTTACTGAACTCTGAGCATCTTGCATCATATTAGCATGAGTCTGCTTTCCCAATTCCACTCTTGTGAACCTGTAATCAGATACCTGCATTTCTTCGTGTGGTTTATCAACAAGAGGCTCTACAATCTCAGCATATTTCATTCTGTTGCTGTCAACAAAAACTTGTGAGACTATTTTAGCTTTCTTTGCAACCATCGGTTTTGATTTCTTCAATTTTTGGAAATCAAAAATTTCAGGAGACACTGCTTGTTTCTTTCTTTTGGGAGCAATTGAATTCAACCATGGAGGAAGATCCAAGGTTGTCATATCTGAAATGGCAACTGCAGTCTCCGTAGAAATAGCCTCAGCATGTGATACAACAGAATTTCTCGGAGGTGTCTCGGTTTGTACAGCAACTATGTTTTGCCCAGAAGACAAATTACAACTAGGATTGGCCATGAAACAATCAAAGCTTGTTACAGACATATCAATCTCTGGAAGAGTTGTTTCTGACATGGCTGAAAAGATTGGATTTATGTCAAAAATACTCTTGAAGTTATTGGGTGAGTTTCTCATGGGAGTATTCATCACTGATGAAGATTGATGACTAACCTCTTGAGGTGGGATAGAAGGAACAAATACTGTGGAAAAGGAATCAACATCACTGTCGATAGGGGACATAGGAGATATAGCTGATTCTGGTAGTGGAGCTTCAATGTGAGGAATTAGCTCACTTAGAATGGTAGAGGTTTCAAGAACCTCGTCTTCTTCTTGCTGATCCAAAACCTGAATCTGCATTTGATCGATTTCTTTTCCCTTTGATGTTTCCCTTTCCAATGGTTGTTCTGGAGCTCTGCTTACTTTTAGCTTGATTCTGGTACATGAAGAGGAAACTCCTTCTTTTGATTGTTCCCTGATTTCTGATTTCAATCCCCTAGGACCAGCTGGATCATCTTCAGCTCTAACTTTGATTTTGATAGTCTTGACACCTATGCTTTTGAGCCAAGAGTTGGTGTTCGCCAAGACTGATTGAAATCTATCAAAGATAGAGACGGATTGAATTGCAGGAATGGGAGCATTAGCAACTCCTTGTTCTTCGTACTCAGGATCCAAAATCTGCCTATCATCAATTACTCCCTCTGGAATTAAAGTCAGATTCAGGTCAATAATTTGCTCCAAAGTTAGCCTGCAATAATCCATTTTGTATATATCCTTTTCTGTCCGGAGGTCTGCCCAAATGTCTTCAATGCAGTGAACATGAGTGAAGGCTCTTTTTATTTTATCTTTCATCTTTCTGTAATCAAAATCCACTCTTGCCTGGAATCTCTTCAATGTTATTTCTTGAAGTTCAGTCTCCATTGCTTTGGCTCTTGGAGAAGTTGTCAGAGAGTACCTGCCGATTACCAATGGATTATGTGAAGAAATACCTATTCCAGACTTGTGTTGCGTAGCTTGACGTGAATGAACTGCCATCAACTGCCTTCCCAGCTCCATCAGAATGATCTTATCAGTCAGATATCTTGGAAGCATATAAGGTTGGTGTTCAAAGCAGCCAACTCTCATATAGGTGAAGGTAGGAAATTGAAGAAACAAGCAGCCATATTGATTTACTTTATTCCAAGCTGCATCAGATAGCCTGTTATTTACCAACTCTTTGTCAAACAAACACATAAAATAACCAAAGAAGGCATCTTGAACCCTTCTATAATGCGCTCGACTTGGAATAAAAGTCAGCTGATCATAATATTTCCATACAGGCACCAACGATCTGTCACCTTCAGGAGATAGGCCTGGAAAATGTCTCAAGGAAGCCGCTATATAAACCAAGTATGAGTTCATATAGAAAGTAAGAGTGGTAGGAACCTGTGCAAGCTGTTCACACAAACTGTCACTGATTATTTCTCCCCAGAAAATTGGATGATGTGCTTTTCTAATAACAACCATGAACTTATACATCCAGTTTTCAAACACATTAGAAACCTTCAACCCTACAATTCTGCTCAGAAGAGTGATCATATCATTAATTTCTTCTATAAAATCAGACCGATACAACTTGGGTATATGGGTCACACAAGGTCGTGATTTAAAAAGCCATTTAGAGTTGATATGTCTAATACAATCACTCTTTTTCTGCTCAAAATGTCTGTGAGCAGTCTTCAATGAGATCTCTGAATATGTAGTTGCATCAGGTACTCTGAAAACTCTGTTGATTGTTTCAGCATCATGTCTAATAACTACGTTGCCATCATCGTCCTTGATTGTTCTGGATTCTTTATCAAAGTGCACTGCACATGCAAGGACGAATTCTGGTTCAAGGGCAGCAACAGGAAAAGAAGACACCAGATGAATATGACTCCTCAGCAATTTTTGCATATCAGAAGAAGTAGATTTCTCAGCTCTGCCAAGAAATTCAGACATATCAATATGCCCGATTTTTGTGTCTTTGATCTCGTCGATATTTGAAACGACGTGAGATGGAGAAATCTCATTCTGATATTTATCAAACTTATATTTCATCTTTTTGCCTGCTGGAGAAATTGGTTCATCCGTCATTGAATAGGAATCTGCAAAACTGCGGTGAAAACCCCATAAGGTCAGAACATCATCAGCATCAACGTGAGTGGACATGGCGAAACTCAAACCCTAGAACAATGAAATGGACTTTGGAAGAAAGATGGAAGGCAAATGAAGATGAATTGGGAATTAAAATGGAATGATGGCAGTCAAAAACAGCATGTCTTCTTGAAACAGCAAGACAAAGAGATCTTTGGCTTGGATTTGGAATTTCATCCAAAAAGGTCAACTTTTGTGCTTTTTAAGGCAATTCGGGTTTTCGAATGACTTCAACAATTTCAGGACTTTTTGATGCTTTAGCAATTTCTGCTTTTTGCAATTTCGGGATTTTAAAGCTTTATGACAATTTCTAAAAAGGCAATCGGGATTTTTTGGAAGTTTAACAATTTTTCAATTTTGCAATTTTGAAAATTGTTATTTCAATTGCAAATCCCGAAATTGTATTTTGGAGTTAAAAACCCGAAAGGTAACACAAAGTGAATATTTATTCTTGTGGAAAATGATAATGGATGTTTTGAGGTGAATGGATGCAAATGAAATGGTAAATGGAAACCTTATTATTTGAAAAGATGGAAGAAAGCGTAATGAAGGAAAATTTTATTGCTGGAATGAAATAATGGAAAAAACGTATTTTTATTATAAGGCATTTCAAAGTAGAAAAATGCGTTATGTATGATGGAAGTATGGAGGTATATGAAATGAGATGGAAGGCAAAATTTCAGTGAGATGAAGGAGAGGGCGCGTATGATTTATGAAGAGAACATAACAAATGAGGGATGCGTATTAAGTAAAAGGCGGATTAAAAATAACAAGAAACGCATTTTGTATGGAGGCGGATGAAAAATGCGAAGTGAAAATGGAGGACGTATATTATGAAGGTAGTTAATGAGTAGAAAACGCGTTTTAGCAACATAAGACAGACAGATACCAACATAAAAGCAAATACTAACAAATACGAATATTAACAAAGGTAGATAACTGTATAAAAAGGCGTATAAAAGTTAAAATAAAACGCGTTTTCTGATGAAGACACAAAAATCTGAAACGCAATACTTAAGTGACAATAACGTTTAATATAAAGCAATAAATGACAGAAAAATGTTAAAAGAAAGATAAAGAAATGCGAATCATACCTGAAGTGAGTTGCAAATGAAAACTATGAAAAAATAAACCCTAGGCACGTCCAGAAATGAAAAGGGCGATGGCTATTTATTGGTAAAAGTCCGAATTTCAAGCATTAAGGTCGACAAAATCTCCATGAAATGGGGAAGTAAAAGCAAAGAAGGATTCAACTAGCTCGAATCTGAATAGCATCGGGTTTTTCAAAGTCTTTAGCAATGTAAAATGACATCAAAACATGAAATCGGGTTTCTTTGAAGTCATAACATGTTTTTTTTACAAAATCAGACTTTTGAGACTTCAATGCAATTTCATTTTAAAGCAAATCGGACTTTTTGAATGACTTAGCAATTTACATTTTGTCAAAAATGAATACTTTAACAAATTCGGGTTTTTAAGAAACTTTAGCAATTTTGCCTTTGAGTCTAAATTTCCCTATTTGCTGAGTTGCTCCAAAAACCCGAAATTGGTCAAAAAGACACTAAAAACAACTCAGAAATTGACGAAAACGGAAACGAAAAGGGGAAAAAGAGTAGCCCAAAGGTTAATCAACCTAAAACAGAGATTTGCCACTCTTTGCACCTTGTAATGCGTGCCTTAGAGAAGAAAAGTCTCAAGTTTTATGAAAATTTTGATTGGTTATCCAAATTTTAAAACGAGTCAAAAATTCAGGATAACACAATCTTAGCGCACGGAATACTTTGATCAAGAGAGAATGGAATAGCCTTCAGACAATTTCGTTCTGCTGATTGGTGCGGTCATAAAATCGCATCAACAGTACTTAGGCAGCCTATATGGATATGAAGAAAAACCTTGCACCCTGATGTAAGAAAACTTCAAAAATTGTATAAACCAGCACCCATACCTTTCTATTAATTCCTGAGCTTCCCTCGAGATCCTATGATGTGTATGCTCCTGCAGTGATCTTGTAATGTGCATGGTAAAGGCATCATTGACACGCTTGTAGTGGGTGGTATTTGTCAAGTGCAGCTGTGGACAAGCCTCATAGATTTTGAATTGATGAGAACCACAACCAACAGGCTCCTTATATGAAATCCCTCTATACTTCGTCATGCGAGCCAACAAGTAAATAATGTAAGAGCCCATGTAAAAGGTCTTCGTCCTTCTCAAAGTCAGAAGCTGTTCGTGCAAGTTATCACTAATCATCACAGCCCAATTGATATGCTCTTTTCCCTCTAGCACGAGGTTGATGTAATAAAACATCCATGGCTCAAAATAAATGCTTGAGGGCAGCCACCAACTCTACTCAGCATCATGATCAGGTCACAATACTCCTGCTTCAAATCATCTGATATAATCTGTCTTGGCAACTTTGTACGAGCGCTTGGGTTTGTTCATCCAGCGAGTGTTGATCACCTCTGCACATCTCTCGAATGTAGAAGCATACATTCATTCAGCACGCTCTCTTGATTTGTAAATCATCTTCTTGTGAGTTGGAATTCCAAAAGCTTCGCCGATAGCTGCAGGAGTGAGGTTAGCGAGCACTTGACCATCTGGTGAGACAATTGACCTGTGATCAGCCTCATAGTAATTAGCACATTCCATAATTAGCTCCGAGCATTGAATAGCTGGTGGAAAACCAGCAGCTGCATACAAGCCACTTCGAACAATATTGTGCGAAGTGATTGAAGGACAGTGACTGCCAACTCCCATAATCCAACTTTTGAAAGTCTCCAAGTTGAAAGAACCCAAATTGGGATCAGCCAGCTTGCTCAACTTCGAAGTGAACTTTGAATCCGGTAGGAAAGGTTTGCTTAGTTTCTTGATAACAGCCTGCCTGGATGCACCATTGCTTTCTCTGCTAGTTGCTCTTACTTCAGCCATCTTGCAAAATAATAAACAGCCATCAGCAAATTAACTCAGAAAATAAATAAAATATCATGCAGGGGCTGCCAGTCGACTTTAAAAACTTGAGAAGTTGCAACATTTAAATTCATCTGCAAACCTCAACTTCTCCTTCACAATTTCGAACTTTCAACATGTAGAAAGTTTCAGCAAGTAAGCTTCAACAACTTCGACTTAGCAAATTTTCTAAGGTGGCTGGAAAAACTTTAATACTTGAGAAAATCGTCCAACCTCAATCAGCAATTTGCCAGCACTTGGACTTTTAAATCTCAGCCTTCAACAACTCACTTCAACTTCAAGTTGCACTTCCTTAGCTTCAACAATTAACTCTTTTAAATTCGCACTTCAGCAACTCCAAATTTAGATTTTTAAATTTCAGCTTCAGCCAATCACTTCAAGTCGTACCTCTTCAACAACCTTTAGCTTCAACAATCCTCTTCAACACTAAACTCAGTCACTCACTGCAACTTAAAACTCAGAGCAAAATTCGAATGTCTTCAACTGTGAAAAGAATGAATGAATTTTCAGCTCTTATAGCAAAATCAAATTCTAGAAAGAGGCCAAGTTTAGCAAACTCATTAAATTTCCACTACTTCTCTTCAAGAATTCGAATTTCCCTCCTCTGGCATTTGCAACACTTGTCACCAGACGCCTGGAATCTTGACCTTCTAGAACTTCAACTTTGACTAGCGTACTTTCAATTTACTTTTGAAAATATTTACTTTAAATTCACTTTTTAACAAATTTCATTCACCAGCCGAAGCTCTGTCATTTAAATTTTATTCATTTTATCTCTGACTCTGGAAAATTCATCTCACGAAGAACTTGATCGAATTCATCTAGGCAACCAACTTCAAATTCATCGTCTGTAAAATTTTATCTCTCGAAAACACATTTTATTCACTTTGCCTTAGAAAATATTTTAAATTTTCCTTAGGAAAATTCATTATTTCAAGTGTCGATTAAAATCTTCATCATAAAAGCCTTGGCGAAGTGCAAAGGACTTTAAAATCAATTCCTTGTTGAAAATCTTCAATACCCAGAAGAAAATTTATTTCAAAACTTGTCGAATTCATGGGTATACAACAAATGGGTTCATTTAATTTTCTTGACTTTTGAACCTTAGAAAAAAACAACTCTTCATGAAATATAATCCATTTCTTCATCCTTGTGAGTGCTTTGTTGCTCTGACTTGAAATTTTAATCAACCCTACAATGCTAGCATCCTCTGACTTCATCCATTAACAATTTATTCATGCTTCAGGAAAATTTCACATCTCTACCAGACTTGGGCGTAATTTTCCTAAGGAAGAAGTTTTGTGCCTTAGAAAAAATTTAAAATTACTTAGCACATTTTGCACTTCGCCTTAGAAAATTTTAATTCATCTATCTCCAATTACTTATTTTCCTGTGAAAAGATCTTAGCACAACTTGCTTTTAGAGAGCCACCACGTTTTTCATCTTGGCGCATGTTGTAGGTCATGGAGAACAATTTTAATTTCAACGCCTAGTATTTTTCCCATTCAAATTTCCATAACCTTGCCTTCAACCCTTAGCAATATTTTAACCACCTTATGCATCTTGGGCGCATTTAGCACCTTGAGGAGGATATTTCACTTTTAACGCCTTAAGCTCTTCACTTTTTTAAATTACCTTCACCTTGGCGCATCTCATGTGTCATGGAGGATAAACTTCATGCCTTAGTAATTCTTAATTTCACCACCTTGCATTTACTCTTTACTTGGCGCATATGAGGGGGTGAGAGGGATGGGCGCATATTGCATGTAGAGGAGGATGAAACTTCAAACGCCACGTTTGACTCTTCTTTGACTTCTCTTCTTGCTTCCTAACATGGGCGCATTTCATATGTGTTGAAGGATAAACTTTCAACGCCCAACAAGTGACCTTTGAGCTCCCTTGTTTTGTCGTTACATGCCCTCATTTGGGCGCATTTGAGCATAGGAGGAGGATAAACTTTATTCCAATGCCACCTTTGACTTTCTCTTCTTCTTGGCGCATTTAGCACTTAGAAGAGGATGGGCGCATTCTAGGCATGTAGGAGGATAAGCTTCTTCAACGCCTTTGACTTGTTGACTTCTCCTTTTATGGGCACATTTCCTATGGTGAGGTGGATGAAGTTTGATACATGAGCGCATATGACACCTAGAGGAGGATGAAACTTTGCCTTAGGAATTTTCTTGACATGCTATTATCTTGAGGGCACATTTGGCATAGGGTGAAGGATTAGCCTCAACACTTAGAAATTTTTTATGTCTCTTCATCCTTTCTTGGGCACATATGGAGGTAGTAGGAGGATATTCAAACGCCTAGAAGCTCTTCTTGCTCTCCAGCTGAAGTGGGCGCATATGGAGGTAGCAGGAGGATAAGACTTTATGCCTTAGACATTTTTCTTGACTTTTGCCAGCTTCTCTGTGTCTTGCTATTTATAGTAAGTCCCTTGATTTTCATATCTCAGAAGCTCAGATCAATTTGAAATTTTAGACCTAGGACCCTCACGACCCTGTCAACCTGTTCACACTACCATCCTGAGTTGGCCTGCTATTTTTAGCCCATTTCTGAAGGTGACTTACTATTTATAGTAACTGCCTGCTTCTGAGGTCTCCACAACTCCGTTTGACTTGAAATTTGAATGATGTGCTCCTCATCGGGTGACCTGCCCGTTGACACTGGCGCCTGCTGCTAATTTACTCTTTTTAGCCAGTTTCTGGAATGCCTTACTATAAATAGTAAGTGCTCTAATTGCCTTCAAATTTTACTGGTGGATAGCTTGAAAGATGCTGATCGCAGTGGGATACACCGGTTTTTGGAAATTCTGACATTTTACCCCTTTTTTTGGGTTCCAAAGCTGGAAACCCTAATTTGACTTGCATGCATATCAAATGACCTCCGTTTGACCTCGTTCTTGTTGCACTTCGCCTTGTTTGTGGTTCTGACGCGCAGGGAGAGAGCTACCGGAATGGAACTACTAAAAATAGTAAGTCACTAAAAAATGATCATCTTGCTTCGCATGTCACATCATCGCGAAGCTCTTGAAAAACCCACAAGAAATCACCAGACATGCAAAGAAAACCCTGACATGCAAACCCTAAAAATAGCCTCTGAAGGCTGAACTTTGAAAATCATTATCTCATTTTGCATGTTACACCATCACGAAGGTTTCTGAAAACCCAGAAGGAATCTCCAGACATGCATTGAAGAATTCTATATATAAACCTTGAAATTTGCTTTGGAAGTTGAACTGCTAAAAATAGACAGTTGTCGGTTTCAGCTCAAATTTTGCTAGTGAGCAGTTTGACATGTTCCGAATGCAGTGTGATGATCAAAACTTCAAAAATGCTGAGAGAATACCCTGAATTGCACACTTACTAAAAATATTAAGTTGTCGGAATCTGATGAAATTTCAGTGGGAACTTGCTGGAAGCATACTGACAACAATGTCAATCTCTGTTTTCAATTTATTCACCTCGTTTGACCACAAATTGGCTAGGAAGTTCAAAACCCTAATTCTCAGACTTGGCCAAAATTTCATGTTTAGGCTCACAGACGGGCACATCCTCGGAAAGGCAGACAGCAGAAAGAGACAGAGAGAGAGAGACAAAAACAAAGCCCAAAAAGACCAGAATGGAGCAAAAATTTAGGGGGTCCCCATTTGAATGGGGTGATGTGTGAAAAGGTCACAACATGACCCTACAACATTTTTGGATTTGGTTATTTCCAATAGTAGGGTGCCCACGGATTGGGTAAACGAGAGTCAAGATATCCTTAAGTCACTTAAGGATAACATCCAACAAGCACATAATCAACAAAAAATGTATGTAGATAGGTGAAGGATAGAGAGGACATTTGAGATAGGTGACTTAATTTTCCTAAGGGTGCAGCCGTATAAGTAGTCTTCTTTGAAGAAGAGTGGTGCAAAAAAAGTGAAACCTAGGTTTTATGGGCCTTACAAAGTCACGAGGAGAGTGGGAGAAGTTGCCTACAAGTTGAAAATAGATTTTGCAACATCCGAATTTTCAATGCTTGAGGACAAGCAATTTCAAGAAGGGATGATTTTAATGTCCCCTTCCATTGAGTAGACAAAAGTGTCCCTTTCGGCCCTTTCAGCCTATTTAATTCTTGTAGGCTAATTCCGGGCTTTGTTAGGGAAAAAGTTAATTAATTAAATAAAGTTGTCCAATAAAGTAATTTTCCAGATCACTTTATTTCAATTAATTTAAAGAGTGACTTAAGTGATTTAAAAGGACAAATATTATAAAGTCACTTTATAAAAGTACTTTATTGATTTATTTTAAGGCGGGAATTAAAAAAAGTACCTTCGGGAATGTTTTATGGGGAAAATATAAAAGGTGAATTGGAAGCTCATTTGTATATGCTTGATTCTATTTTCTTTATGGAGACTTGAATCTTTCAATGAGAGCAAACCCTAGGATGAAAACCCTCAGGGAATTGGTTTCAGTGGTGAGACATCTACCCTAGCCGATTTGCAGGTGGAATCACACAAGATTCACAATTGCTTAAGTGGAGATTTTTATTCACAGTTGCTGGCATTGGAATACTAGGTACAAATTAATTGAGATTTGCAGACAAATAATTAATTAGTTAATGTGGTGTTGTGAATGGTGAAAGAGTGCAAAAATTACCAATGAATGTGTGTGCACTGAGAGGGGTAATTATTTAATATTATTTTAATGCTGAGTTGATTCCCAGCTGTACCCCTTTGGAGTTCCCCAAAAAGGCCATACATGTCAAAGACTCCAAAAAAGGAGTTGTACTTGTCACAAGTAAAGGAGTGCTTCATCTTTGAAGACTTTAAGCTTGTTAGTTGGTCAACACAACCTTAAAAAGGCTCTTCTACACTTATTGCTGCCTCCCAAAAGGAATCACAACACTATTATATGCTTGCCTTACTTTATGTATGGGTGCCATACTATGTAAAAGCTGACCGGACAAGTTATAAGGGAGTGCAAAGAGATTGATGATTGGAGTGTTGACTTCTCCAAAGTCCAGGTCAGCACTATGGAAATTAAATATTGAGTTTCGAATGAAGATACTTTGTTGTTTGTAATTTATGAGAAATTCAGCTTGTAACAATAGTATTCAGGGTAAATAAAAATATTTTTGTTAATTACATTTTGCAATAATTTTGGTATAAATTGAGTTGCTAGCAATATGTAAAGTTGGAAAGTTGATGTTATGATGATTACTTCCAATATTTCTCAAAACAAGTTAAAATCAAACCTAGAACAGCTTTAATACAAACTTTTTGATGAAATGTTTGTGCACCAAAACTCGTGAAAATTGCAATATTTTGATTTAAAAATTTTGAACAGTATATCACACAAATACCACTTGATAGGTTGGTAGAAGGACTAGACTTATCTTAAATTGTTGTCATGGAATGAGTCCCATAAATCACTACTTCGAAGGCTGTTTGTTGGATTTGATTCCAACTTATCCAACAACTCCTCCTTTCATCAATTGTGTGTACAAACCATATCAATCTTCCCTTAGTGTGTGTTTTAGATTTGGGATGTCATCATTGTTGTCAAGCAAAGAATTGAACTCTATAAATAATTTCTTGAGTTTGTCCCATTGAAACATGTAGTAGGTACTTTCATCTTCACCATATATTAGCCAACGTTGACACTCCTCAACATGGTTGGGAAAGATGCCAACCAATAACTTTCATAAGTTTGGTTGTTGGCCTCTTTATGGTGACACACACTTCTATGCCTTCACAATAAAATGCAACTTTTGCTGATCATCGCAATTGGAATTTCCATCCTTGTCCTCACTCCCATTAGTCCACATAGATTTGCTAAAATTAGTCCTAATATAGTTATCATCATAATAGTTATGATTTTACAGAGTATATGCAGGTCTTGGTTGCTTATTGTAGAGATAATTTTGTTGATTTAATTAGGATTGATGCCCTCAATCCATGAAAGCCCACTCCACTAAGATGGAAACCTATTTTCAGGATTCTTAAACGTTTCCTCATCCTAGAAACTTTTGGAAATTTATAAAAAATGACTTAATTCTTTTGGAAACACTTCAGTAAATCTAGAAACAATTTCAGCCAATTCTTGTAGTTTCCAATAGTTTTTGGCATTGAATTTAAAATTTGGAAGTTTCCAGTACCATCTCTTAGACTTTTCTAAATATCTTGATATTGTTTCAACTTTCAAGAGTTTGAGGATTTTTTTTTCTTTTTTTTTCAATATTGGTTCTAGTCAATTCACCACTTCTTGACTTTCCCTTGAGAAATCTTAACCAAAAGTTTTCCTTAATTCCTGACCTAAGTAGTTTCACTTCTAATACTTGTGTTTGACGTTTATAACTAGCCAATGCCATTTCTTGGTGCAACATAGAAAATGCGACTAAGAAAAGTATATTGTAGTTGTTAATATATATTCATATTGAATATCTAATTCGCAACATTCAAAGTTGTTTCTATATAATGTTTATGTGTGTCTTTCATTTCTCAGTTTTCATTGTATGATTAATTAAGAGTGTGTAGAAAAATATATTGTCAGAGTTATGATTATAATCAAATTATATTCAATGGAATTTAAAGAACTCAAAAAATAATTGCATCACTATATGTTTTGGTCTTCCTTACAAGAAGAGTTGACAATTTTTTTTTGTCTTTTTGCAGCCAAATTGGATGGCTCCTGAAGTTCTTCGTAATGAGTCATCAAATGAGAAGTAATAAGACTATATTTTGGACAATTTTGTTTATGGAAATATTTCTAATCTCCATCCATTGTTTAAGTTTCTTGGTCCTAGGGTCATGCTACTTGTATTTTTATCAATGGTTGTTTTGTGTTTAAAGAATGGTCATGGTCAAGAAATTAACTATTATTGGTGGTTTGTAACAGGTCTGATGTATATAGCTTTGGGGTTATTTTGTGGGAGATAGTAACTAGTCATATTCCTTGGGATAATTGCAATGCTTTGCAGGTATGATTCTAATTAATTGGCATAGTCCATCCATTTTCTCATTAAATGCATGATTGTTCATTTTTCTCCCAATGTTCCTTTCTAATAAGTAATGCTAAAAGAAATGATGCAATTCCATTGACAAACTTAATGCAAATCTACTCACAACACTTTTGAATATGTTACTGTTTGTTTTCTTTCTGGATTTTGCATATTCCCCTCATGGGATAAACCTTCCTCTAAGATTCTATTCTAGAGGGGTATGCCATACTAGTGAGTTGAATGTGGTTTCTTACCCAATTTAAACATTCTATCATGTCCCTTGGGGGTTTGAACCTAGGTGAAATGTAGTCACGCACTCCCATCGATGGCAATGATGCTTCAACACGGTGATCATGAGGTGCGAAAATGATGAAAATCATTCAAAAACTACTAAGTTTGGTGACATTTGTGCTCCTGTAGGCCAAGGGCACCCTTCAATTTGAAGGTCCAAATGTAGTTACCAATGGTTGCAAATACATTCATTCTCTTCGAGATTCTGTTAGCTTTCCAGCAAGCCATCAAGTGAATCCATTCGATTTGCGAAGCTTCGGCAAATGAAGGCAGAAGTAGAAATCACGAAGATTTTACATGTCAAAGATGGCAGTCAAAATACAGAATCTGTGTCCCTGTAGCCCAAGGGCGCCCTTGAATTAGGCTTGTCAGATGATAGAATTTGTAGAAACTGTGTCCAGGGGGTCTCTTTCGATTTAGCCCAGCTTCGCAATGCATCCATTTGCAAGTCCGTGAGACATACTGAGCAACCATGGCAGTTGATCCTGCGAGCATGTAAAATGGAGGGGAAATAACAGTCAAAATATCAAATTGTACCTCTACAGGCCAGGGGTGCCTAGCCTTTTGGACAGCTAGTTGAGGTTTTCGGCAGTTGTTGTCTTCACGAGATCTGTGCAGAATCCTCGTAGCTACGCAGTGAATCCAACTGTCAGCCCTTAGGATCTGTCAAACACACGTAGATCAAGAATCAGCGAAAAATACTGAAGAACAAAAATACACAAAAAAATGGCTAAGTATGGAGAATTTCACCTTTCTTGAGAAAGGCGCCCTTCTATTGGAGGTCTTAGAAGCAATTTTCTGGCTTCATCACTCCCACGAACATCTTGTTGTGACCTTTTCACACATCACCCCATTCAAAATGGGGACCCCCTAGTTTTTGCTCCGTTCCTCATCTTTTGGCTCTGGTTTTGTCTCTCCCTCTTTCTGTTGTTTGTCCTTTTCGGGGATGTCTCCGCCATTGAGTTTAAATGTGAGTTTGGCCAAGTCTGAAAATTAGGGTTTTAAGCTTCCTTGCCAATTTGAGGTCAAATGGAGTAAATTGAGATTTGAGACTAACATTGATGTCAGTGTGCTTCCAGCAAGCTTCCACTAAAATTTCATCTGATTCTGGCTGCTTACTATTTTTAGTAAGTGTGCAATTACAGGCAACCCGTCAACATTTTTGAAATTCCGATAGTCATGTTGCATTCAGAACACACCAAGCTGCTCACGTGCGAAATTTGAGCTGAAACAGAGGACTTACTATTTTTAGCAGTTCAGCTTCCATAGCCAATTTCAGGGCCTATATGCAGAGTTTTTCAACGCATGTCTAGAGATTCCTTCTGGGTTTTCTGAGACCTTCGCGATGGTGTGACATGCAAAGCAAGATAACGACTCTCAGAATTCAGTCTTCCGGGGCTATTTTTAGGGTTTGCATGTCAGCGTTTTCTTTGCATGTCTGCATATTCCTTATGGGTTTTTCGAGAGCTTCGCAGTGATGTGACATGCAAATGGAGATAGCCACTCAATAAGGAACTTACTAGTTTTAGCAAGTGCATCCCGGCAGCCGCTTCCCAGCACTTCAGAATCACGAGTTGATCGCAATGCAACAGAAACGAGGACAAACAGAGATCATTTGATACGCATGCAGAGAAAATTAGGGTTTCCAGCTTCGGGGCCTGAAAAGAAGGGTAAAAAGTCAGAATTTTCGAAAACCGGTGTAAACCACCGCGATCAGCATCCTTCAGGCTATCTGCTAGTAAAATTTGAAGTCAAACGGAGTACTTACTATTTATAGTAAGTCATTTTGGAAACAGGCTAAAAATAGCAAATTAGTTGCATGCGCCGATGTTAGCAGACAGGTCACGTGGTGAGGAGCACGTCATTCAAATTTTAAGTCAATCGGAGCAGTGGAGCTATCAGAAGCAAGCAATTACTAATTATAGCAAATCACCTTCAGAAATGGGCTAAAAATAGTAGGCCAACTAAAAATAGCAGTGTCGATAGGTTGATGAGGTTGTAAGGATGCAGTGTTTAAAATTTCAAATCATTCTGAGCTTCAGAGGTGCAAAAATCAAGAGACTTACTATAAATAGTAAGGCATGGGGAAACTGGCAGGGACGAGGAAAAATGGCTAAGTGTTGATGTTCATCCACCTCACATAGCAAAATGCGCCCTCAAGCACAAATGGTTGAGAAAATTTCTAAGTCAAGAACTTCATCCACCTGCCACCTCTAAATGCACCATCCTTGAGGAGTTGCTAAAATTTTTCTAAGTGTTAAGTTCATCCTGCTCCCCAGGCAAAATGTGCCCTCATCAAGCTGGAAGTCAAGAAAATGTTTAAGTGTTGGACTTCATCCTTCACATATGGCAAAATGCGCCCAGCTCAAGGCCTCATGTTGGAAAAGTTTCTAAGTATAAAACTCGTCCTCGTCTCATGCCAAAATGCGCCCAACGAAAAGTTGGTGAAAGATGCATGCAAAATTTTCTAAGTGTAGATTTTCATCCTCCTACTAGTCCTAAATGCGCCCAAAAGAGGGCATGTAAGGACAAAGGAAAGGAAGGTGAAGAGTCACATCCAAGGCGTGGAAATTTAAAATCTTCCTTACCCCCCCAAATGCGCCCATCCTTCTCAAGAGCTGAAATGCGCCACGAGGTCAACAAGTCAAAGGATTTTCATCCTTCATGAGGTGCAAAATGCACCCAAATGGGGCCATGTAAAGACAAAAAGAGGAAGTCAAAGGGCCACCTATTAGACGCGTTACAAGTCTTATCCCTCATGCATGCTAATATGCGCCAACTTCCAGCTAGTGGCATGCAAAATAAATTCTAAGTGTCAAGCTTCATCCACCTCCATAGGTGAAATGCGCCCAAATATGCTAAGAAGAGGACAAAAAATTGACTTTCTCTTCCCCCCTTTGAATGCGCCCAAATAGAGGCATGTGAAGACAAAAGATAAGAAGCTCAAGGGTCATCTTTCATATCATGCAAAATGCGCCCATTTTTGAGAAGTCACAAGTCAAAGCAAAGACGTTGAAAAGTTTTATTCCTCCAATCTTGCTATATGCGCCTATGTTTGATAAGTCAAGAAGCCAAGGCTAGGCGTTAGAGATGTGTTATTCTCCTCTACATGTGATATGCGCCCAAGTAAAATACAAGGTGGTGAAATAAAGTTGCCTAGGCGTTGAAATAAAGTTTATCCTCTTGCCTATGATATATGCGCCATATGAAGAGTGTGGAGTGAAAAGTGGCAAACAAGGTGGAATTGAAGAGTAAAATGTGCTAGGCGTAGGAATTTTAAAATGAAAATGTCCCTCATAGAATATAAAGTGCGCCTAGGATAATGTAAGTGTTGCTAGGTGTTGAAAGCGCTAAGTGATGAATAATATTACTAGGCGTGGTGAAGTCCAATATCCTTCCTCAAGTGTGATATGCGCCCAAAGTGTAAAGGTGATGAAGAAAACAACTAAGGCGTTGAGATTAAAATCCTCCATGATATGTATTTTCAAGAAAATTCTCTAAGTGAGTTGAAATAATAATAAGAATTCTCGCAGGCAGGGTGGATGAAGTTGAGTAAAATCTCTAAAGAAAAATTTCAAAATGCAAAGTGATTCAAAAATTTTTCTAAGGCACAATATTTTCTTCCTTAGAAAATACGCCTAGACCCAAAGTGGTGAAATTTTTTTTCTTGAAGCACAGATGAGTTGCCAGTGATGAAGTCAGGATGCTAGCATTGCAGGATGGATTGATAAAAAAAATTTCAAGTCAGAGCAACAAGAAATCTTCACAGGTATGAAGAAATGAAATAAATTGTCGAAAGTTATTTTTCCAAGGTGCAAAATTCAAGAAAATTAAATGAACCCGTTTGTTGTGCACCCATGACTTCGACGCATTTTGAAAGAAATTTTCTTTTGGGTATTGAAGATTATCGATGAGGAATGGATTTTAAGGTCTTCCACAGCTTGCCAAGGATTTTGAGGTAAAGATTTTAAATGGGCACTAGGTTGGTGAAATTCCCAAGAGAAATTTGGAAAATTTTCTAAGGCAAGGAAGAAAATGTGTTTTCAAGGTAGAATGCTCTAGATGATGATTTTGAAAGGAACTGCCTAGGTAAATTTGCTCAAATTATTCGTGAGGATAATCTTCCTGAGCCAGAGACGAATGAAATCAAAATTGTCAACGCCTCAGCTGGAAAAGTGAAGAAGATGTAGTTGAAGCTGGCAGTTTCAAAGATGACGCCCTCAGGAAGTTGAAATTGGCCAAGGCATGAAGAATTTGAACGCAAAGTTGGCTAAGGAAAGGCAATGAGTGCTTGGAAGTTAAGCGTGAAAATCAGGTGAGTAAGTTGAATTTATATTATGAAGTGTTCTGATACTCTTCTCCTTGCTTGTTTTGCAGGAGGAATGTCGAGACCAAACGATGGTGACTTGAAGCGATGAAGAAAATAATCCAAGACGACATTTCAACCTCGAAGGAAGAAAGTTGCGAAAAATGGCTAAGTGTTGAGACTTGGTATAACTCAAGTGACAAAAAGGAAGTTGAAGAACAATGTCAAAAAGAAGATCGAGAACAGTGTGAACGCGTCTACAAACGGAATCTTCTAGAAAGATGATGGACATTTATGGCTCATTTATTACCCCACTCTCCTTTGTGGCGGTTTTTAGGGCGAATCTTGTTTAGGGCTGAGGTGGCACAATCTGGGCCATCCAGCCGAATGTAATCTGAGTCGTCCATTGGACTTGGCCAACTATAAAAGGGGGAGTCCCCCTCATTTGTAACTCATCAAAAATTAGAATTAGATCAGAGTTAGGATAGCAGAGGAGTAGAGAGCAATTAGATAGTTGATAGTATATTTTAGATTGAAAAGGAAGGAAAGTCTTCCCATTGAATACTTTGTAAGAAGTTGTCATGAATGCTTTCATAATAAAAGAATTTTTCATTGATGGTGATTTCTTCTTTGTTATGAGTAGTTGTTGAGGCTTCTTCGTCCTTCCAATTCACGTAGCTTAAAGTAAAGTAGATTTCATTTCATGCAAGTACTTAGTAATTGTGGAATGTGGTGCTCGATTTGAACAAGACTTTGCTTGTCCATACCACTAGCGGGCTCGCTGACGGTTGGTTCGCCTTGTGTGGTCAACTGGTACTTTGTGAAACTTAACTTCGATTATGGTTTATATGTTGGCATGCGTCGTCGTGATGGTGTCTTCATGCTAGATCGTGATCTGAACATCTTGAGTCACTCCTCTGAAGATTGCACCAGTTCCGCGAAAGCTATCCAAAGTGAGGCAAAACGGAGCTTGGTTGAAGCTTGTGAGAATTGATCGCCATGTCCCACACCTTAGAGTAGATTAGAACTTCTTAGGCCCTACACCCTTTAAATTCAGTTCACTTCTGGTTAGAATTAGGAAACTCATGCTCACTAGCCAAATCATTTGAATTGCACGAAAGCCCTTAGTCCGCTGTTTGCTGTCAACTGTCGAACAATTGTGTAAGTCCCCTTGAAATACTAGCAATATCACATCCAGCCAACTGAGACTATTCGCAATAAAGGAACCTTGGAGTTAAATGTATGATCTATCTCGCAATCTTAGCATACAGGAAACTTTGTTCAAGAGAGGATAGGGTATTCGTTGGAAACTTTATTTTGTGTTGGTGTAGTCGCAAAAACCACGTCAACACATCTCTTCCAAGTTTTTTTATCTACGCGACGAGATCATCAACACGCGCATCGAAGCAACCAGACCATTCACTAGAAGCTAGGCTAGAACACAACATCAGTTCCCACCCGTTTCATAGGCAGAGACATTTTTAGAAGCCTTAAGAGATCTTGGCAAAACAGTTGAAGGTACAGAAAAGTCAGTTGAAGGAGCTGGTCAAACGATTGAAATAATGTCAGACAGTGTTAGTCAAGCTAATGAAGAAAGGGACAGAATAGAAAAAAAGTTTGATGGAATGATCGACATGATGTCCCGATTATTGTCCAAGTTGGATCAGCAAGCAACACAATATCATTCAGCCCCAAAATAATCCAACTGGTGAAAGCAATGGAGTTAATGGGAATAACAGTAATGGCAGTCTTGAGGTGAATAGAAGAGATAGAATTGTGGGTCAGCATACTGCAACTTCTAGTGGGTCCTCCTCTAGACCTCTTTTCCCTACTTTCACTCCAAGGGAAGAGCAACAACCAGTTGAAGCTGCAACAACTTTTGCTGATGATGCACGACAAGCTTATATGGAATATGCTTCCTTACCTCTTGATATGAGAAATGCTTGGACCTTTGATCAATACATGAATCAAAGGAGTCGGAGAAATGGTGGAAGGAATGAGCAACATCGTCCTATGGTGCCTAGAAATGATTTTTATCAAGCTTTGGGAAAGATAACCTTGGAACATTTTGATGGTGGTAATAAGTGTACAGCTAGATCATGGGTGCAAAAATTGGATAACTATCTCTCTCTCAGACCAATGCTAGAGGAAGATGCAATTAAATTTTCCACATTGCATTTGGATGGAGTAGCTCACAAATGGTGGACTCATGGGCTGGTCACTCTTGGCCATAACCTCATCCGCACCTATGATGAGTTTACCAACAAGCTGATTGAAAGATTTGATACCAAGGATCCTGAGTTGAGATTCCGAGAATTGGCGCAGCTGAAGCAACAAGGATCTTTAGAAAATTATGTGGCTGATTTTCAGAGGTTATCAGTAATGGTGCCTAACATTATTGAGAGAAGACTTGTGGTTCTCTTTTCTGAAGGATTAATGGAGCCTTTGAAGGGATGGGTCAAAGCCTTTGATCCACCAACTTTAGATGAAGCCATCAAGAAAGCGAGAAGCATGGAGTTGGCAGCCCCAAGGCCTAAGTTTCATTCGAAACCTTTCAGCCATAAGAAGGATAAAAAACATTCTTCAAATCTGCAAAAGAAGTTTCCGCCAAAGATGTTAGAAGAGCTCCGAGAACAACTTAGAAAGGATGGTGTTTGCTACACTTGCCGTGAGCCTTGGGTTAAGGGTCACCGTTGCTATGGAAGAGGCAAAGCACATCAAATGGAGGGCTATTCTGATTATGGATCAGAATCTGATTCGTCTTATCAGCAATACGAATCAAAGAGTAGTGATGGTGAAGAAGTTCCAAAAGAGAAGCCTAATGAGGTTGGAGATGGTAGTGCTTTAGCACAACTATCAAGTTTTCAAAAAAATGAATCATTTCGGGTTCGTGGAGTGGTTGGTTCTCAAAGGATAGTTGCTCTAATTGATACTGGAGCAACTCGTAACTTCATTGATGAAGGATTGGTGACAAAGAGAGGATTGAAGACTGAAGAGTTTGAAGACTTCAAAGTAATGGTAGTTGATGGGTTCACCATGTCATGTACAAAGAAGATTCCTAACCTTTCTATTCAATTAGGTAATTATGAAGTAAAAGATGATTTCTATGTTGTTGGTATTGGTGATACCGATGCCGTGTTGTGAATACAATGGCTGCGATCTCTTGGAGAGATCACATTGATTCTACAAACAATGGAGCTGAAATTTCAAGTTGATGGAAAGAAGGTTGTTTTGAGAGGGATGTCAAATGGGGGCCCTCGAATTGTGTCCTTGAAGAGAATGGAAAGGCTGATCCGTCATGATCAAGTCGAATGGGCAGCAGAGTGTATGGTCCTACTAGCTGATCCAGTGGAAGAGAAAGGCAATATCATCCTGATATTCAAGCCTTACTTTCAAAGAAGAGCAAAGTCTTTGGTAGCCTACCTCCTGGGAGACCTCCTAAAAGAGGTTGTGAGCATGTTATTGAATTAGAAGAAGGGGCAAAGCCTGTCATCACCACGCCTTATCGTTATCCAAAGAAGCAGAAAGATGAGATAGAAAAGGCCATCAAGGAGCTATTGGAGATGGGGTTCATTAGGCAAAGCAAAAGTCCTTTTACTTCAGCAGTGGTGCTGGTCAAAAAGAAGGATGGCACAATGCGCATGTGTGTTGACTATTGCACATTGAATCAAAAAACAATTAAGAATAGATATCCTATTCCAAGGATAGATGAGCTTATTGATGAGCTCCATGGGGCTATGTTATTTTCAAAGATTGATCTTCGTTTTGGTTATCATCAAATCAGGATGAGGGAAGCAGATATAGAGAAAACAACATTTAGATGCCATTTTGGGCATTTTGAATTTCTTGTCATGCCTTTCGGTTTGACAAATGCTCTAGCAACATTTCAATCTTGTATGAACAAGATCTTTAGACAGCAGTTGAGGAAGTTCGTGCTCATCTTCTTCGATGATATCCTCATTTTTAGTAAGTCTTGGGAAGAGCACCTTAAGCTCTTAGAAGAAGTGCTTAGTATCTTGGAGGCAGAATGCTTGTTTGCCAAAGAGTCAAAATGTGAGTTCGGGATGACGGAGCTATTGTACCTTGGCCACATCATTAGTGCTAAGGGTGTCAAAGTTGATCCTAAGAAGATAAAGGCCATTCTTGATTGGCCTCCTCCAAAGAATGTTTCTCTTTTGAAGGGATTTTTGGGCTTATGTGGTTTTTATAGAAGATTTGTTAAGGGTTATTCACATATGGGAGCTCCCCTTACAGATCTCATGAAGAAAGGAGCTTTCCTATGGACAAATGCACAAGAAGTGTTTGACAAGTTTAAGCACATCATGAGTTCATGTCTAGTATTGGCTCTTCCGGATTTCACAAAACCATTTGAATTGCAATGTGATGCTTCGGGTGAAGGTGTTGGAGCTGTTTTAATGCAAGACAAACATCCCATTGTCTTCGAAAGCAGGAAGTTGAGAAGAGCAGAAAAAACTTACTCAATTTATGACAAAGAGATGCTTGCCATCATGCACGCTTTGTATAAGTTTCATCAATATTTGGTGGGAAGCAAATTTGTTGTTAAGACTGATCACAACAGTCTTAAAAATTTTATGCGCCGAAAGGATTTGAATGAAAGGCAATAGAAATGGGTAAGTAAGCTCCAAGCATATGACTTTGACATTGAATATGTCAAAGGGAAAAATAACATAGTGGCTAATGCTCTTTCAAGAAGACCCCATTTGCAGTCACTTTGTGAGTTATCAGCAGATTGGAAGGAGTTAATTGCTGCTGATTATGTTAAAAATCAGTTTGCAACCAGCTTGTTTGAAGGTCTTTTGGTTGATGAAAGGTATAAGTTGGTTGATGGGTTAATTCTCTATAAAGTTAGGATCTTTTTAGTGCCTGAATCTAAGCTTAAAAAGAAGATTCTACAATCTTTTCATGATGTTCCCCTTGTTGGTCATCAAGGCATATTCAAGACTTATAAGCAAATTAGAGAAAGATTTGCTTGGAAAGGGATGAAGGAAGATATCATGAGTTACATAAGAGAATGTTCTACTTGCCAAAAGAATAAAAATGAACATTTTTTTCCAGCTGGTTTGTTGCAGCCCTTGCCAATTCCAAATCAAGAATGGGAAAGCATTGCAATGGATTTCATCACTGGGTTGTCGAAGGTGCAAGGACGTGTTGTGACGTTTTTCACACATCGCCCCATTGCAAATGGGGACCCCCTAATTTTGGCTTTGCTTTTTGGTCGTTTTGTTGTTGTCTCTCTTTTTTGCTGTCTGTCTTTCCGGGTTATGCCCATTTGTGAGCCTAACAAGTGAAATTTGGCCAAGTTTGAAATTAGGGTTTCCTTCCTTCTGGTCAATCCGAAGTCGAACGAAATGAATAAATTGAAAACAAAGCTTAACATTGTTGTCAGTGTGCTTCCAACAAGTTCTCAGCTAAGTTTCATCAGATTCCAGCAACTTACTATTTTTAGTAAGCGTGAAATTACAGGCAATTTGTCAGGCATTTTGAGATTCCGACAGTCACACTGCATTCAGAATACATCAGACTACTCGTATGCAAAATTTGAGCGAAAACAGACAACTTACTATTTTTAGCAGTTCAACTCCCGGCACAAATTTCAGGGCTCAGATGCAGAGTTTTTCTTTGCATGTCTGCATATTCCTTCTGGGTTTTTCGAGACCTTCGCGATGATATAACATGCAAAACGAGACGACAACTTTTAGAATTTAGTCTTCCGAGGCTATTTTTAGGGTTTGCATGTCAGGGTTTCTTTTGCATGTCGGGTGATTCCTGATGGGTTTTTCGAGAGCTTCGCAATGGTGTGATGCAAACGAAGATACTCACTCAGTAAGGAACTTGCTATTTTTAGCAGGTGCGTCCCGGTAGCCGCTTCCCAGCAATTCAAAATCACGAGTTGATCACAGTGCCACAGAAACGAAGACAAACGGAGATCATTTGATGCGCATGCAGAGCAAATTAGGGTTTCCAACTTCAGACCCAAAAAAGAGGCGTAAAAGGTCAGAATTTTCGAAAACCGGTGTAAACCACCGCGATCAGCATCCTTCAGGCTATCTGCTGGTAAAATTTCAAGACAAACGGAGCACTTACTATTTATAGTAAGTCAATTTGGAAACTGGCTAAAAATAGTAAATTGAGTGCATGCGTTGATGTCGATAGACAGGTCACGTGGTGAGGAGCGCCTCATCCAAATTTCAAGTTAATCGGAGAAATGGAGCTATCAGAAACAAGAGGTTACTATTTATAGTAAACCACCTTCAGAAATGGGCTAAAAATAGCAGGGTGACTAAAAATGGCAGTGTTGACAGGACAACGAGGTCAGGAGGATGCAGTGTGCAAAATTTCAAGTCGTTCTGAGCTTCAGAGATGCAAAATCAGAGGGCTTACTATAAATAGCAGGGCATGAAATACTGGCGAAAACGAGGAAAAATTCTAAGTCTGGAACTTCATCCTGCAGCCATGGCAAAATGCGCCCAAGTTGATGGAGAGGCATGGAAGAATTTTTGAGTGTTGAGCTTGTCCTTCATCAAGGTCAAAATGCGCCTAAGCCAGAGAAAATCAAAGGAAGTCAACGCCTTTCATCCTTCTAATGCGCCTTCAAGCATATGCCAAGCACAAAAAATTCTAAGTATAAAGTTTATCCTTCATCAGGGGCAAAATGCGCCCAAAGTACAAGTGGTCAAAGAAAATTCAACAATTTTTATCCAGTAGGCATGGGGAAATGCGCCCACCTTGAAGCATGAGAGTTAAAAAAATTTGTAAGTGTTGAATTCGTCCTTCTCACCCCCCAAAATGCGCCCATCCTGCAGCTGGGAGAAAATGCGCCCAAAAAAAGAAGTGAGTCAAAGCAGTCAACAGTTTTCATCTTGCTCCTATGGCAAAATGCGCCCAGCTCAAGGTCTCATGTTGCAAAATTTTCTAAGTGTAAGTTTTCATCCTCCTACCAGGCCTAAATGCGCCCAAAATAGAGCATGTCAAGACAAAACGAGGAGAGAATAGTCCAAGAGGTCAAGGCGTGGGAGGTTTCATCCTGCTTGCATGGTAAAATGCGCCCAAATGGGGCCATGTGAAGACGAAATTAAGGAAGCTCAAAAGTCACTTGTTGGGCGTTGAAAGTCTTCATTCTCCTGAGTATGAGAAATGCGCTCAAGTGAGTATAGGTTGGTGAGTGATAAGTTAGCCGTTGAAAATATTCTCCATGACAAAGAAAATGCGCCCAAAGTAATTCAAGTGTGTAAGGTGGTAGGTGTTAGAAAAATTTTCCAAGGCGTGTGAGGTGGTGAAGCAAAATGCTAGGCGTTTTTTTTTTTAATTTTCTCCAAGTATGCTATGCGCCTAGAATGTGAAGTGGGATAAAAGATGTTTTCCTAAGGCATTGGAGCTTTAAATAAAATTGCTTTCAAGTGTGAAGTAAAATGAAATATCCTTCAAGTGTGAAGTAAAATATGCTAGGCGCCTTCATGAAAAATAAAAAGTGAAATTGATGAAATTTCCCACCACTGGCAAATGAGCATGGATGAAACAAAATTTTTCTCACAGGCAAGGTGGACAGAGTTGAGTAAAATTTCCTAAGGGAAAATTTTCAAGGTGATCAAAAAAAAAAATTTCTAAGGCACAAAATATTTTCTTCCTCTAGAAAATACGCCTAGACTCTGAGGTGATAAGATTTTCCTAGGCGTGAATAAATTTGCCAGTGGATGAAGTCAGAGGATGCTGGCATGGCAGGATGGACAAAAAAATAAAATTTCTGGGACAGAGCAACAAGAAATGTTCACAGGGATGAGGAGCTTGAATAAATTTGTTTTTTCCAAGGTGCAAAATTCAGGAAGATTAAATGAACCCGTTCGTTGTGCACCCATGAGTTCGACGCGTTTTGAAGGAAATTTTCTTCTGGGTATTGAAGATTATTGATGAGGAGTTGATTTTAAAGTCTTCCATGCTTCGCTGCGGCCTTCAGGATGAAGATTTCAAATGGGCACCCGGTTGATGAATTTTCCTAAGGGAGATTTAAAAAATTTTCGAAGGCAAATGTGAAGAAAATGTGTTTTCAAGATAAAATGCCTCAGCGAATGAGTTTTATGTTAATTGCCTAGGTGAATTTGATTGAATTCTTCGTGGGACTAATCTTCCAGAGTCAAAGATGAACGAAATTGAGTATCAGAGCTCCAGTTAGTGAAATGAATTTCTCAAAGATGATACGCCCTTGAGGAAGATGGGTTGAAAATTTGGCTAAGGCATGAAGAATCATGAAGAAGGCAGAAGTTGGCTAGTGGAGGCGATGAACGCTTGGAAGTTAGAACGTGAAAATCAGGTAAGTAAGTTAAGATTATATTATGAGGTGTTCTAATACTCCTCTCCTCGCTTGTTTTGCAGGAATGAATGCCAAGGTGGGAGCATGGTGACTTGATGAGATGAAGCGAATACTTGGAAAGAATGGCTAAGTGTCAAAGAAGAAATGTTTTCAAAACTCAAGATGGAAGCTCGGGCAAGATTGAAGAACACTAAGAAAGAAGATTGAGGACAGTGTGAACGCATCTGCAAATGGGAATCTTCTAGAAGGGTGGTGGCCATTAATGGCGCATTTATTACCCCTCTCCTTTGTGGCGGTTTTTAGGGCAAATCTTGTTTAGGGCTGAGGTGGCACGATCTGGGCCATCCAGCCGATTGTAATCTAAGCCATCCGTTGGACTTGGCCAACTATAAAAGGGGGAGTCCCCCTCATTTGTAACTCAGTAGACAGTAGAGAAGATTAGAGTAGAAGTCGGAGTAGAGAGACAACTAGGTGACAACTTAGAAGTAGCTTAGTATAGATTGATAGTGTAGTTTGAAGAAGAGGGAAAGTTTTCCCTTTGAAAACTTTGTAAGAAATTGTTGTGAACACTATCTCAATAAAAGTGTTTTTCATTGATGGTGAATTTCGTCTTTGCTGTGAGTAGCTAGCAAGGTTTCTTCGTCCTTCCGATTCAAATGGTAGCGTAATGTAGTTCTAAGTAGTATAATTTTCATTCTATGCAAGTAGATGTTAGCTGTGGAATGTGGTGTTTGATCTAAGCAACTTCGTCTATCCATACCACTAGTGTGTTTGCTGATGGTGAATGCGCCTTGTGTGGTCAACTGGAAACGTTGTGGACCTAACTTCAATCACAGTTTGAATGATGGTATGCGTCGTTGTGATGGTATCTTCATGTCAAGTGGTGGTTTGAACATCTTTAGTCATCTCCCTTGAAGATTGCACCGACTCCGGGAGCTGTCCGATGCGAGGCAAAGCGAAGTCCGGTTAGAAGTTTGCTGAAGTTGAGCTCCATATCGCACGCCTTAGAATAGATTTAGACTCTCTTAACCTTACCCCATTTAAATTCAGTACTTTTTGGTTAGAATAGGAAACCCGCGCTTCATAGACAAATCTTTCGAGCATTTGAATTCCTTTCTCTGCTGCCGAACAATTCCGTAAGTCCCCTTGAAATACCAACAAATCACATTGAGCCAACTGAGCCTATTCGCACTGAAAGAACCTTGGAGTTGAACGCACGAACTCTCTCGCAATCTTAGCGTGCTGGATACTTTGATCAAGAGAGGATAGGGTAGCCGTTGGCGACTTTATTCTGCATTGGTGCGGTCACGAAAAACACATCAACAGGACGTGATTGCATTTTTGTTGTGGTAGATAGATTAACAAAATTTGCTCATTTTTATGCTGTCACAACTTCATTTACAACAGCTCAAGTGGCTGAGTTATTCTTTAGAGAAGTTTTCCATTTGCATGGATTGCCAAAAACCATTGTCAGTGATAGAGACAGCAAGTTCCTAAGTGCTTTTTGGCAAGAGATCTTCCGGTTGAGTGGAACCGTGCTTACTCCAAGCACTAGTTATCATCCTCAAACAGATGGGCAATCCGAAATTGTCAGCAAGTGGTTAGAAGGCTACCTTAGAAATTATGTTTCGGGGCAGCAAAGAGCTTGGATTAAGTGGCTTCATTTGAGAGAGTATTGTAACAACTCTTCCTATCATATATCTATTAAGATGTCTCCTTTTATGGCTCTTTATGGTTATGATGCTACTAACTTTGTGGATTTGGTATTTGGTGATAATAGAGCTCCTCAACAGAATCAGGACATCTTAAAATCCTTAAAGGAAAATCTGCAACAAGCTCAAAATCAGCAAAAGTTATACGCTGATCAGCAGCATGTTGAGAGATCTTTTGAAGTGGGAGACATGGTCTACTTGAGACTTCAGCCCTATTGACAATCTTCCCTTAAGAAGAGTGGTGCAGAAAAGTTGAAGCCATGTTTTTATGGTCCATTCAAAGTCACCAAAAGGATTGGTGAAGTGGCTTATGAATTGGAGCTTCTAGCTGATAGCAAAGTTCATGTCTTTCATGTGTCACGCCTCAAGAAGGCACTTGGGAACAATGTGGTGGCTACTTCAGAATTACCCCCATTGGATGAGGAAAGTTAGTTGGTGTTGATTCTTGAGGAGATTCTTAACACTAGGGAGTGCTCTTTGAGAAGAACAATCAAAGAGTATTTGGTAAAATGGAGGAACTTGCCTCTTGAAGATGCAACATGGGAAAGCGAACATTTATTGTAGCATCCAGATTTGCGGTTGCTTGAGGACAACAAATCTCGAGGAGGGCGGACTGTAATGTCCCCTTCTTGTCAGTAATCAGTTCAGTTGCTCATCAGCCGATTCCGGAAGCCCGTAGGCTTGTTGAGGTAAAATTAGGGTTTCCATGCTTGGAGGTTTTGTGGCATTTCTTGGTGTTTACTATTTATAGTAAATACTATTTTTGGCAGTGGTTCAGTTGACAGTGCTTCAATATGTTCTTTTCTTGTTGGAGTAGTTGGTAGTTTTGGTGCAGCTTTCAAAATGCAGTATTTGTTGGCATTTATTTAATTCAAGGCAATTAATGTTCTATTTTCCAGTTGACCCCTTGGCCTAGAGAAATCACTTTAAGTTGTTTTAAAAAGTGGGGCATTGAGGGTACGCCTTCATGAAGGAGTTTAATATTTTTTAAATAAAGTTTTTATGTTGCCTTGAAGTGGGTTGCCACCCTTGAGGAATTATGAATTTTGGAAATTTGAAAAGTTTCTTCTATGTCTTTTGGCGTGCCTTGAAGGGAATTTGAAGAGTTTTCTCCTTTTCTATAAAAGTGAAGCTTTGCTCCAACATTTGGTATCCATTGTTTATTCTATCGTTATGCTGTCAAAATGACATTGTGAATATTTCTTCGAAGGATGCTTACCTCCTAGATTTCAACAAATTTCGTGTTTGCAAGACAACACCTAGTTGGTATTATTGCTGCTTCTCATCCAGACTAGTAGATTGAGCCTCATAATTGAAGTTTTTGATGATATTTCCATTTTTGGAGTTGTTGATACAGTCATGGCTGAAAGTCGATTTCACTTGCAGCTCTTATGGTGATTTTTATGTGGTGATGGGTGTTTGATCAAATGACTTCTATGCCTTGGGCAACCCCTCTCATAAGTTTGCAGATTTTAGTTTTGAGTTTCTGATTTTTTATGTCAAAATCCCCCCTCAAGGAGGGTTGTACCATTCATGGGAGCCTTGGGATTCGTGCAAGAATTATGTATTGAGTTTTGATGCTGATTTATGATCTGATTTTGGGCACCAAGCGCCTAGACGGCTTTTGCAAAAGACTTCACTCAATTCAGAGGTATATTGAATGAGTTATGAACATTTCATTGGTTTCACAATTGCTGGTTTACTCTTTCAGTTTGTTTTAAGTTCAGTTTTAGCCTTCAGTTTCCAGTATTTGAGTGTTGAAACATTGAGAGAATTCTTCTTTACATATTAGAATTGTTTGCAATCATTGTAATATTGGTAATTTGCATAATTCTTAATTGTAAGGTTGAGCATTAGTAGTATTAATCCAACCAGTTTGTTTTGGCTACAATTACTTGTAATTTTCTAAGCAAACATTAATTACCCCTGGATGGTTTACCGCCAGTGTGGAGAATTGAACTTGTATCTCTCTTTTTACCCACTATCAAGTGGTGAATCCCCACTCCTAAGTGGATGCCCGCCGCAGTGGATGAATTAGTAGTTGGAATTCTTTTCTATGGCTGTTTATCCGCCTAAGTTTCTTTAAATTTGTAATAAGTACTCTGCCATATGTTAGCACCTTGACCTCAATGGGATTTTGAGTGCACATTCTTGGCGTTGAGTTTTATCTTTAGTTTCCAGTTGCATTCTATTTCTGTATCAAGTTTGGATACTAGGGATTGTTGATGTGTTTTTCGTGACTGCACCAACATAGAATAAAGTCGCCAACGGCTACCCTATTCTCTCTTGATCAAAGTATCCAACACGCTAAGATTGCGAGAGAGTTCGTGCGTTCAACTCCAAGGTTCCTTCAATGCGAATAGTCTCAGTTGGCTCAATGTGTTTTGCTGGTATTTCAAGGGGACTTACGGAATTGTTCAGCAACAGAGGAAGGGATTTTCACAATTCGACAGATTTATTAATGAAGCACGGGTTTCCTATTCTAACCAGAAAGTACTGAATGTAAAGTGGTTGCAGGGTTTAGAGAGTCTAAATCTATTCTAAGTGTGGGATATGGAGCTCAACTTCAGCAAACTTCAACCAAACTTTGCTTTGCCTCGCCTCGGACAGCTTCCACGGAGTTGGTGCAATCTTCAAGGGAGATGACTAAAGATGTTCAAACCACCACTTGACATGAAGATACCATCACAACGACACATACCATCATTCAAACTGTGATTGAAGTTAGGCCCACAATGTTTCCAATTGACCACACAAGGCGAACACACCATCAGTGAGCCCGCTAGTGGTATGGATAAGCGAAGCTTGCTTAGATCAAACACCAGATTCCACAGCTAGCATCTACTTGCATAAAAATGAAATTACGCTACTCTACGCTATTTGAAGTAGAAGGGATGAAGAAACCTCGCTAGCTATCCATAACAAAGACGAATTTCACCATCAATGAAAAGATATTTTATTATGAAAGTTTTACACAACAATTTCTTGCAAAAGTTTTCAAAGCAAAACTTTCCTCCTTCAACTACACTATTAATCTATACTAAGCTATCTCTAAGCTATCACCTAGCTTTCTCTCTATTATAATCTCTACTATCTAACTTCTACATAGAGTACAAATGAGGGGGGGATACCCCTTTATATAGCTGGCCAAGTCCAATGGACGGCTCAGATTACAATCGGCTGGATGGCCCAGATTGTGCCACCTCAGCCCTAAACAAGATTCACCCTAAAAACCGCCACAAAGAAGAGTGGGGTAATAAATGAACAATTAATGGCCACCATCTTCTAAAAGATTCCTATTTTGAAACATGTTCACACTATTCTTGTTCTGACTGCAGACTTGATCAAACAGCTTCAACCTCTGGCATGGCAGGCACATTCTCATTTTGAAATTCCATGGCTACAACCTCATTCTTTTGCTCGACAATGATTTTCTTCTTGATGTTGTTCTTCAACTTAGAAGTACTTGAGGATGACCTTCTTCTCTCCATCCCGATCTTTGAAAACATTTCTTCTTTGTCACTTGAGTTGGGCACATACTAAGTCTCAATGCTTAGCCACTTTTTTCTTTTTGCAACTTTTCTTCCTTTGAGGTTGAAATGTCATCTTGGATTACTTGCTTCATCACTTCAAGTCATCACCGCTTGGTCTTGACGTTCCTCTTGCAAAACAAGCAAGGAGAAGAGCATCAAAACACTTCAATATAAACTCAACTTACTTACCTGGATTTTCATGTTTTGATCTCCAAGGGTTCATCGTTTTCCTCTAGCACAACTTTTGCCTTTAAATTCCTCATGCCTTAGCCAAATTTCTCCTTCCTGAGGGCACATTTTAGAGATGCATTTTTTTAAAATCATCTTTGAAAGTGCTAGCTTCAACTGCATCTTCTTCATTTTTCCAGCTGAGGCGTTCACTCTGACATTTCATCCAACTCTGGCTCGAGCAAAATGTTTTCATCAAGAACTCGATCAAAAATCATCTAGTCATCATTTATTCCTTGCCTTAGATTTTTTTTTTTTAAATTTCCTCTTAGAAAATTCGTTGTTTAAGTTCCCATCAAAAATCTCCATCCTGAAGGCCTTGGCGAAGTGTAGAAGACTTTAAAATCAACTCCTTGTTGAAGATCCTAAATACCCAGAAGAAAAATTTCCTCAGAACGTGTTAAATTCATGGGTATACAATGAACGGGTTCATTTAATTTTTGAATTTTGAACTTTAAAAAAAAAAAAATTTCAACAAATTACTCCAGTTCTTCATCCCTGAGCGTATTCCTGCTATGACTTGAAAGCTTTTTCATTGACCTTGTGCAGTTGGCATTATCTGACTCCTTCACTGGCAATCTTGTTCATTTCTCGAGAAATTTCATCACTTCAAGTCTAGGCGTAATTTTGTTAACACTTAGAAAAATATTTAAATTCCGTCAATGTTAGGCCTCAAGAAGGAATTTGCCTTAGAAAATTTTTTATTCCTCCTCATTCATCTTGCCTGTGAGGAATTTTTATCAACTCATTTAGAGAAATTTCTTTCAAATGCTTTGAGTGCATCTTGTATGTCATGGAGGATATTTTAAATTTCAACGCCTAGCACATTCTCCATCTTCACCTTAGGCGCACCTCACACTTAGAAGAAATTATTAGCCACGCCTTAGCCAATTTCACCTTTCATTCATCCAACCTTGAGCGCATTTTATATGTTGAGGTGGACAAACGCCACTGCCTTGACAATATTCACCATTTCATCTTCTAACATGGGCGCATTCAAGGTAGGGAGAAGAAAGTCAACACTAAAGTATTCCCATCTTGTATAATGGCTTGGCAACCTTTTATTTGTTTTTATCCTTACTTTGTCTTCACATGGCTTTCTTTGGGCGCATTCAAAGGGTGGTGGTGGCTAGTCAACATTTGGAAAATCCCTCCTAACTTGAATGGGCGCATATTACATGCTTAAGAAGATGGGCGCATTTTATACATGATGAAGGATGAAACACCTTTGACTCCTTGACTTTCTTGTAGCATGGGCGCATTTTGAATGTGATGAGGGATAAAGCTTCTTTCCAACGCTTTGACCTTTTGACTTGTTTTGTCCTCACATGTCTTCACTTAGGCGCATTTTGCATGTCCAAGAGGATGAAAGTTTCAACGCCTTTGCTTTGACTTTTCTTCCTTGCTAATCTTGGGCGCATTTCTTATAGTGAGGTGGATAAAGTTTTAAAATTTTGTCTTCTTCCTTGTCCTTGCATGGGCGCATTTTGGTGGGTGAGGAGGATATTTCTTATACTTAGAAACTTTTTAAACATTTTCATTCTTCTTGAGGGCGCATATGAAAGGGTCTGCAGGACGAGACTTCAATGCTTTAGCAATTCCTCTATCTCATGCTTGTAGTGGGCGCATTTGGAGGTGGGAGGAGAATGAATCTTTCAGACTTAGAAATTTTTATCAACCTTTCAAGCTTGAGGGCGCATTTTAGATAGGCAGGAGGATGAAGCTTGATACTTAGTGTTTTTCCTGACTCTCCAGCTGAAGATGGGCGCATTTCTTAGGTCTTGCAGGATGAAACTCATGCCTTAGGATTTTTCTTTCCTTCTACCAGCTTCTCTGTCCTGCTATTTATAGTAAGTCCTCTGATTTCCACACTTTTGAAGCTCGGATCAATTTGAAATTTTGAACACGGGACCTTCATGACCTTGTCAACTTGTTCACACTACCCTCTGAGCTGACCTGCTAAAAATAGCACATTTCTGAAGGTGATTTACTATTTATAGTAACTGCTTGTTTCTAAGACCTCCATATCTCTGTTTGACTTGAAATTCGAATGGTGTGCTCCTCATCGGGTGACTTGCCTGTTGACACTAGCGCCTGCTACTAACTTACTATTTTTAGCCAGTTTCTGGAACGCCTTACTATAAATAGTAAGTGTTTTGATTGGCTTCAAATTTTACCAGTGGATAGCTTGAAAGATTCTGAACGTAGTAGGATACATCGGTTTTCGGAAATTCTGACTTTTTATGCCTCTTTTTGGGTTCCGATGCTGGAAACCCTAATTGGACTTGCATGTATATCAAACATCCTCTGTTTGTCCTCGTTTCTGTTGCATTGCGATCAGTTTGTGATTCTGAAGTGCTGGGAGGCGGCTGCCAGAGTGCATCTGCTAAAGATAGTAAGTTGCTGAATAAGTGATTATCTCCGTTTGCATGTCACATCACCGTGAAGCTCTCGAAAAACCTACAAGGAATCACTCAACATGCAAAGAAACCCTGACATGCAAACCTTGAAAATAGCCTCCGAAGGCTGAACTCTGAAAGTCGTTATCTCACTTTGCATGTTATACCATCGCGAAGGTCTCTGAAAACCCAGAAGGAATCTCCAGACATGCATTGAAAAACTCTGCATATAAATCCTAAAATCTGCTCTAGAAGCTGAACTGCTAAAAATAGCAAGTTGTCCGTTTCAGCTCAAATTTTACAGGCGAGGAGTTTGACATGTTCTGAATGCAGTGTGACTGTTGAAACTTCGAAAATGCTGAAGGAACGCCTAGTATTACACACTTACTAAAAATAGTAAGTTGCCATAATTTGATGAAATTTTGCTGAGAGCCTGCAGGAAGCATACTGAAAACAACCTTAATCTCTGTTTTCAATTTATTCAGCTTGTTTGACCTTAGATTGAGTAGGAAAGTACAAACCCTAATTTTCAGACTTAGCCGAAATCTTACATCCGACGGGCACATCCCCGGAAAGACAGACAGCAAAAAAGAGAGACAACGGGAAAACAAACAAAAATCAAGCCAAAAGACGGAAACAAAGCAAAAATTAGGGGTTCCCCATTTGCAATGGGCGATGTGTGAAAAAGGTCACAACAGGGATCCTCTGACCATATGCCCGCCCCTCTTCCTTAAGTGGTTTTAGGGCGCATTTTTGGTTAGAGTTGCTTTGATAGTGTTTTGGATTTGGCGCTAACGCTAATCAAGTTGGCCAAGTGTTGATGATTGTGTAAAACTGTGGCAAAAAATTGGTTAGCATATTTCAACTTCAGATCAAGACATCCCACCTTTCAGGATAGACACCAGACACAATATTTAACTTGATGCTTCTTTCCAAGTTAACTCACTGATCCACATCTCATTGCATGTCTATTTTGGAGTCATCTTTGTATATATGGAGTTCTCATTTAGTTAGTTTTCAGTTAACTGATGTTAGTTATCAATTAGCTCTCATATCAATAAGAACTTGTGTGTTGCAACGTCCATTTAGTTTAGTTTTAGTTCAATTAACTGATGTAGTTTTTCTAGTTAATTGTTACGTTGCATACATTTAGGTTTTAGAATAAATCTTGTATGCTTGCAAGACTCATGTTAACTCAAGGTGATTTTAGGGTTCCCTACACCTTCGAGCTTCTATAAATAAGAGCACCTTTGCTCATTTGTACTTTAACTTTTGCTCGTAATGGCGAACATGTTGTGCTCACCTTGCCTATAGTATCGCTATTCAGTATTTGTTCACTTAGTTAAATATAATGCTAGTTTGATCGTTCATTGTGTTGATAGGTCCTTCATGCAATTTGTTGTCCCAGTTTTATTCTTGTTGTGATTAATAAGCTTTGCTTCATATCTACACCTCAGATAGGGGTTCCTCCTCCTTGGGAATTTAGAAGTAGAGTTTATTGTTTGATGTTGTGATTAATAGTTATTCTTTCATATCTACACCTCGGATAGGGGTTCCTCCTCGGGAATTTAGAAAGAAGAATTGTCATTTAATTGTTGTTTCCAATAAGCTTGTTGCATATCTACAGCTCGGATAGGGGTTCCTCCTCCTTGGGAATATAGTAATTAAGTTTATCGTTTGATGTTGTTACCAATAACCTTCATATCAGCCTACGCCTCAGATAATGGTTCCTCCTCCTTGGAAATCCTGTTATAAATTTTATTGTCTAAACATTCCCTTCTCTTAAGTCCTCATGCTTTGTTTCTCTTGAGGAAATAGGATAGATTAAGCATTAAGTTAGTTGTAGTTAAGATCTGCAAAACCAAAGAAAATCCTTAGTTGTAGTGTATTGGTTTTCTTAACTTTGTGCCTCTTCTAGCTGAGTCAAAAAGATAGGATTTAGAACATTTACTTTTTCACGCATATCAGCAAACGAAGGAGCTTCCCCTCCTAATTTGAAGAGCAGTCATTACGCACTGTGCATAGTTGTTTGTTGCCAATACGCACCCCAGAGGTGCAAATTGTAACGCCAACACAACCATATTTAATTTGACAAAAATATATTGTTTTTAACGTAGAACGTAAACCTTATATTTAGAAAAAAGAAAAAAACAATTTAATTCACATAAATTTCATTCAATGCAATTAAATTTGTAAATTTTACATGATATAAAAAATTTAACATGCTAGAAATATTTTATGCTTGGGAAAAATAACTTGTAAATCCATAATTCCACAAAAAAATCGCTCTTTGAATCCCTTGTAAAATCCTTCCAATTTGCTCAACAATGCTGAAATGCCAATGTGCTTCTTTACCGTAGGCAAATAGGGTTTACAAAGCCAAAAAATCACATTTTTTAGTATTTTTTCACATTTTTACTGCATCCACATGTCATCCCTGCATGGCGTGAGTTTCTAGCATGTACTCATAGAGTACTTGCCACTTGACTTGCTAAAACTCACCTACAACTTGCCATGAAAACTTAGTGAGTCTACCTTGGAAAATCTGACTCAGTAAAAACTCATGAGTACTCAATGGCTCATTGAGTTGTTAAACTATGATTTAAACAACTACTAAAATCTAAGCAATAAACAAGTTTACTATTTATGCATATTGTACAATTTTATCATTTGGGGTTTTGCATACAAATGAAATACTTGAAAGTAAACTAGACCTATTTTTTTTATCTCAGAGGTTAGATCGCAAAACTTGAAAAGTTTTGTATCTCACCATGAGGACTTTTTATTATGCAACTAAACAATAACATGAGTTGAAAATAAATGCTTTCCATTGGTTAAAACAGAGACCAATAAATTGACAACAAAATGATTGATTAAACACAAGAAACACTCTACTAACAATATGAAACCTAGTGCAAGATTTGAAGGCAGTCATTCCTTAAAAGCATGCAAAACTACTTATAATGTAATGTCCCTAGGTGGAAATTTTGTAAAATATGCGATTTCTCTGATTTGTGCAATGCTGAAATTAAACAAATATGGGATATAGACAGCGAATTCCACTTCAATATTGCTGATCAACATCTATTAACAACAAGAATATGTAAACCCTAATACATCAAACATCATGGATATAGCAATACATCTAGCAATAGAAAATGCTAATATAATGTGACAGTAGACACAACTAGCAGATATACTTGTATAACAACAGAAAATTATGAGATATTTGCATATCCAAAGTTATAATTGAAATTGCAACAGGGAAGGTATAGTAGAAACCCTCAATTATTAATAACTGATCACAAAGTACAACAAATAGATGTATGGCAGCAGAAAAATAACTGATTATGGCCAATATCAATATCCAGGTACTCAAATAGATAATTTTCTGCTTAAATATCAATATTACTGATGGTAAAGTGTTACAAGTTCAACTTACACATGTAGCGATTGGAACCTTATTACACGGTACAATTGTACAACTGTCTAAGGCAAAAAATATTAAACGTTCAACAATATGCAAGTTGGTGCAGCACCCAAGATGTGGTATGGTTGGTGCTAGCAATGATATGGTGGTTGGAAAACCTAGTTGTAGCCAATAAAAAGGGCTGCACATCAGCAAAGATGCCCTCAAAATTCTTTGACAATCACCAATGATAAAATGCCACTTGATTTACTTGCAAATATTGTTTGATCCTGTCCTTCACAATTGAAATCTGCAAATAAATCTCAATAATCAGCACAAATGTGATCCTTTGATGGAATTACCTTATATAGACAAGGGGGTTTTTGTCTTGCAATCCAATAATAGAATCCAAGAGGGTTTTTATTTTCAAGTGCTCAATCTTTGAAAAAATAATTGATAACAACAACAAATAATGTAAATGACTAATTTACCCTCCTTTTATAGATTTCTTTTGCACCCTCAATTTGAATTTTCTTTTTCCTTCCGAAGTGTTTAAAAACATTTTTGCTTTTTTTCCCTCCAAAGTGTTTAAAAACACTTTAAAAAAAGATATTTAAGTTGTCCTTTTTAAAATAGAGTGACTAGGTCCAACTTAAAATATTATTATTAGATTTTACCTTAATAAAATTATTTTGAAAAGGGACATAACGTATAAGAAGTGAAAACAAGTGTTAAGAAAAGTTGAACCTAAATCTTCTTATTATTGACTTATCAAATCTCACAACAAAGCATAATAAACTGACTTAAAATTTTGAATGGAAACTTTTGTAGCATAAGTCTTGCATATATACTCATTAAAATTTATGTGCTAAAAATTTCTCAAAAAAACCTTTTAGGGATAAATTAGTAATATAATATTCCCAATACAAGCACTACTTTAAAGCAATTTAGTCCCTATATGCAAAAATTAGGAAATAAAGCTACTCAAAAACAACAATGCTAAAATAATTTAAAAAAAATACAATTAGCTTAAAATAGGTTCTCATCTTTGCTAAAAAAAAGCATAGGTCAAAAAAAAAAGAAAAGAAATAGTTATAAATAACTATTTTGCATCATCATCTAACTCAGTATTTGAATTTGAAACATTTGAATGATCCTAACTATTTTGCATCATCATCTCACTCAGTATTTGAATTTGAAACATTTGAATGATCCGGTGACTTGGGAGATGGCGTACAATCTTTTTTCCCATACAAGCCCAACTTTATCCAAAAACTCATCAATTTAAACAATTGAACGATTCTATGTTGACTCTTATTTATCAAGTATAGCAAAACAAAACTTCTACTCTCCATAAACAATATCTGAATTCAGGCAACTTGAGTTTGTATGCTGCAATTCTAACTACAATCTTCATTAGATCATCCATATTGCTGATGTTGAAGGTTGATCCTATCAACTGAGTCATAGTTAGCTTCTCAAAATTATTTTTCACTGCATCTTGGTTATCTTCACGGAGTGTGAATGGAAGAGGAGTGTAGAAATATAGATAACTTGCTCAGCAATTTGCAGCTTCTCTATGTTCTTACCAATTTTGGAAGTGATTTCTTGCAACTCAAATGCACTTGGCAACTAGCTATCCACTTAGGAATATAACTTTCAGGATTAGCTATTGCTTTCAATCTTATTAATTCCTCCACTCCCCAAAACTCCATTGGCTCCAAGCTAGTTGAAATGCTGCTACATGATCAAATACTTGCAGTCATGGAACACTTTAACTCAATAGATTGCCAAATAGTATCTCAGATCTCCCCTAGAAAAATGAATAAATCATCAATTGTTCTTGGACCATCTTCACAAAGATTCCCATTCTTCCATGTGACACCAATTCATCAAGTTGTTTTGGGGGTCCTTCATCTAGTCACAGTGGTGAACTATTTCTTGGCTCTGATATTGGATTCACAAAATGAGCAAAGTGTATTCTCAGTTCCCTGTTTTCTGCCTTTAAATTTTTTTTCACTTCACCATCTTTTCTAACATTTCTTTACCATTCTTGGTAGCAATGTGATATTCCTCTCCTACTTATAGGTCCTAGGTTGGCCTCTTAAAACTGGAAATCAGCAACCTGCACATATTCGACTTTTTTATTTGTGGGAGGAATGGTGGTTTTGGCAGTAATTTGCCCTTTCTCATTCTTCTTTAATTTTTTTTGTCTTTTCCTTTGTAACTTGGTTGGAAACCACCCTCACGTTAAGCGGCGGTGCTATCACTATCCTTCTCTTCCTGTTAAAAGTTCCTTGAATCCATTCTTCATTACTTGTACTTGGCCCAGAACTTCTACCTCCATAGCTATAATTTTCTTGTTAGGTTGAACCATCGGAGTAGGAGATGTATGAAGAGGAGACTTGGGAACTTCAAAAACCAAAGCTAATTATGTGAATGAGTGAAGGAGACTTAGTAACTATTTCAACTTTTAAGGCCTAGAAATCTCCTCAACCTCACTTTACACTTTCATCTTTCTTTTTTGATTTTCAACACTATCAGCTGAATCTCTCATAATAGGAACTGTGTCTATTCAGTCTTGACCTTTTTCTGTGTGGCTCTATTCCTACCTATTCTGTTAACTTCCCTTCCAGGAATCCTCTATCTTTCCATCACTGTCTTATTCATCCAATCTTCGGCAATGCCATCAACCAATCAACTGGAGATAATGTTTGGATATTTCCCCTTGACTGAACAAAATCTTGGAGATAGGAAATCTTCGCTTAAATCAACCAATTCGTTTGGCACTTACTTATATGGGAATTTTCTTGGCTATTCTAAGGTCATTCGGCTATGTCTTTGTCTACAAGCTGCAATTTGAATGTTGATTCAAGGGTTTCAGCATGTAAGCTGTAATTTACGCTATTTATAGAAGATATAATCCTCCTAGTACTAGGCTCTTAATGGTACACACATACTATCTCTAGTTTAAGGGATAGAATTGTGATAGGAAAAGAAGCAGCTTGGAAGAGTCCACTTTCTACTAGTTTGACAGCTAAATTGCTTCTTGCTCTGACTCTTGTCCATCTTCAAATCAAGTATATTCATATGACACTATCATATCCTGAACATGGTATTGTTGTGACCTTTTCACACATCGCCCCATTCAAAATGGGGACCCCTAATTTTTGCTCCATTCTGGTCTTTTGGCTTTGGTTTTTGTCTCTCTCTCTCTCCGTCTGTCTCTTTTCTATGGTCTGCGTTCTGGGGACGTTCCCGTCTGCAAGTTTCAACGTGATTTTGGCCTAGTCTGGAAATTAGGGTTTGAGTCTTCCTAGTCAGACCGAGGTCGAATAAAGTGAATATATTGAAAATTGAGCTTAACATTGTTGTCAGCATGTTTCCAGCAGGCTCTCAGCAAAATTTCATCGAATTCTGAGGTACTTACTATTTTTAGTAAGTGTGAAATTCAGGGCAATTTGTCAGCTATTTTGAGATTCTGATCGTCACACAGCATTCAGAGCGTATTAGACTGCTCGCATGCAAAATTTGAGCGAAAACAGACAACTTGCTATTTTTAGCAGGTGTGTCCTGGCAGCCGCTTCCCAGCAGTTCTGAATCATGAGCCGATCGTAGTGCCACAGAAACAAAGAGAAACAGAGTTCATTTGACACGCATGCGAAGCAAGTTAGGGTTTCCAGCTTCAGAGCCTAAAAATAGGCGTAAAAAGTCAAAATTTTCGAAATCCAGTGTAAACCACTGCGATCAGCGTCCTTCAGGCTATCTGCTGGTGAAATTTCAAGTCAAACGAAGCACTTACTATTTATATTAAGTCAATTTGGAAACTGGCTAAAAATAGTAAATCAGGTGCATGCGTCAGTGTCAGCCAACAGGTCACGTGGTGAGGAGCGCCTCATTAAAATTTCAAATCAATCGGAGCAGTGGAGCTACCAGAAACAAGAGTTTACTATTTATAGTAAACTACCTTCAGAAACATGTTAAAAATAGCAGGTCAGCTAAAAGTGGCAGTGTCAACAGAGTAATGAGGTCGCGAGGGTCTAGTGTTTAGAATTTCATGGCAATCTGAGCTTCCGAAGTATGAAAATCAAGAGGCTTACTATAAATAGCAGGACATGAAGCAGGCTGGCAGAGGTCAAGAAAAATGTCTAAGTCTGGAGCTTTATCTTCCACCACCTTGAAAATGCGCCCAGCTTGCCTTCAGATGTTTGAAAATTTTTTCTAAGGCATTAAAAATCTGCCTGCCACCTCCAAATGCGCCCAAGGCACAAGTGGTCAATGAAAGTCAACAAGGTTTATCCTGTTGGCATAGCAAAATGCGCCCAAGGGAACTCAGGAGAAAGTTTTAAAATTTTCTAAGTATAACTCTCATCCTCCACACAAGGCAAAATGCGCCCACTTCAAGAGTTGTTGAAAAAAGTTTCTAAGGCAAACGAATATCCTCCTCCCATGCCAAAATGCGCCCAAGGAAGAGTTGGTGCAAGATATTTGAATTTTTTTTCTAAGTATGAGTCTCGTCCTTCACACATGCTGAAATGCGCCCAGCTAAAAGGTGGTCAAAGCAAAGTCAAGCAAAGTTTATCCTCCAGCTAGGCTGAAATGCGCCCAAAGGCTGCCATGTGAGGACAAAAATAAGACGCTGAAAGGTCATTAGCTGAGGCGTGGTAAAAGTTGTCCTCCTCATCATGCATGGGTCAAAGATGCTTCATCCTCCTCTACATGTAAAATGCGCCCAAATGGGGCCATATGAGGACAAAAACAAGGAAGCTCAAAAGCCACATGCCTAGGCGTTGAAAGTCTTCATTACTCTTGACATGCTCAAATGCGCCAAGATTGAGGTGTAAAAGGTAAGTAAATGAAGTAAAAGGGTGAGTAAATTCCTCAATGGCGTGGTGAATACAAGGATAAGTGATAGGCGTTATCCTCCATCAAGTCCCAAATGCGCCTAAGGTGGTGGGTGTTGAAAAAAAATTTCCTAAGGCGTGTGAGGTAGTAAGGATGAATATTGGGCATGATTTTTTTTTTTGAAATTTCTCTCAAGTGTGTGGCGCCAGGGGTGATAAGTGATGAAGTGTTAGAAAATTTCCTAAGGCATGAGAAGTGTGAAAATTTTCTAAGGCGTGATTTTCCTCTTCAAGTCTAAAGTGTGTGGTGGTGAAGATAAATGATAAGGCGTGATTTTCTTCAAATGTGCTAAGTAAAGTGAAATATTTTTAAAAAAGTGTTGGAAAATTTTCCTAGGCGTTAGGAATTTTAAATAAAATTGCCTTACAAGTGTGGAGTTAAATGCAAACGGTGAGTGAAAAATAAAAGTGTGCTAGGCATGGATAAAATTATTTTAAGTGAAGTTGGTGTCTTTCTCACAGGCCAAAATTTTAAGGTGAAAAAATTGCTAAGGCAAAATTTTCAAAGTGATCAAAATTTTCTAAGGCGCAAATATTTTCTCCCTTAGAAAAATGCCTAAGTCTGGAGAGGTGATGGAATTTTCCTATGATGAGCAGAGTTGCCAGTGATGAAGTCAGTGAACGCCAGCTCCACAGGGTTGATAAAAAATTTCCAAGTCAGAGCAAAATTCTCGGAGGGGATCGAAGAACGAGAATAAATTGTTGAAAAATAATTTTCTAAGGTTCAAAATTCAGAGAAATAAAATGAACCCGTTCGTTGGGTACCCATGGATTCATCACGTTCTGAGGAAAATTTTCTTCTGGGTATCGAAGATTATCGATGAGGAGTTGATTTTAAGGTCTTCCACAGCTTGTCGAGGTTTCTGAGATAAAGATTTTGATGGGCACCAGGTTGATGAATTTTCCTAAGGGGAAATTTTAAAATTTTCTAAGTGTGAAGAAAATGTGTTCTCAAGGTGAAATTCTCCAGACGATGGATTTGAAAGGAATTGCCTAGGTGAATTTGTCCAAACTCTTCGGGAAGATAGTTTCTTAAGCCAGAGATGAATAAAATCAAGGTTGTCGGAGCTCCAGCAGGTGAAATGAATTTCTTGAAGATGCAGTTGAGGTAGATGATACGCCCTTGAGGAAGATCGGTTGAAAATTTGGCTAAGGCATGAAGAAAGTAAAGTTGTGCTAGAGAAGAACGATGAACGCTTGGAGATCAAAGCATGAAAATCCTGGTAAGTGAGTTGAATTTATATTATGAAGTGTTCTAATACTCTTCTCCTCGCTTGTTTTGCAGGAGGAATGTCGAGGCCGGAACACGATGTCTAGAAGTGGTGAAGCACGATGATATTACAACCCTCGAAGGAACGTCGAGACCAAGCAAGGATAGCTTAAAGTAATGAAGAAAGTACTCCAGGACTAGATTTCAACTTCGAAGGAAGAAAAGTTGCGAAAAATGGCTAAGTGTCGAAGAAACATTTCCAAAACTTAAGATGGAGAAAAGAATGGAAGCTTGGGCGAAGCCAAAGAACAACGTCAAGAAGAAGATCAAGAACAGTGTGAACGCGTCTGCAAACGAAATCTTCTAGAAGGATGATGGTGGACATTATGGCGCATTTATTACCCCTCTCCTTTGTGGCGGTTTTTAGGGCGAATATTGTTTAGGGCTGAGGTGGCACAATTCTGACCACTCTATTGATTGTAACCCTAGCCGTCTTTTGGGACTTGGCTAGCTATATAAAGGGGGAGTCCCCCTCATTTGTGATTCATTAGAAGTAGAGTTTGGACATCAGACTAGAGAGTAGAGCGGAGGTACTTTAGTTGTAATATCTTAGCATAGTAGTTTAGATTGAAAAGGAAGGAAAGTCTTCCCCTTGGATACTTTGTAAGAAGTTGTCATGTATGCTTTCATAATAAAAGAATTTTCATTGATGGTGAATTCTTCTTTGTTGTGAATAGTTGTTGAGGCTTCTTCGTCCTTCCAATTCACGTAGCATCTTGAAGTGACTTAAAATAGTTTTATTTTCATGCAAGTAGATGTTAGTTGTGGACTTGTGGTGTTAATTGAGGCAACTTCATTTTTATCCATACCACTAGCGGCTTGCTGACGGCAGGTTTGCCTTGTGTGGTCAACTGGAAAACTTTACAAACTTAACTTCGATTGTAATTCATGTGTTTGTATGCGTCGTTCTGATGGTGCTTACATGTTGAGTTATAATTTGAAAACCTCTTGTCACTCCCTTGAAGATTGCACCGACTTTGTGTAAGTTGTCCAACGTGAGGCGGAGCAGAGTCTGGTCGAAGTCTGTCAAGATTGATCCCACGTCCCATCCTTAGATAGAAGATAAACTTCTTAGGCCCTACACCCATTTAAATTCAGTTCATTTCTGGTTAGAATTAGGAAAATTGTGCTCATTTGCCAAATCCTTCGAATTACGTGAAAACCCTTAGTCTGCTGTCTGCTGTCAACCGTCGAACAATTGTGTAAGTCCCCTTGACATACCAGCAATATCACATCGAGCCAAACTGAGCCTATTCGCACTTGAGGAACCTTGGAGTTGAAAGCATGATCTTACTCGCAATCTTAGCATGCTGAATACTTTGTTCAAGAGAGGATAGAGCATCCGTTGGGAGACTTTATTCTGTGTTGGTGCGGTCTCAAAAACCACGTCAACAGGTATGAACTGTTTAATAAGAGTGTTTTAGGATCCAAGATATTTTCATGCAATTCCATCTTCGAAAGGGTCTTCTTCTTGCTGTTTGAGATTTGAAATATATGAAAACTTGAGAGAGTAACCTTGCTGTAACTGACAAAACAGCACTTTAAAAACAGATATTTGGTATAACAGCAGAAATAAATGCAATAATTTTTGAAAGGTAAGCTGGTATTTATGTTTAAATCTCCTTCACTATGCTGCAAATTTGACAAATAACCTTGGTGCCTAAAATCAGACCTTTACCTGCAAATTCAAGGAGAAACAAGAGCTTTCTGCTAAGCACAGCAGAAGTAAGAATTGTTGTGTGATTTTGAATAAGAAGAAGCATGTTTAAATAGACAACAAAAGCTTTAATCTCTGCTTTATTTCTAATCTAAGCTGACTAGATAAGATGGTTCCATCTTTTTGAGTGCTTATTGCTTTAAAACTTCAAGCTAGACATTTGAATGTAACTTGGCTGACTTGCTTTCCTTAGCTGTGTTTTTAAGGTGGCTTCACCACTTAAAAGATGTGATTTCTTCTTCTTTCATTTTATACAATTGTTTTGTTTTCTCCATCCATTTGTCATTTCATTGATGTGCTTTTCTCATGGTGAAGCCACTTGAAAGTTGCTACTTTCTTCATATTTTTAAGTTCTTCCTTTTCATGGTGGATCACTTAGAGGTCTATCATCCTTAGGCATGATTCAGTGTTGGTGGAGCCACTTGAAAAGTGCAACATCCTTTGACAATTATTAAACACTTTAAACTTTGTGTGCATCCTCCCATCTTTGCCACTTCTTATTCATGCCATTTGAATGGAGGGCTATGTTGATGTTTATAGCAGCGGGAGATATTTTTCTCTCAAATTTAAAATAATAAATGATTACCAAGGCAAGTTGGCCTTGATTACAAATGATATTATATCTTTTATTTCTCAAAAGAGGGAGACCTAGATGAAAAGTTGCCTAGCTTTGTATATATACAAGGTGAAGTTCATTCATTCAAATCATCAATTCATTCTTATTCCAATTCGCACCTTCAAGAAGGAGTTCGCATTTTAGCAGCAGATCAGACTTCAAAGAGATTCATATTCAGTTGTATCAAGTTCACCCTTGAGAAGGGTCTGATTTGTAAAGAAGATTTCTGCTCTTATTCGTTCTATATATAAGAGATATATTTTGCTTGGTTTTTCTCCCTCGAGAAGGGTGGTTTTCCCAGGGTAATTTGCTGTGTTCTTTGTTCAGTGTATTGTATTTCTGCTTATTTACATTTCTGGTCTAAAACTAACATGGTATCAGAGCGGGTTTAAGCAGGATTGGATCAGATTTGTTTAAGCAGCCAAGTCATCTCTGTATCTAGGGCAGTCTATCAAAGTATTGAAGATGGTGAACGGAGCCAAGGTCGAAGATAGGCTTGATGGTGCATCAAATTTCGCCTCTTGGAAATTCAGAGTTCGTATTGCCTTAGAAGAAAATGATCTTCTAGATTTCGTGGAAAATGATGTGCTCGAGCCATCCGATGATGCTGAGAAAATTCAATGGAAGAAGAATGGCATGAAGGCTAGGAAGATTTTGATAGACGTCGTGAAGGATCATCTAGTGCCGATTATCTCCAAGATGAAGACAACCGAAGATATGTTCGAGGTTCTTCAAGGATTGTATGAGATCAACAGTACCAGCAGAGCCCTTGCCTTGAGACAACAACTCCATCATATAAAAATGGCTAAAGGAGATTCAGTCATCTCCTTCTTTATGAAGATTGTTGAGTTGAGAGATCAGCTATGCGCCATTGGAGATATAGTTGAAGATAGAGACCTGGTTATGTTGGCACTAAATGGTCTTCCTCAATCTTGGGAGCCCTTTATCCAAAGCATTTGCGGAAGATCTAAGTTGCCCAAGTTTGATCATCTTCGAGCTGATTGCATTCAAGAGGAATCCAGATTGGTAGCAAGAGGAAATGGGTGAAGCTCTCATAATGAAGAGAATCATGTCCTTGCTGCTCAAGCTTCCAGAAGGAAAGGAAGAGAAGGGAGAAAAGGCAATTTCAAGAGGAATAGAGACAAAAAATCAGATTTTGTTCCAAAACCAAAGAAGAAGAAGGATCTCTCTCACATTCAATGTTTCAGGTGTGACAAGTATGGTCACTATGCTCGAGATTGCATATCAAAACCAAAGCAACATGCTTCTAGTGCAGATGTTGATGATGTGTCACCTCAAAAGGAATCTAGAGACGACTCGGGGGGATTTCTATTCATCTCCGCTCTTTCAAGCAATGTTCCCATTGACAATGACACTTGGTTGATTGACAGTGGTGCTTCACGACACATTACAGGATATCGAGAGCATCTTTCGGACTTGGTAGAAAGAGAAACCAACTTGCAAGTGATAATCGGAGATGATGCTTGTTATTCCGTAAAAGGAGCTGGGACCACCTCTCTTCATCTAGACTCTGGCATCCCTCTTCATTTGAGTGATGTTTTATTTGTACCAGGAATCAAAAGAAATCTTGTCTCCATTTCAGCATTGGAGGACAAAGGGTACCAAGTTGCTTTTTCTGAAGGGAAAGTTCTTTTTTGGCCTAAGAACTCTAGTATCAAATCAGCTCGTGTGATTGGTGTTCATCAAGAGAACCTATACAAACTTTCTATTCATCCAGTTCAAGCATTATTGCATGACTCTATCAGTTCGAGTGAGCTATGGCACAGGAGACATGCTCACTTACACTTTAGAGCTCTTCCATCCATAGAGAAGGTGGTTACTGGGCTACCAAAGCTCAGGCTGGAGCACAATGGCATTTGTAGAGGATGTGCACTTGTTAAGAATATCAAGAGTCCCTTTCATTGTAGTGATAGTAGATCAAAAGGAACTTTAGATCTTGCTCATTTTGATTTATTTGGTCCAATGTCTATGGCATCTTTGAGTGGATTTTGGTATTATGTGATTTTCATTGATGATTATTCTTGAAAGACTTGGATTTACTTCTTGAAATCTAAGGAGTTTGAAGAAGTTCTAGATAGATTCAAAGAATTCAAGGCTCAAGTTGAAAACATGTCTGGGAAAAGGATTAAAGTTTTGAGATTAGACAATGGAGGAGAATACACTTCCTGGAGGTTTCCGTAATTTCTACATTGAGGCAGGGATCAAGAGGGAGTTCTGTGTTCCATACAACCCTCAGCAAACTGGTGTTGCCGAAAGAAGAATAGATCCATAGTTGAGGCAGCCAAGGCTATGATTCATGATTAAGATCTACAGACTTTCCTTTGGGAAAAAGCTTCTAGAACCTCTGTGTATGTTTAGAACCAAAGCTCTCATCGAATATTGGGATTCATGACTCCTGAAGAGGTCTTCACAGGTGTGAAACCTGAGCTTAGTCATTTAAGAATTTTTGGTTGTCCTGTTTATATTCATGTGCCTAAGGATAATAGATCAAAGCTAGAACCTTTAGGCAAGAAAGGAATATTTGTGGGATATAGTGAGTCTTCAAAGGCCTATAGAGTCTACATTCTAGGGCAGAAGCAGATTGAAATCAGCAGGGATGTCTCCTTTGAAGAGGAAGTAGCCTTCAAAAGATCTAAAGGGTCTTACATGGAGATAGACAGTGAAGAGTAGGAGACTCCTTAGGATATGGACATATCTACTGATCATACTCCTGAGATTCAGAGGGAATCCAATGATCCAACCAAGACTATTGATCCAGTTGATCCCATAGAAGCATGCAGCTGATGGTAGCATTGAGAAGCACAAGGCGAGATTTGTGGCAAGAGGATTCTCTCAGGAGGGAATATATTATGAGGAGACATTTTCTCTTGTTGCTCGATACACTTCTATCAAGACAATTATTGCCATTGCATCTGCTAAAGGCTGGAAGTTACATCAAATGGATGTAAAGACTTCGTTTCTTAATGGTGTGATTGAAGAAGTGTACATTGAGCAGCCAGATGGTTTTGTGATTCATGGGAAGGAGTCTCATGTATGCAGATTGAAGAAGGCATTGTATGGCCTTAAGCAAGCACCTCGTGCATGGTATGAAAGGATTGATCGATATTTGATGAGCTTGGGATTCTCCAAGAATGATGCGGATTCCAATCTTTACATCAAGGTAGTTGATGGTGAGGCTTTAATATTGGTTCTTTATGTTGATGATTTATTTCTCACTAGAGTAGAGTATCTCATTGTCAAATGCAAGAAAGAGTTAGCCTCTGAGTTTGAGATGAAGGATCTTGGTCTTATGCATTACTTCTTGGGACTAGAAGTGTGGCAAAGACCTAATGAGATTATTCTAAGTCAAGGGAAATACACTATAGACATCTTGAAGAGATTTGGGATGATGGATTGCAAGTCCATGTCTACACCTATGGAGACAAATTTGAAGAAGTTGAGTGACTCTGCTGCTGGTTCAAATTTGATAGATCCCACCATGTATAGACAATTGATTGGATCATTGATGTATCTAGTCAATACTAGACCAGACATTTGTTATGCGGTGAGTGCTCTCCGCCAATTCATGTGTGAGCCAAGACAAATACATCTAGTTGCAGCAAAGCATATTTTGAGATACTTGCGTGGCATCGTGAGATATGGCTTGAGATATACTTCCAGTAAAGATCTAAAGTTACAAGGCTATTCTGATTCTGATTGGGCCGGGAGTGTAACTGATAGGAAGAGCACCTCTAGATGTTTCTTCAGTTTGGGGTCTGCCATGATTTCTTGGGGTAGCAGGAAGCAGACTTCTATGGCATGTAGCACTGCAGAGGCTGAATATATTGCAGAATGTGTAGCAGCTCAAGAAGCAGTGTGGCTTCGAAAGCTCCTTGCAGGATTGTTTGGGCAATCATTGGAGCCGACTGTGATTCATTGTGACAATCAAAGCTATGTGAAGCTCTCAGTAAATCTAGTGTTTCATGATAGGACAAAGGATGTGGAGATCAAGTATCATTACATCAGAGATATGGTGCTGAGGAAAGCAATTCAACTCAAGTACATTTGCACTGATGATCAGACGACCGATATTCTCACCAAGCCTCTTTCTAGAGTGAAGTTTGCACATTTCCGGGACAAGATTGTAGTGGAGAATGTTGCCCTAGCTGAGAGGGAGACTCAGCATTAGTGAGCTTTGCTATAATGCATATTTCTCTGAGACAGAGAAATATGAGGTGAAAGCCCTTGTACATCTCTAAGACGGAGATGTGGTTCTTTCCACACATGGGAGTAGCCATGGTGGACGTCATGTTGAGAGACTCCATGACGACATCACATTGAGAGACTACGTGATGAATCTTTTGTACTTGTGTTTTTCCACACATGGGAGTAGCCATGGTGGACGTCGTGTTGAGAGACTCCATGACGACATCACGTTGAGAGACTTTGTGATGGACACTTGTGCACATGTTTCTTTCCACACATGGGAGTAGCCATGGTGGATGTCATGTTGAGAGACTCCATGACAACATCACATTGAGAGACTCTGTGATGGACTCTTGTACATCTCTGAGACTGAGATGCGGTTTTCTACAATTGGGTGTAGCCATTGTGGATATCATGTCGAGAGACTCCATGATGAGGATTACTAGAAAAATACCTCCCTAGCTAAGAGGGAGTGTTGATGTTTATAGCGGTGGGAGATATTTTTCTCTCAAATTTACAATAATAAATGATTACCAAGGCAAGTCGGCCTTGATTACAAATGATATTTTTTATTTTTTATTTCTCAAAAGAGGCCGACCTAGATGAAAAGTCGCCTAGCTTTGTATATATACAAGGTGAAGTTCATTCATTCAAATCATCAATTCATTCTTATTCCAATTCACACCTTCAAGAAGGAGTTCGCATTTTAGCAGCAGATCACCATCTTTAGAAGCAGATCAGACTTCAAGGAGATTCATATTCAGTTGTATCAAGAAGAGATTTTCATCATTTATTGTATCAAGTTCGCCCTTGAGAAGGGTCGGATTTGTAAAGCAGATTTCTGCTCTTATTCGTTCTATATATAAGAGATATATTTTGCTGGGTTTTTCTCCCTCGAGAAGGAGGGTTTTCCCAGGGTAATTTGCTGTGTTCTTTGTTCAGCGTATTGTATTTCTGCTTATTTACATTTCTGGTCTAAAACTAATAGGCTAGAGGATTCATTAGTCATTTCCCAACCTTGTTCTCAGATTCAATTATTCTTCACTATAATATCTTAGCTTCATCTTGGAAACTATCAACCCTTTAAAAACTGATTAATTTTTTTTTGCCATTCCACATTTGTGATCAATCTAGAAGCACTGCTAGTAGTCAAACTAGGCCAAAACTTGACGACTTGGCAAATTGATATTGTAATGTTTTGTGTTTATCCCAAATTTATAATGACAATTGGTAATCTTTAGAAAGTGAGTGATTAAAGGAAAAATCAACCTTGACTAAGTGTCTCCTTGTGCATAGTATGCATTTCTAGATGTGTTGTTAATTAGTTAGCCAATCGGAAGACTGTAAAATCTTCAGAAAGCTTTTGTGAAGTATCTTTTTTATGTATGGATATATTCAAGTATTACTAAGTAGGCTTATCTAACATTCTGTAACTATCTGTTATTTCCTTGAATGTATGTGTAGAACCTAGTGTGCATTTGCATTTTGAAAAATATAGTATTTTGTGACACCTTCATTAAGGTGCCAATCACCATTGGTTGCTGTTATTAGATTTTTTGTATGAACTCAACAAATTTACTGTCCAATTGGACAGAGGCACTGATTTTCTATTGGCTCCATCTCCCCATCATCCTAATACACTCAAAACAACTCAATATAAACATCTGTTCAACTTAATTTGTGATAGTGTGTTCCAACTGCGACATCTGAATGTATATGGAAGCATAAGGAGTTATCATAAAACATATTCATAGACATTCATGTGGCAGATTATCTGTTTTAATAAGGTGCTTGACCTTGAATATCACAAATCAGCATAAAGTCACAAAGTGGCAACTGAAATAGAGGTGCATTATGTAATGGGTATAGTTTGTATCAGCGTAAGTGTTTAGTTTCTATGGTATTATCTATTGCAGCACCTTAGAGAAGCCCCCCTTGGTTTAGCATAGTCAGAAGTGAAGGAGCTTTTACCCACCTCAATATTTGGGCCAAAGTTTACCTACCTGATCAAAGGTTGAAGGCTTTGCCTTGAGTTTGGCACCCGACACTTAGGAAGAGGCTTACCTTTAGGGATTTGGACTGACAATTTTGATCAACACACCTCTGACATATTTTACAAAATTGTTAGGTGAAATGTCTGACATGTTGAATTCATTAGAAGAACTTGGCATATGTTGTATCAAGTTGACAAGTTTGTCACATTTCAAAATTTTCATGTCTATGTATTTGATGATTATGTAACGTGCAGAATTTATCTGATAAGGTGATTTCTCAGAGTTGGAAAGGTCCTTGAGGGTTTCATCCATACTCAAAGCCTCCATCAATTTTCTATATTTTTCTGTACTGCATCGTTCTTTCCCTCATATTTGAACATTCGGCCTTTTTCTTTGGAAGGATGTGTGAGTGAGTGTATATTGTTTGAGTGTTTTTATGGCAACACAAACCATAGAACTGAAATGCAATTGAATTCAATTATTTCTGTCCATCCGTTTTGGATCATAAGTCCCCAGCAGGGAGGCTTTTGGCCCCTAAAATCTCATGTATATTGAGAAGATGTGGAAGTTCTATATGTTCTATGAGACTTGCATTTTTCCTTACTTTCCATGGAATTTAATCTGATTTTATTTTCAATGGTGTTTTACCTGGCAGACGGTTCTCTTCTTGAAGATGCCCAATGCTTGAGTGCTCTTCTTGCTAGTGCCATACTATGCTTCACTTTGCGCGTATTGAGCAATTGCTTCAACTGGTTTCTTTTCCTTGAAGTCTTCTTTGCCCAGGTGGTGCCCATGACATTTTCTACAACATGGATTTTCCCTTGCTTATGCTTGCCAGATGATTTTCTTACAATTGAGAGCTTGCACCATTTGGGAAACTACTTTGATTAGTCTCTGTCATAATTTGTCCTTTCTTACAGCAACAAATTCTTATTGTAGGAAAGAACCAAAACAATTCAAATTCTAACAAACAAATATGTATTGGAGTACCTTTCATAAGAATGTAATATACATGCCTAGCTTCAATACCAATTCTTCTCTTGCTTTTCCAACATTTTATTATGCACCCATTAATGAAGTCAGCAATTACTTTTACAACTTTAGTGCTTTCCCACCTTTTTTGCCAGTCATCATGACCCTTCTCTTCCATTAAGCATTTTGTTGGTTGTGGATGTCAATCACCGCTTAATACTAAAGTCGTACCCAAATTAAAATCATTTCCATGTCTATTCCAGGTGTACATGTGCATACAACCACCAGTATGGGCATCATAACTAACCCTTAACTACCTGCAAACCTAATTTGTATAAATTTTAAGTGAATTTAGTCAAATTAATTTAATTATAAGAAGATAAAGTAATGCTACTTTAGTTTTTAGCAGAAATTAAATAATTCCAAATTTAATATTTACTTGCAACAAAATAAAATAATGGTTCAAAGGTTTTAAGCAGCAATAAAATATTTTAAAGTAAAACTTCATTCATTTCCTCCTAAGCGAGGGCCAATGGTTGATTGCCATATATGCCTTCAAAGGTTTTACACTTGAAATGAGCGAACAAAATGTAGTTTAACTTAATTTCATTAGAAAACGTTTAACTAAGGTCTAGTTAGAGATGACTGAGCCTTGTCAGCTAATCAGAAAAAGTTAACGAAAGTAAAGATAAATTATGGAAAAGTAGAGTGACTTAGAATGACCGATTCCAGATATTAGAGTTGAATTATGTAGTCCAGACATTGATATATTTGTTTCAGTTCACAACATAATTGCTGATATAAAGGTTTGGTTAATTGTAGGTGGTTGAAATTGTAGGATTCAGGGATTGTCGACCAGAGATACCTGAAGGATTAGATCCGAAATTGACTGCACTTATTTGTGATTGTTGGCACAGGTGATTTATGCTCAGTAATACTTCTTGCACTAAACGTTTGTTAATATTTTAGGTAAATAAATTTATATGTATTTTCGAGATAGTTCATAGTTCATACAAGTTACTCATGATTTCAATATGTACTATTTTTATGCATAGTGACCTTTCACAACGGCCATCTTTTGAAAGTATAGTACAGAGGATGGTGGAATTGATAAGGTCGCAAAACACATCAAGAAAGTGTAATACAAAGGATAGTAGAATTGGTAAGGTTGAAACACACATTGGTGACTAGTTCTTTTCAGAAATTAACTGATCAAGGTAATTCATTTGGACCACCTCTGTTCTTATATAGTCCAAGTTCATTTAGAAACACAATGCTTTTATGCTGTTGACATGTAAAAACTTAATTGATTAATTAGTTCATAGTATGCATACATATGATATAAAATTTCTCTTTTAGAAGCGTGGAATGTCAACTGAGGCTATCTAAGTTGTTTGATTTATTCATGTGCAGAAATGCTTTTGCAAAAGAAACACATTCCATGGAAATAACAGAGGTGTACATTAAATCACAGAGAGGAATATATGAAAATGTAGGTCAATATTATGGACTTACAATTGGAATGTTATATTTAATATTCATTAATGTCTCTTTAAGCGTCTAAATGTAGATTTTCATATTATATTTATTATTAATTGAAACCATGATAAGATTAACTCATGGAGAACACTTGCATAAATATGTATAGAACTCTATATTATTGATATACATGATTTTATGCAGATCATTTTTCTGTTAATTGTTGTTACAAACAGATTATGAACAGCACCTTCATTTCTTGTTAAGTCTATTTGGGAAAGAATGTCTACAATCTAATGTTAAATGAGGGCACTCGGTAGTGGGTTGACTTTAAATTCTCTTCTGATATATAGAATGTCATTAAGTTGACGTATGTGCTGGAATAATAAACTATATTTTATATATATTATATGCTCAGTTTACTTATACTATTAGAGTTCGTATACAAGAATCTTGAAACCACAATGTTACTTTGTGCTGTGTGTTGAAGAGTTGCTAGACAACAATTGGCTTTTATGTCCAAATAAAAATAATGGTAGATAAAATTTTGATGTATGAGTTTTTATCATTTGAATTGAACATTGCTTGTGTTTTGCCATGGCATATTATTTCATATTTTAATAATTATTCTGTGTAAAATATAATTTTTATAACAAAGTTGAAATTTATTAATTTTGTAAAATTAGTTAGCATAAAATGTTGGAAATGTTGTCATTAATGTCAAAGCTAATGAACAAAATTGTTGTGATTGATGTCAAAGGTGTATGGATGAGATTAGTAGCAAGATGAGATTTCCATTGATATCAAAGGAGCAAAAGACAAGTTTGGAAGTGATGATACGAGTGATGCTGAAGTAGTAGATGTTGTGTCAGAAATGAAATGAAAGAAGTGTTACACCCCGTTTATGTTTTACTAAGTTACTTTGAACTGTTTACATTAAAATGCATTTTGAAACTTGACGACTTTATATTATTTAACATTATGATGAGATTATATGTTATTGAATCAAGATTATGATGCCGTGATTTTTAACAGCTGACTATTTGAATGATTTCTAAGTGAAATGTAAGACGATTTTTCCTGCCACTGGAGAGAGGAATATAGTCTTCAAAACAAAACAGGATATGCCATTTGAGTTTTCGTGCACACTCGCGTCGGTCTACACTAATCCTATCGTTGAGTCAATTTGTGTGTTATGTTAAAATTGAGTTGTATCAAATTGAGTCATTAAGTCTAACCTAGTCGAGTCTTGCTTATTCTTTTCCGAAAGGAAAATAAAGTGAATTATGTTATGAATTTCAAAGTCCGTTGGTTGGCTAATCTTGTATTTAATCACAGATAAATTGATTAGTATGAAATTGTGTTAAACCGCAATATATATATATAAGTAAATAGTAATTTTAAATCTGCATTTAGTAAAGCACTTCAAGAGGCAATATAGCCTCCACCAAAGGCTTGAAAGATGGCATTAAGTTGGCATTAAAACCAATATAGTGGCATAATTAGCGCCACATTTTTCCTTGTTTGTTAAAGCCACTAACCCTTTATCCCCCATGCAGTTGCTTAAGTCCATTTTTTGTTTAAAATAAGCAATTAGAGTGTCCTCATGAAATTTTTTATTTATGAAAATAGGATAATTTGGAATCTTTTCCTATTTTTGTGGAGCAGCTACTACTTAGGAATTGAAAATAAGTTGTGAAAAAATGGGAGGTTGGAAATAAATAGCAAATGTATATTGCTAAAAATCTACATGGTTCCACAAGTTTCTTTGCCTCTTTCTTAAATTTCCTTTCAAAAAATTCCATTTATTTACTGCACAAATCATTATTAATACTATAAAAATAAATTTAAGATGACTGCTTAAATACAAGCAGAAAAATCTAATATTCATGGGACCACCAGCTCCACAAATAATTCCAAAATAAATTGAAGGGTGACTATTAACCAAAAGAGGCCTAATGACAATACAGAAGGTGTATGAGCTCTTCTAGGGTTTTGTGTTTTCTGCGGTCACCCTTTTGTGTCATATTGCACATCCTGTGCAGGAAAACTGTACGACCGCATTTAATGTGGTTTCTTGTGTTAATATGCCTTCAACCGGCTCTAACCCAGCAGTTCTTGCTGGTGTTAGCGATCTGACGGCAATAATCAATGGCTCCTCCTCTGAACAAACGTCCCCGAAAATTTGTTCTGAAAGTCTTTCACAAGGTAAGTGCTCTGATTCACCAACTGATGTGGTTTTTCCTTTACAAGATTTTGATATTGCCTGTAAATGGCTTGAGCAGTACACCCTTGTTGGGTATTTTGTTGGGAGAACTCCCCCTGAAAGTGTGCTTAAAGATTGGGTTAACAAGGCCTAGATCCCTCATGGGGTCCGCCTTGATATAGTCCAAAATTTAACCAAGGTTTTCTTTTTGTTACGCTTTGCAGAGGTCAATCGTGTGCAGGCCATCTTAAGCCATGGGTCCTAGTATGTCTGGTCCTCTGTTAGTTTTTCAAGCTTGGACTCATGACTTTGCTGTCTCGGACGACACCAAGTTGCGGGTGCCAATCTGGATTGAATTTCCTGGTCTACCTTTGCCTTGTGTGCCTTTTTTGAATAGTATAGCCTCCTCCTTGGGGAGAGTTATTTGCATTGAGCCAGACAGGTTCTTTCAGGCCCGCCCCCAAAAGAGGGTTTGTGTGGAAGTTGACCGTGTCATGTCCCCGATTTTTGTATGACGTTTAGAAACATAATTAAAATAATTAATCTTGTGATATTGCATAATTGTAATTGTCCAAGACAATATTACAATTATAAAATCATCATAAATGTTATTATGATATATAATAAACATTAAAGTATATAAAATAAATATAAAATATTACCTATAAGTCAATATTATAAATTATTAATAATAACAATAATAATAATACATTATTATCAATTATAACACCATAGCTAATAGATTAAACTAATGATTTAAATATTATCCTTCATTGATTAGAATAAGAATATGTAAATGAAAAGTCGTGTTTCCTTTGAGCGATCCTTCGACGCATATAAGAAAGACAAAATCATATTTCACTCAGGAGATATTATTTTTGTTGGGGATAATTGGATTCAAAAGGAATGAATCAGGAATTACCTTTGGGGACCGAAATCTAGAAAGATAAAACGAATAAGGGAAGTAATAAAACAGATATACTCATATCGCTAGGTTAGATTTGGTCATTCCGTCCACCGGAAATCTCACGAGCAGATATATTTGTATGCGCTTTGCCAAGGGTTATCGTCGGGAGATGTCATCCTCAAGTCTGGAATGGAGGCTTGAACCACAGTACATCTAATTTACCGTCAATATCTGAAATCTGGAATCATCTGATTGAGTTGAAGAAAGGAGGGATTAGTGTGAATAGCCGTTGTAAAATCCAGTTCCTTCTATAGTTCATGTCTGGTCAATATCTTCCATACTCGGCATTACGATCACCATAATAATATCATATTGATGTCACCTCTTCCTAAGAATGGAGAATATAAAATATGTAGCTTAAGGTGCTGACAATAATATAATAGGACCAAGGGATGATAATCGTTCTGAGCCACCTCAGTCCACAGTGGGTTCCCGTTAACTGCCTTAGGGATGCTGTCGATTAAATTAAAGACAACGATTACCTCTTCAAGGCAGCATTTGGTATGTTAGAAGATGGGGGTGATCAAGTCAAAAGGCATCGAATAGAGGGGAGGATGGAAGAACGGTAAGTAATATGTTGGACAAATAAATGTAAGTGCAATCATCAGGTAAGGGTTGATTATTATTTAATTATGCATACATGGATATAGATAAATTGTGTAATGAATAATATGGCGTAGATACTATATATGCATATATGAATAATGATATAGGGAAGAATATTTATTCATTACTAACATGACGATATTGAAATAGAATACTTACATACATAATCATATAAAAATAAAGATATGTTTGTATTTATAAATTGAGTTAGTTAGAAATGATAATATATACTTAGACTATATGGTGTTTGCAATGTTTATGGAACCTCGTAAGTCATAACGACTCTATGATGGTGATGAATGGTATAATGGAATTCCATCAATGATTTCTTCAAAGATGTTAAATATTTATCCTAATGCACTCTGAAATATATATTAGTCGAAAGTTAGTTAGGATGAGCAAGGAGAAGGGAATGCCTGATCCTTTGACAAGATTAAAGAATTATGTCAGTTTCGATCTAACCGAATGTTATCACTGTAATTCATGGGTTTTTTTGTTTCTAACATCTCTAATGTCTCTTCAAGAAACACTGTGAATGCAAGATTCAGGTTTAAAGTTTTTCTACTAGGAAGGGGACATTACAGACCTTTCCAAATATTTAAAAGACTCCATTGATATTCAAATTGGAGATTTCCATCACACCCAGAAGGTCACCTATTTTAATCTGCCCAATATGTGCTATAGGTGTTAGTCTGCGGACCACAAGATAAAGGATTGCCCTTTAGCAATGCCTCGTACACCTTCTCCGCCCCGAGATGCTGAAAAGCCTCATTTGGCAGCTGCATCTGCTGCCAAACCTGATGCGAAATGGACTACAGTCACGAATCGAAAGACTAAGTCCACTGGTTCTAGGTCGGGTCCTGTGACCTCTGAGCCAGTGAAAGATGTTTCAAACCCTTCTGTGAAGGGGAAAGAAGTTCCAGTTGGAGTTGATTATGTTTCGCAGCAACCTAGGCCAAAAGCTACGCCTCAGCCGGCTGCTATCATGTTAACACAGCCGAATGTGGCTTCACATCCGAATGTGGCTTCTCCTGTGATAGGAGCTCACAAGCGTTCTCGCAGCCCTTCACCTCATAGGGAAGAAGGGGAATATGTTCATGAAAAATGGAGAATATCCTCCCCTTCCATTCAGATTGGATCAATTCTGGTAGAATTTTTACAGAGTCGTTTCTCTTCTCTAAATGAAGAGGAATCGAGTTTCGAAAACATGGAGGAGTTTCACTCATGAAGTTCCTCTCATGGAATGTTCGAGGTCTAACAAACCTCTCTAGAAAGTATTATGTCAGGAATACCTTGTGCAAGTATTCTAGTGTTGAAGTGCTTTGTCTTCAAGAAGTTAAAATTTCTGGTTTTCTGCTTGCCGCAGCTAGTCGTTCTATTTGGCCAGTCAGTAAAATGTTTTGTACTACCCACGATGTTGGGCGTGGCGGAGCTGTCATCCTTTTTGCCCCGCAGTGGCACTCCTTTGTGGTCGACCACGGGTCTGATCCCACTCATTGGCTCGTCTGGATTCTTCTCAACATTGATAATCATTCTTTTGGGATTATTAATGTCTATGCTTCTAATGATGTTGTAAAACACTCTTTGCTCTGGTGTTGGATTGCTGATTCTTTACCAGCTACTACCTGGTTACTCTGTGGGGACTTCAATATGGTAGAAATGGCGTATGACAAAGATGGCACTCTACCATTCAAATGGACAGCTGGGGAAAGGGAGGCGTGGTTTTACATGCACAATAAATTGGGGCTGTTTGATCCCAATATTGGTCGTTGCCATTCTCATTCTCTCTAGCACACTTGGTGCAATTACCGAGCCGGTTCTGATAGATTATTTAAGCGCCTTGATCCTGCCATGATCTTGGCGCAATTTTTTTTCTCATTTGACAACTCTTCTCTCCGGGTTAAGCCATTAGTGGATGTGACTTTGGCAGATCATTTCCCCATTTCCTTTTGCATTGAATGGGAGACTCAACAGCCTAGTACGTGTAAAACTTAATTTTTTTTAAACACGTCTTTACTCTGTCACAAGCCTACCCTGGCCCACATTCGCAAAGTTTGGAATTTGGAGTGCAGGCCAGCTCATCATATAGGCTGGATTTCTTGGTGGAATGAGGCTATCATCCGCGCGGCTAGATTTTTGTGCATTTATGGGCACCAGTTGGCTATTTTTCGCCGACGGTCTTATGAGGCTACCACCACTGAACTCTGTGTTGCCTTCAAGGCTTTGGCGGCCAGCCCCTTTTCTCCTTCCTTACAAGTCAGAGTGGCAGAGCTAAGGCACAAGAAACAAATTGTTGACAGTTTTGATGTTCGAGAAGCACAAATCAAAGCCCGGTTGCACTAGCTAAAAGTTGGTGATCATGCCTCCAAAGAGTTTTTCTTGGCTCTACGTGCCAGGCACTCATCCTTGGGCATTAAAAAAAAAAAGATGGTGCTCAGGTGCTCTCTGAGCTGCCTGACATTCTACAGGCCTTTGTGCGTCATTATGAGCAAGTTTTCACTGCACAGGAAGTCACGCTTGTGCGACAGCAAGCCCTTCAGGATTGCCTTGCTGTTGTGCCAAATAAGCTTTTTTTAGTTCAGAAAAAATTTTGTGATCAACTTTTATCTGTTGATAATCTTAAAGAGGCTGTTTACTCCATGGCTGATGACAAAGCCCCGGGAATTGATGGGTTCCCTTGTGAATCCTACAAAGTCATGTGGGACGATATTGGGCATGATCTGCATCAAGTTTATTTAGAAGTTTTTCACTCTAATTCCCTAGATAACTTAATCAATAAAGGTAACATAAAATTCATACTTAAACCGGGTGACCCATAAGACATCTGTAATTGGAGACCTATCACGCTTCTTAATGTCTCCTACAAGATTATCGTCGAGGCTCTGGCTCTTAAAATCCGCCATCTTCTACCTCAGATTGTGCGCTCGGAACAAACTGGGTTCATCAAATCCAGATTTATTTTGGATAATATCATTGTTGTTTGGAAAGGCATGCAATGGGCCAGACGCTCAAACTAGAAAGCCGTGTTCATTAAGATTGACTTTGCCAAGTCTTATGATTGTATTGAATGGCCGTTTATTCTTGCTATGCTACAAGCCTTGGGTTTTGGGCCCAATTTCATTCAATCTGTTTGAATGCTCTTTGTGGATGCCTTAGCTTGTATCACCATCAATGGTCATCAATCCTCTGCCTTTGGACTCTTTCGTTCCATTAGGCAAGAGTGCCCGCTGGCCCCCTCTTTATATGTGCTTGCAGCTGAAGGTTTTGGCTATCTTTTGGCCAATGCAGTTTCCCAGCAGCATGTCAAGGGTATTTCTCTGCCCAACTCTCAAACTCAGCTTGTTAATGGCCATTTTGTTGATGACTCATTCCTCACCCTTCTGGAGGACAAAGATTCCATTGCGGCGGCTCTTGAGTGCCTTACTACCTTCTGTCTTACCTCTGGCTCTACCATCCAGTGGCATAAAACTTTGTGTTATCGACAATCTATCTTGCCCTCACTGCAGTGGCTGCAACAGTATGGTTGGAAATGGATTGGGCCTGGTGAAGTTTTTCGGTTTCTGGGCATTCCCTTTGCCTTTTAGGCTTCTCAAGCTGAGTTTTGGCAAGCCGTGCTCTCCAGAGTTGAGCAGAAGCTTACTTATTGGGTTACTAAGCCCCTCTCTTTAGTAGGTAAATTCCAGGTGTGTTCCAAAATCCTGGCGGCTACCCATGTTTATTATTCTTCTTGTTGGGCTCCCTCCAAAGCTGACTATGGCAAGCTTGAGAAGCTGCTTCGTGATTTCCTCTGGGCCTCCTCTGAAACTCAGAGGGTTTCATTGTGTGGCTTGGGAATTTTGTTGTCTTCCCAGAGATTCGAGAGGCCTCAGGTTACTTTCTACCCAACGGCAAGGGACTACTCTATGTTAAATGGATTATTCGTGCCCTTATTGGGGATGAGGCCTGGAAAATTCTTCTTAGGCATAGTATTCAATCCGGCTTCTCTATTCATAGACCTGCCTGGAAGGGGATTGGCTTTCAAACCCTTCTGGTCATGAATGAACCAGTCCAGATTGTTGGGACTTTTGTGGCCAAAAGCATCTGGCGGGCTTGGGATGTTGTCAAACCTTGGCTTCGTTGGGTTGGCTCTTGTTTTCGAGATGGGCTTTCTCTTAACCAGCACAATGTTTGGTGGTCGCCTCTTTTTGCTAGCAATGGTCAACCGTTGGCTAAGTTGCTAGGGCTTAAGGCGCTCAAATTTCACAAGAAGGGTATCCAGACCCTACAACAGATTTTTTCCAGACCCACCATGCGTATCATGTCGTGGGATACTTTTCGTACTCAGTACATGCTTCATAACTAGGACCGTGCTACTTTTGATGGTCTGGTGAATGCCATTCCTGCTGAAATGCTTCATAAGGTTGGAATTCGTGGGACCAAACCTTGGTGGAAAGACTGGAAGTGGTATCCAGACACCCCTTTCAGGAATTACAAGCCTCAACTTGGTTATAGGTGGCTCTCACCACATTTTCCTATGATTCAGTGTTTGAACCAGAGGTGGCTTCTTCAATCTTCCGCTCATGTCTGGCGTAAAAGATTTGCTGCCACTTGGTCTGCAAGTGTTGAGCCGAAGCTTGCCCACTTTTCCTGGTGTATTCTTTACCAGGGCTTGCCTGTGGGCTCTCGGCTGATTCACCTGGGGGTCCGAGACCCTCGCTGCCCTTTTTGTGGGCAAGCTGAGAATTTTAAGCATCTTTTCTGGTTTTGTCCCAAAGCTCAACAACTTTGGACTTGGATTCATAACTTTTTTCGGCCCTTTCGGCCAGAACCTTTCTCCTGGCATATGGTATTGCTTGGAGATTCTCCCAGAATTCCTGCAAAATTCACCTAGATTTGGCACACTTTCAAGGTGGAAATTCTCTTTAATATTTAGAAGGACAGAAATGTTTGCATTTTTTCACATTCTCAAATGGATATACATGTATCTTTATATACTAAAGCTATGATTTGCTCTAATGTGCTTTTACAGGTTCAAGTGCAAGCTAACAAAGTTGCACTTGAGGTTGCTCACCTCCAGGTTCTCCTGGACCACTGAGGTAATGCCCCTCGTACTGTTGCTCGGGTCCCTGCTTCACCCACCTCTTCCCGCGGCTGATCGTCCTCTAGGGGCCGGTAGCGGAGTGGCTCTACGCGTCCTCGTTCCTAGCCCCCGCTTCGGCGAAACCACTCTCCTCCGCCGTGGGCTACTCAAGGGTGGCCTTCTGGTGGTGCTTCGGGGAGTGGCGGCGGTGGTTCCGGGTGGCCCTCTGATGATCCTCCTACTTCTAGCTCTGGGTGGCCAATTATTGGTAAAGCGTTCCCGCGTATGGCGCTTGCAATCTCGCCCCGGCGCGAGGAAGAAGATAAAGAGAAAAAAGATACTGATGATGGTTGGGGTCCTCCTTCTGATGTCACTCCAGACCCCGCTGATGTATGGGGGAAAAATTTGGATGACAAAGACCCTTCTAGCTCTGCTAACACTACTCTAGCCGCTTAATGGCCTTTTTATCTTTGTTATTTTTGGACTTCTGGGCTTAGCCCACGTAATCTGTTAATTTTTTGGGCATTGCCCATGTGACTCTTGGGGTGTGCCTTTCTACCACCCACCCTTTTCTTGTGAATATGTATCTTTATATTTGAATTAATATAGATAGCTGCCTATTCATCAAAAAAAAAAAAAAACTAACTGTATGGTCCCATGGGGCAGCTTGGGCTTCTATTTTCATGGATCAAGCGGTCCCATGGAGCAAACAAAATTATGCTACAGGATTAATTGGAATCTCCTCCTGCAAAATAGCAGCTCCTACCTTTTAGGACTGCAAATTTCAGCGGGGGAAATTGAGGTGGGGTTAGAAATTGCCCCTACAGCTTAGGAATTTTTTAGGAATATTTTTTGCCACTTGTCTATCACTTTGAATTTTAAATTCCTAAAAAAAATTAAAAAATGAGAGAATTTTTATTTGTTTATTAATTTTTATCAAATTACTCTACTTCGTCCCTTGATTTTTGGAGCTCAAACTTTTAAGCTGAATTGCAAAATTGAATTCATGGGACCACCATCTTTAAAATATTCCTAAAAAATCTTAGCAGCACTGCTGAAATTTTTTAGGAAGCCCCCCTCCATGGGACCGTACCCTAAGCAGTGCATTTCAAACTGGATTTTAAGTGCCTTTATAAAGCCACTAAAGCCGTGGCATTAAGAGTTTAAAGCTGTTTTTGTTTAGCCATAAAAAGTGGCGAATGGCTTGTTCAACCGAGCCTTTTTACGGGGCATTGTTTACTAGTTTTAGAATTGCATTTATGGTGTATGGGTTGCCAAACATTAAAGTTTCAGTTGGAAATAATTGCCAACGGTTGGGAAAAAGGCCGCGGGCTTTTGAGTAAGAAAAGAGGCTTATCAATTTTGATTATGCATTGTCAACCTTGGAAAAACACGGAGCAGCAACTGGGTGAGGAATTTGAGAGAATTAGAAGATAGGAAATTCGTTTTGCTTATCTTTGTTTTATCTGCATTATAGAGGAAGGTGTTGGCAGCTATAATAAGAGGGGAATACTGTTTTATTCTCTGACTATTGGCAATATATCTGTTGCTAAATTCTCCTTGTTTAAGCTGCGACAGAGTGGGAATTAGCAGCAACTTGTATTGGCAATGTTTTTCTAAATTTTTCATTGCTTGCTTTGTAACTTTTTGTGAAGAACAAGAAGTTGAAAAAAGGGAGGTTTTTACTTCTGTGTTTCTGTCCATTACTGAGTTAGAAGAGAACAGTGGCAGGCGCAAGACATGGAAGATTTTTGTTGTTGATTCAACTCCTGGCAGAATTTCAAGTCTGAGTTTTTAGCTTCTGTGAGTCGAAGTTTTGGGAATATTGTGTTAATCATAGAGACTGGTTTTGGTGCTTGAGTGCAGAGTTGCAGCATTAATACAGGCATGATTTTATTTTGGCTTAGTAATTAGATAAAGTTCCAGATTGAAGGGAACTATATGGATTTTATATTTTATGCATGAATGTATCTGAATTCTTCAAGAAAATTGTGAAAATTAGAAGGTATTTTGATAAAAATTAAGGTTTCATAACACTGTTGATGTTAATAGCCGAATAGTTACCTCTTCCACTTTCTTTTTCAGAATAATTTAAAAATATGGGTTTATGTAATCATATATTTACACATATATAGGTATGCAATAGATTTTGAGAAGTCATACTGAAACTTTTATATATATATATGAATAAACATAAGAGTGCAGTAAGATTACTTTGGTTATTATTTATAAATTGGAAGTCAAGCTGAATGCTACATGGTATACTATCTGAAAATAACCAGAATTATATACGCTGTACATTGATTAAGATCATAGGATATTTTTGTGTAAGAAATTAAGATATAAGTTTGAGGGTTTCTTTGTTGAGTTAAATCGATTAAAATCAGTTTTAAAAACTGATTTGTTGAAGAAGTTTTAAACACTTGATCAAAGTATTTCCTCAAACAAAATAGATTGGTATTTTAGACTATACAAAAACTAGAATTGATAATGTGTTTTCAAGCTTAGAACCATAAAGGAAATCAATGAAAAGTTTGAACTATATATATTTTACATATTTTGACAAGTAGTCATTATTTAAATACGAGGCCGAGTGTCTCGATTCGATGACATTGTGTCATCATTATTAACTAAGTGTGCATAAAAATAAGAGAGTAGTTTGCTCTCATGGATTGATTTAAGGACTTGAACGAGTGGCAATTGCCAAGTCCCAAATTCTTACGAGAACGTAACATGGGTGTTCAAAGTCAGAAAATCATAACCAACCTAATCGTTTACCAACTTAGTGAGTCGTCACATTATGATTAACTTTATGAAAAGTCAAACTAGTCAGTCAACCAACCAGTTTGAGTTAAACCTTAGGTCATGATGGTTTCCAAGTCAAGTTAGAGGTGTGTGAACATACAACTCCACTTTTTAAGGAAGTGATTGAAATGTTTTCAAAACTTTGGCAAAGTAATGCAAAAGTCTTTGCTTGCATTAATCGGTTCACTATGATCCAAATTGCATAACCAGTCAAATTGGTCATACTTAGTTACAAAAGTCTATAGTTGTATGGTCGACTAGTTATGTAAGACACAATACTACTTGTGGGTCCCTTGGTTTATACTTTTTGTGAAGGGTCGGACTACTTCTAGTTGGAAGGTGTGTGAAGGATTGTCAATCTATGGTTGGAGGTGAAGCACTCGGGTGATGCTCTCCCTCTTGCAGACGACAATATTGAGGCTTGTAAAACAAAACCTTAGTCCAAATATGGAAGACTTGACCTTGAAACTGTTGTAATTTGTAAATTTGTATATTTGATAATTTATCATGTGTGAATTCTAATTGGAAAGTTCTATTCCATTCACAAGTTGGAATGTAATATTATTTCAAATTTAAAAGATGTTTTATTCCTTCATATTTGAAGTGTGCAATAAATTATGTTTGAAAAATAATCTTTTTTATATTCTTATTTTTAAGTAAATGTTTTTATTTACTTCTATGGTAAAAATTGAAGTAATTACTATGTTGTTTGAGTTATTATGTTACAAGAAGTTAGTGAGATAGAGATTACAATAGCAAAAGAGGTTGAAGACATTATTAATACAAATGATGAATTCATAAGTGATGAAGAAGATGATTCAAAATTCAATGAAGAGGATAAAGTAAATAGTGATGCTTCTATAATGATAAAGGAAATCATACATGATAAATTTTGATTGTAGTTGAAAGAGAGTCAAATTATTGACCGATTTATTATGGCAATGTTGGGTCTATATGGGAGACTTATTATTAATTAATTGTAGGCCGGCTTCTTTCCAAGATATGGAGGATGAAATTGGATTACATTCATTTTTACTAATAAGGGAAGTCAAGTCAAGTTAATTATCTCATGTTGGTTGACTATGGAAGAGAAACAAAAATGATATTATATGGGTCGACTTTATGAAGACAAAGGCAACGATTAATTTTGTAAAGATGGTTGAATCCTTTATGGACATGAAAATAAACTAAATTTAATTTTGTTTTAAAAAATCAATCGCCTTTGGCACCCAAGCTATATTTCATTTAATTTATAACAAAGGAAATCAAATTTAGTTTATGATGCGATTAGTGTGAATATATTAAGTAGAGTGGTGATTCTTAAAAAGGGCAATGATTCATTTTTGAAGAGATGTGTGTTAATAAGAGTTGTCTCCTTTGAAATAGTTGCATCCATTGATGGAACTCCTATTCAAGAAGATATATGTGATAGTTGTGGAATATTTGAATGATGTGTGTGAAGAATAAAATATATATCAGATATACACCAAGAAGTTAATGCGAAGAAGAAAGTAAAGTATGCATCATACAAATATATAAGGACTTTACTTGCAGATTTTATGAAGAAATTGTGAGGAATATTATAGTAGTATTCAAGGGGAATATATGCAGATTGTATGAGGAGATTGTGAGAAATTTATGGCAGATTTATAAGAAATTTTTATGAGTCAGTTTTATGGCAGATTTATGATCAACATTATAGTATGTTGGAGAAGAAAATTATCTATTTGAGGTTGGTGCCTACAAATTGGAGAAACTGGAGTTTCTTAGGGGTTGGTGCCTACAAAATTTGTAGAAAGAAGATTAATAAAAACAATATTTTTGTTGTGGTTTTCTCCAGCAAGGGTTTCCATGTAAATTGTGGTGTTATTGTGTTGCTATTATTTGATTTTATATATGTGCTGATTTTGATTAAATATTGAAGTGATTAAATAAGTTTTACAAGGTAAAAGAACACTGTTATATTGATTCACTACCCCCCGCCACCTCCCCCCCCTCTCTCAGTATAATTGTGTGCTCATCAAACTTTAAATTTTCTTTTGATATATAGAATGCCATATTAAGTTGACTTGTGTGCTAGAATAATAAACTATATTTTATATAAGTATATCCTTAGTTATACTATTAGAGTTTGTATATAAGAATCTTGAAACCATAATGTTACTTTGTGTTGTGTGTTGAAGAGTTGCTAGACAACAATTGGTTTTTATGTCAAAATAAAAAATAATGGTAGATACAATTTTGATGTATGAATTTTTATCATTTGAATTGAACTTAACTTGTATTTTTCCATTGCATATTATTTCATATTTTAATAATATTATGTGTAAAATATCATTTTTATAACAAAGTTGAAATTTATTAATTTTGTACAAATAGTTAGCATAAAATGTAAAAGTAGTTAGCATAAAATACAAGGATTTGGAGGATGTTAAATGGGTTATTTTTTCCCTTGAGGACCTCAATAAGCAATCCAATTTTAAACATGATACAAAATAAGATATAAATACTATTGTAATAAAAGTTATCAAATAGAATATTGTTGTTAAATTTCTATATTAATTTTTTTGGCATTCCAAGCTTATAAACATATGCAAGTTTCAAAGAGATAACTATGCTTAACAACCATAATTCCATTCTAGATGATCATCAACATGCTTGATTTGAAGATCTTTCCATAAACTTATATCACCACATTGAAAGACATTTCTAGTCAACATAAATTTAGGAACTAGCTTACAATTATAAGTGTTATCATTTTTTCTTAGTTGGATGACTGCTATGGAGTTGCAAAGTTCCATTTTAAAATTTATTATCCTCCCTTTCCTAGTAGAAATTTTCTTTAAGGGAGTGCCAAGTTCTATTACCAACTAGGTCTAGGGTTTAGATTCTAGTCCCTTTCGCCCTTATCAAGTCTCTTGAATTTATTAATTTTTTTATGTCATTTTTCACATCTCTTGAATTTATTATTATTTTTTTATAATCCATTTTTCACATGTCTCTTGAGGAGATTTGAATTATTTGGATTCTTCAAAGATGTCAAATTATCCAAGGGATTGAGCATAATTGGTTAAAGCATTGAGTTCTCATTGTGAAGACTCGAGTTCAAATCCTAAAGGGACATCTAATATGGAATTCTAAGTTGTGACTCTTGGTCTTCCATAGTTGGCTTCTAGTATGGAGTTGGTTTTTAAATAAGTAGATTTTTGTAGGTAGTTTCTAGTGTGGTTACTTGAAAGAATTTGGTATTGGTCTCATTATTGTGCTCACAAGAGATTGTACTCGTTTCATGTTGATTCCCATATGAAAAAAATATTTGTAAATGATTAGTAATAATAATAAAAAGACATCAAATTCTCTATCAATAATACTTCTCATCTTTAAATAATAAATATACTTGAAAGAAACCATTTTTTAAAATGGTTTAACCTCTACCCTCCCCAATTACTTACAATAAAGTATCTACTAGCTTCTTTAATCACCACAACACTAACAAACATCACTTGTATTCTTGTTGTGCTTGGTTCCATTAATTTTTAAATGAGAGCTCATATTTTCTAAGGTACTAGCTATAATGTACTTATAACCTTAGCAATCAACAATCATAATTCTATATAACAAAGAATATGTGGGCATAGTGAATTGCACTTTCAATTCAAAGACACAATGATAACTTCTTTAAAAATAATATTCAAAATGTCATATTTTTATTAATTCACGAATATGATTGATTCATTGCATAGTGAGGGTATACAAAATATGATTGATTCATTATATAATGAGGGTAAATTCCATTTTCATAATGAATAAATTGTTTCTTAGACAAGCTCCTTATATAACTAAACCAAGTTGATGTAAGTTACCTATTCTTTTTTTATAACCCAAGGTGTCCACCGCCCAACATAGTGCAACCCTCTTTCAAAGTCGGTCTAGGCGAGCGATGACTAATCCTAGAGTTGTGGTACCTAGGACACCCCATGTCCTATCACACCTAGGTGAGTTGGATTCCATACACACAACTAGTAGGTCATAAACAACCAATCAACTAGTCGGTCTACACTTGAGAGATGTAAGTTATGTATTCTTTATCAACGATTTAACTAATATAATTATTTTCCACTATAGACATATCATATCCCCACAAATTTTATTTTTTGTGTGTTGAACATTTGATGTCTTGATATAATTTGGATTAAGACAAAAATCCTAATATTTGAAATATAATTGTTCTTGATGTTTTTGAATGTTTATATGGATTCAATGATAGATGTTATAGACAATACTTTTAATCATTAATTGTTATATTTGATGAGTAAAAAAAGGGTTATGAAATTGGTTCTTTTTTTAGTTTATGATATAGTTGTATTTATACAAGTATGTTATCTTTTGGACTAACTAGGTACTAATACTCTTGTGGTGATATTTGTGGGTAATTGGACTAGTTTTGTATGTATAAGGATGCAACAATGTAGAATTAACAACTTTATCTTGAGAATGATTCCTGTAGAGGCCCACTAATGTTCAGTAAACTTGGTGTCAACAAACAATTCAGAGGGGGTCCTACTTAACAGTTCCTTAAATCCATGAAAGACCTTCATTTGATTTATCAAGATCAAGGCTAACATAATATTTTGATGATGCTAGCACTGTATGTGCATTTAGATACTCTTCATTACCTATATCACCCTAGCATAGGTGTTTACACACATTGGAAATCATAAATTGCATAATAGTGAAGAGAGGTAATGTTAAAGCTATTGCTACGAGTACTTGCAGCTAAGGATTGTGACTAGTTCACTATCTAGAAATGAATTTTGTAACTAACCAATACTACTAGCTTGACTGATTTGACTTACTCTATAGGACAATGTATGAAAACAATTAAAGCGTGAATATAGGACAAGATCTTATTCACATTCACCAAATGAAGAATCTAATTAAGACAAACATAATCATGAAAGTAATTACTATAATAGAAATAAATGTACAAAAAGCAAAGTGGGGAATAATTACCTTGAGTGGCCCTTGCTCAAGTGACTGTCTCCATAGGATAAACTCAAATCTAGCTCCTCAACTAATTCAACATAACAGTAATTGAAAGATCTTTATTGCATAACTCAAGATATCACAATCCAATAAGATTCTTTTGTAATATCTTATTCATAAGAACATGATTGGAAAAAAATCGTTGTTTGTGCAAAAATAGAAACTAACTGAGCATATCTATTTGTTATATTCTCTATTTCAATCAACTAACTAACTCAACCATTGACCCATTCATATAGCTGTGAGGGAATAATATTAGAACAAGGACTCAATACATAAATCTAATCATAAATCACCACTCCCTACATAATAGAGTGTGATAAAGTTTTAGTAACTAAAACACAACTAAAAAGGTAGAATAATTGTAATGGGATTGTAACTCTGCTACAATAGTTTAAACTAAAACATGGACTATAGAAACAGTCACGTTAGATTCCCAATTGTGGTAGAATTCTTCTCCCCCATTAGTCTTATTAAATGATGTGATGATTCACAACAATTATGACAAAGATACACCCTCAATTATGTAGTTGTTGTGTTCTTCTAACTTCTCTTGCATCGTTGTCTAAAACTCCCTTTGGCTGTAGGTTGTGCCTCCTAGTTGTTGCGGGCTATAGTTTGCTTGCTCTAGCTCCTTGGCTGCAAAGAGTTAGTTCACACAACATCTACATAATACTAATAACCATAGTTTAAATACATATATTTGTTGCATTTCATACATATTCACATATTAACCATGCAATAACTATCATATCATAATCATATTTCCATAGACTGTAAACTAGATCCAAGTTTGCATAATGATCATAAAAGATATTAAGTTTCAAGAATATGTAGGAAATAAGTATTTGGAGATGTCTGAAAGCATGTACTAAAATAACAAAAAGCTAACTAATAGTTGGCCTCATCATTCCCCCCAACAGATCATTTTCTTGTCCTCAAACAAAGTAGTTTGAAGAATGGAGGTTGTACTGCAAGGTCGTCTCCTTGAGGTTTGTGATCACATCCAATCCTTTTTGTTGTCTCAAGTAAAAACCTCTATAGCATGAAATTATTTTCCATCTGACATCCTCATCTTCTTCCCATTCTTCATTCCTTTCCCATGTTGAATGTGGTACTGGGTCGAGAAGCATAGGTGGAGAGAAAGTCAGAGGTACCCATTCAAGTGCTTTATCTTTTGCAATGTCCATGTACCTTCGGATTCTTTAAAGCATAGCCATAAATTTATATATAGAGTGGGGCTCCTCTTTTCGCAACTTAGGGGTTAAACTGTCCCATCTTTCTTGTATAAACCGATAAGAATGATGAAGGAGACCTACTGTTAGTCTTTGCATTCTTTCAGCAAGTCTCCTTATTCTTTCATAATCATTTATTCTCAAAATCATAATCTTTCTACCTCAATCTTTATACCTCAAAAGCTTTGTCCATCCATCTATTATCATATTGGGGTTCTTAGATTCCTTTCTGATTTGGAGAGAAATTGATTTCTCTCTACATAGTCCTACATAATCTCACCCCTCTTCATTTCATTTCTGAAGTAAGAAGCTAGTGCCTTGATTTGTAAATCACCCACATATAGTAATTGGTTCCACTCAGTATCATCTGGCACAACATAATTGTGTAAATATATTGGAAGAATGAAGAAGAATGATCATCTCTACAATTTTGTGTTGTCATTGATGTCACCATGTTGTGATTGCAAGCTTAAGTCATAGTTCTTGATCCGGTATTTTGGTTCAGTATCTGGACTAGTATTCAAGTTGCACCCTTTGGTATTCTAGTCTGCAATCCTCCATAGTTGGTAGTTGATGCTTGCAGTTTTGGGAAATAGTTTATGATTGTTGAAGGCATGTATGTTTAGAATTTCTCGTGCCCCGGTGCTCATACAGCGTATGGCATTATTATGTTGATTGCTTTTTGCAATGAAGTTTATTTCTGGCCGACTTCTTGGATTAGTCATGATATGGTGAATTAATTTTGTTATGCGGATATATGTGCAACCTATATTTAGGCCATGCCGACAGGATGTAGCATATTGAGCATTTGAATTTCCATTTGGGAAGATTTTGTGAATGCTTGAAGCTAATAGGTTGGTATTTTTGGTAAATAAGGAATTGCATCTAATTAGGCTGACCTAATTAATGCTTGCAGATAGATCGAGTATATATATGTTGAACAATTTTTGAAGATTGTGTGTAATCAATGAGGTAGTAGTGGATGTGAAAGTGAAGAAAAGCCAAAATGATGAAGTGTGTTAAGTCTATCTATTGAGCATCATCAAAACTGCATCAGCACTTGTTAGGTGTACTTTTTCAATTCATTTTGGCTGTGAAGCCCAATTTTTTTTGTAAATCTTTGTGTAGGCAGTGAGCCTCCTTGTTGGACAATGAGTCCTTTTTGTAGGCAATGAGTCTTTGTATCTAGACAGCGAGTCCTCTTTTGGGAAGTAAGCCTTTGTTTCTGGTTTTGCAATCTCTCTATATCGTGAGTTAAACCTCACCATGGTTTTTCCCTCATTGGGTTTTCCAAGTAAAAGTTTGGTGTTCATTGTGTTGATTTTACTTTATGTTATTTTCCTATCATGTTCATACTTAATAATAGAACAGTGTGGTTGTGAAGTTAATAAGTGTTAAAGTTTTGAGTTTAATTTTTGTGACAATTGATTCACCCCCCTCTTAGTTGTCCTACGCCGTTTAACAATTGGTATCAGAGCTTTGGTTCCTTGGTGTAGATCTTAACCGCTTAAGGAAAATCCTAAAGGCTGATCAAATGGATGATAAAGAAGAACTCCAGACTGCTCTTGAGGATCTTGAAAAAGTTGAAAATGAAAATAGAGATCTGAAAGAGAATCTTGATGATGCAAATGAATGTGTCTGGAAGTTGAAAGAACAATTAAATAAATTCAAGGAAAGACATAGAGAAGTGAGTGAGCAGTTGAAACAAGAGATAATTGGACTAAAAGTGCTTGTAGAAGAAAATAAGAGAATTGAAGAATGTCTGAATACAATGGTACAAAACAAATCTGATGAATGCTCTAAACTTGAATAGGAGGTAGTAAACTTGAGAGTAGAATTGGAGAAGGAAAAACTCTATGAGAATAATTTCAGATCTAGCTCTGATAAGCTTGGAGAACTACTTGTAGGACAAAAACAAAGTAAAGAAAAAGGTGGCTTGGAAAATGATGTAGGTGAAAGTTCAAAGGACAATCAAAAGACTCAAGACAAAGGGAAGCAGAAAATAAATTCAAAAAAATTGCAAGGAGACCGCCTGCAAGACAACCTAATGCACAAAGGTATCCCTCTTTCAATGGTATTTGTTTTTCTTGTAATAAATATGGCCACAAGGCAATAGAATGCAGGAGCAGGATGAATCAGTTTCTCAGTTCTTTCTCTGGACAATATTTTTCATGCAAGAAGGTTGGACATAAAGCTACTAAATGCAGATCTCAGGTGAGAATGATCAGTCAAGTGATGATGAATAGGTTTAATGGAGGTAGAATGAATCAATCCTTAATGGCTACTGCTTTACCTATAACAAATATGGACACAAAGAAAATCACTGTAGATTGAGAGGTAATGAAGGTCAAAATAATCAAAAGAGTATTGTTTGCTATAATTGTAACAAACCTAGACATATCTCAAAGGTTTGCAGAAGTAAGAAGGGAAAGCAGTCTGCTCCGGTAGAGAAGAATGATCTGGTAAAGAAAATAAACAAAGAAGAGATGAATAAGATATGGAAAAATAAAGAAGAAGAACCTGAAACTGTTGATGTGTCTATGCCCTCAGCTATTTTAGAAATTGTGAAGGCTCAAGTTCGGCTATTGTTGTATATATTGCATATATGATGGTTAAGGAAAACATGTAGTTTTATTTGTGTAGTCTATTGCTTGAAAACTTGGCTGAGAATGGTTGAATGTCGTTGGTTGAGGGTTATCCCTTTCAGTTTGGATCTTTGCTTGTGTGCTTGGCTCTTTACTTTGTGAACTCCCTACTAGGAAGAGAAAATGTTGTGTGGGAATCTGGTGCTCCTATTGGGAAACAAGTCTATAGATACCTGGAATCATTGGTGGATAATGTAAGTGTGTGCAAATCATATTTCACATCCTTAAAAACAAATCTATGCTACGGTATGTCAGCACCGAGTCAGTTTGAAGTGGGTTCATCCTCTGGTAAGAGAGAGTTGGAAGTTATTATTGGTGAGTCCCCTCTGGAACCGAAAAAGAAGAAAAAATATTACAACAGATGTCACGAAAGAGAAGAATGAAGAAGAATCTATGTCTGGATATGATCTAGAAGATATACAGATGTTGTTGGACAAGGGTGAGATGAAGAAGATTGGTGAAATGTGAAAAGCATGCTCTCTGGTTGAGAAAATTAAAATTGATGATGTGTTGGTTGATTATTTGTTGAATAAAGGTATTCCAATTTCAGATGTGTCAGATTCTTTACCAGATGATCTAGTAGAGATTGTTGAAGAGAGAACATTGCGGGAAGGATCTGAAGGACATAAGTTCAAAGCTATGATTGAAAGAAGATGTAACAAAGAAAATCAAGTGCTATCCAAACACATGAATGAGACAAGAATGTATCAAAGAAATATCTGACATTTACAAGTATTGTCTCTAGTGGCCAGTAACTCTTGATAATTTTAGAAGTAGAATTGAAGCTATTGAAGTTGAGATGAATAGTATTGGAAAGAACTTTGATTTCTTCAAAGATGGGAATGGAAAATAGAGAATAAGGGTTGGATAATTACAGGTAGAATTGTTGACTACTCAGAGGTAAAGAGAAAATATGGTCAGAACCTTCTAGTTGGTTAAGGAAGTTGTTGAGGTCCGGTTAGATCATCTCTCTAGAATTCTCTTTGATGCAAAAAATTATGAGTGACGTGTCTGTCTCCTAACCAAACATCCTCCTTTACACAGTTATCTTTGTTGGAAGGTATGAGTGCAAGAAAAAATTCAGTTGTGCTTGTGTGGAAAAGAGTTTTTTTGATCTTAAGAGAGAGGTATAAGAAAATCTTTCATGTAAAAAGTGTCATTCTTGTTTGAATGTTTGAAATGGGAAGCTGGAATTTTTTGTGTATATTAAAATTCATTATATACAAGGTTTTCATCCTACCTTTTTGGTCTCCCTTTTCCATTGATGCCAAAGGGGGAGAAAGTTATGGAGAGAGTTAGAGTATAAAGATACAGGGGAGAGAGTTATGCTAATGTTGTGTTTTTGAAAAAATTCGGCACATGTTGCCATCAATGACAAAGGGGGAGATTGTTGGAAGAATGAAGAAGAATGATCACCTCTACAGTTTTGTGTTGTCATTGATGTCACCATGTTGTGATTGCAAACTTAAGTCACAGTGCTTGATCCGGTATTTTGGTTCGGTATATGGACTGGTATTCAAGTTGCACCCACTGGTATTCTAGTCCGCAATCCTCCGTAGTTGGTAGTTGATGCTTGCAGTTTTGGGAAACAGTTTATGATTGTTGAAGGCATGTATGTTCAGAATTTCTCGTGCCCTGATGCTCGTACAACATATTGGAAATATTGTATTGATTGATTTTTGCAATGAAGTCTATTTATGACCGACTTCTTGGATTAGTCATGATATGGTGAATTAATTTTGTTATGTGGATATATGTGCAACCTATCTTAGGCCCATGCGGATAGAATGTAGTGTATTGAGCATTTGAATTTCCATTTGGGAAGATTTTGTGAATGCTTGAAGCCGACAGGTTGGAATTTTTGGTAAACAAGGAATTGCATCTAATTAGGCCAACCTAATTGATGCTTGTAGATAGATCAAGTATATATATGTTGATTTTTTTTTGAAGATTGTGTGTAATGAATGAGGCAGTAGTGGATGTGAAAGTGAAGAAGAGCAATAATGATGAAGTGTGTTAAGTATGTCTATTGAGCATCATCAAAACTACATCAACACTTGTTAGGTGCAATTTTTCAATTCATTTTGGTTGTGAAGCCCAATTTTGTTTTGTAAATCTTTTTGTAGGCAGTGAGCCTTTGTATCTAGATAGTGAGTCCTCTTTTGGGAAGTGAGCCCTTGGCAATGAGCCTTTGTTTCCAGTTTTGCAATCTCTTTATATTGTGAGTTAATCCTCACTGTGGTTTTTCCCTCATTGGGTTTTCCACGTAAAAATATGGTGTTCATTGTGTTGATTTTACTTTCTGTTATCTATATTTCATGTTCATACTTAATAACATAACAGTGTGGTTGTGAAGTTAATAAGTGTTGAAGTTTTGAGTTTAATTTTTGTGACAACTAATTCACCCCCCCTCTTAGTTGTCCTATGCCTTTTAACAAAATAGAATTCACATATCTAATATTATACATCATGTGTGGCATCAGAAAAAATATTTAAAAAGTCAAACTTTCTGCTTATTACAATTGGCAAGTTACTAATCAACTAACTAAATTGAAATCTTAGGAATTTTTCCTACAAAAATATAGTATATACTCTAGCAGGAGGTTTGCACTTAACAATTTGAGCAGCCTTCTCTGCTATTTCCTCAACCTTGTCTATCATCTTTTTCAACTCAAATTCTTTATTCTCCAGTACTCTGGTATTTTCTGAAACCATTATTTGTTTTTCCCTCTCCTATTTTTCTTTCTGTTGGGAGAATTCTTGAGTTACCTTCCACAATTGGTAGCCTAGAGACATAGTAGTATGATAAGTTGGAGTCTTTGTAATAGGGGGTCTTTTTTTTGTAGTTTTGATTTTTATGTTTCCCGCCTTCACTATGGAAAGTTGTGCAAGAAAGTCCAATTTAGACGCATGCCCATAGCTATAAAGTTTTTCTTCCAACTCTTTAATCTTCAAGTCCCTTTCATTGTCTCTTTGTTCATATGTCTTCACTAGTTCCTCTAATTGTTTAATTATTTCTAATGCTTCCTATAATTCCTTTTTTACATTTCTTTCTTCTATGAAAAAATTATCATCTTCTTCAAAAAATTCGTCATCACCAACCTCAGTATACTCACAACCCTCATGATCGGGCTTGGTGGGGTTCTTTTCCCTATTTTATTAGCAACAAAAATATCCTTTGAGTTAGACTTAGAGTTGGTTGAAATATACCATTTTATTTTAATAGGTGTATGCACATCCTCAGAAACATTATCTTTCAAGTCTGAATCCTCCATTGTCATAGTAATTTCTTCCTTCTATTTCTTAATACTACCCCTCATGAGACCCTTCCTTTTCAAGCAGTGTGAATGCCTTTGTTGGGTGGCCTTCTTCTGTACTTTCTTGGGTGTAGAGGAAGATCCACCCTTCCTCTTTCTTGTTCTTGTTTTCGTGGAAGAAGTTGGGTTTTCCTAGAAAAACTTTGTTGCAAGTTGCTCAGAGGCTACAGGGAGGTGGAGCAATAGGTGAACCAAAGGGAATTTCCCTTAATGATGTAATAGATGATTCCAAATTATTTGGGACAACTGATTCTTCAAGAATATTACTAATATGGTTACAAATTAAAAAGATTTCCCAAGAAACATGCAAGTATTGAACCTATTATCAAATAGACTGCACTCGAACGCTTGAATGATTAACTTCAGCAATCTGTTGAAACATTGGATCAAACTCAAGTTGTGGGTGACCTATAACGAGATTGAACCTCTAGATTCTAGGCCTGCTTCCTATATGATTCTTAAATTAATAACTGGTAACTTGCTGGAAAAGGGATAGAAGTATGTAAAAATGCACGTAAAACTATAAATTAATGGCGATGCACCTAATTGACAAAGACTTGCAACTGTGATTCACAGTAAACTTCTCAGTACTTCAATCTACACAACCTGATTTGATAATCTAATCACTTGAATGTTTTAAACAGAGGCTTTGATTTAACGCAATCTTTAGGGAAAACCTAGTTTTCACGACTAAACTGGATAATCAATACATGCACAATGTATAACCAGTGAATTTAAATTAAACTACATACAGATACTTATGAAAGAGACAAAAAAATCAAAGGTTTCTAAACTGAAAGCACAATAATCCTTCGATCAAATCCTACACAATAACGATGCCTAAAATCTTGAAGGCAAAATTTTGAAAATGTTGGAAAATAAAGGAATCTTCTACTAAATAACACAATTTGAACCTGTAAACTTATTGCTGTATTAATCTATAAAATAAAGTTGAGTTACAAGATGATTCACTTTGCAGAATGCAAAGGCTGAAAAACAAGAACTAAAGGAAAAAGATAAACTTTTTCCAATATATACAAAAGATGCAACTCCAAAGTGCATGAAAGATGAAACTGAAAGTCAATTTTAGTATAGAAATGATAACTCCAAGGAAAAATCCGAGCAAAAATAAAAAAATCCCTGAAAAGAAGGTTCAAACTCATGCAAAAATGAGTGAACTCAGTCTCAAACTCACAGTCACAATGTGTATAACTGATTTGTAACTCAAACTAAACTAGAAATCTAAAGATGTGGGAAAAAACATGCAAAATCCACCTTGTTTTTATCAACTCGCCCATGCACATCGGAACTCTATGTCTAAATTAATCATGTATAAGTGATAACCAGTTAACTCAACCTTCCTTCTAAAATAGTTTATTTAAACAATTATTAAAAAACAATCAATAAAAATTGTTTTAATAATGTTAAACAAGCTTTACAAATAATATGGAAGGCTTAAAAAAGTTTATTTGATAAAAATATCATATCACTCCTTATATCTCCCAAGCCCATCCCTAACTCAATGCTTTAATAAATATTTTATATTCCTTGGCATATAACTTTATCACCTCCATTTGCATGATTAAGTCGCTGACTTCACAATTCAAGACCATGGACAATGAAATGATTTATTTTTGAAAACATAAGGTCAAAATATCCCATCATAAATCATGAAGAAAGCCCATGGAAAGCAAAGAAAAAGGGCGAGTAAATAATGAAACCCTAATCATTCATGATTTTTTTCACTTTGTATTTCTCTGAAGGAGCCTCTGTTGCATCGCCAAAGAGTAGGGTTTGAAGCTTGAACTGCACCCTTGCTTGACTTTACCATGGAGATGTTGAAAGAAGAGTGTGGTAAGTCTTTCTTTGCACATGAAACTGAAAAATCCTCATATCTCATGTATTTCTGAAGCATCTTCTGGCCTCTAAACCACGGCCAATGTCTTATCTTTCTGATATATCTCTTTGTGTTGCTCCTCTCTGTGTCTTATTGGCTACCATGGAGGATCCTTGTTTTGATTTTATGAGAAAGGAAGCTGGAAAAAGCCATGGTTTAAAAAACAATTAGCTTCAAAGAGAACTCAGTTGTGGCTTATTGATTCTCCAATAGGCATATAATATGGTGAGTTTTCATTTGTTTTGGGCCACCATTGAAGAGTATTGTGTAAATTCTCTTGAATCCATTTGGGTTTCCTTTCTAAACCACGAGCTTCAACATATTCAATCTGGGTTTTTGTTGAATAGGTCATGGCAATTTTTTTCTCCATTTGCAAGAGAAATCTAGGCTTTCATTTTTATTTTCTTTGTCATCAACCATTCAGATTATTGTCCTCTCATTGCAAACAATCAGTCCCCTTGCTTTTCCCTTTGGTTATCACTGAGTATGTGTACTTTTCTTTCACATCCATATGTTACTTATGGCGACCTCCATTTACTTCATTGCCATTTCATCTACTTTGCAAAAAAAACTAGGAATTTGGAACCCTAGGACATTGAAATCTCAGGCCATGAATGCATATTATATTCTTTTGGTTTTGCAATTCATGCCCTATCCATTATTTACCTTATGTTGAGAATACCATATATAGGTATGATGCATTAAAGGTTATGGATGTTGTCATACATTGCATTGTCTACAGGCTTGCATTATGCATGGCTATCATAGGACTGTATGGCATACTGACTGTCCCTCCAATGGACCGCACTTATGAGGTCACTATCCATGATTGAAATTATAGAGTTTTTTCTTTGCATGGTTGTTGTTTATTTCGTTGGACTGCATTAAACATATAAGCATACTCTATTCTAAAACTTTGCTCTAAACTATACCTTCACTTGTTATTGTGCTTCAATATATGACTCTTGGAAGAAGATGAAAGCTTTTGTATCTTGTCTTTTTTAGATCACTACTTCTTCACATATCATCTAGGATAGTCTCTAAAAATGATTGCATTTCTTTCTTGTGACATCTTTTGAGTATCCTCTAATGTATAGCAATGTGTTGTTGTGAATGGAACTTCACACAATAGTGTTACTGTATTGGAACTCAAGAAAGGTTTACTCTTGTTGTGCTTTGAGTCTATTACATATTGATTACTCTGGGAGTGTAAGCTCTGCCACTGCTCATATGTATTCTTTCCCTAAAACAGCTTCCTCCTTTATTGACTGTGCTGTTACAAATCTATACTTTTCAAAATAAAGATTTTGTCTTCATGTAGTTATATTTTTTGCAGTCTCTCCCAAATACCTTCATTGAAATGATAGACTTCAAGCTTCATCCTGACAATAGTATTATCAAAGCCTTCCTAATTTTTGAATGGAATTGTTGAATGATTACTACAATCCATAAAAACTTCAAGTATATGCAAGGTTGTAGTGATTATCAAGTGTATGCACTATGTATTCAAAAAATTTAAAGGAAGTAGCAACATTAACATTAATCCCACATTCCTCAAAGAAGAACAACCTCCATGGTAATCATTTATAAGACTGTCCCTTCCTTGATTGATTGCGCCATGTATTGCTACTATGAACATGACAGTCTTGTAGCATATATTTTTTAACTTCAAGTCATGCCTCTATGACCTTGTTAACTCCTTTTAAAATAAGAGTGGATGTGGACTTGTTCTGCATAATGATGCTGTTACAAATTACTTTGTTCTGTCTCTTGATCTTAAGATGCAATAATGTTGCTATGTTATCATGTTAACTGTTCTCCTGAATCTCTAGATGGACTATGTATGTGCTTTGAAATTGAAAGAAACAACTTAATTGCTTATTGTCTTGTTCTCCCTTCAACATAAGGGGCTCAATGGCTCATTAAAATGTAAATATGAATGAAAGGAAGAGCTAAAACAAGAGATGATAAATGCAATCAACTACTTTACATTTCTTTGATTGTTCTTTTGAATTATGAGCAAAAAGATAATTGCTCAATCTGTTGTTACCATGCTATTATACTGTTTGATGACAGTCCTAGATAATGACTGTTTCTTTGATGCTTTAATGACTCTCATATATGAACGTTGAATGAGAGGTGTCCTTATGATATGTCGGGCTCAACCCTTGTGGGAGCCCGTTTTTCTCCACATATCTAATGAAAACAATCACGAACATGATGAACTTGTTCTTACACATTGAAACAAACAAGTTAGTAAAAATAATCGAAGCTGAAAGCTTCCATTGAGTTTCGTGTTCCTTGATTATCAGCCTTTGTAACTCAATCATCTGGTGAATGCCTGATTTGATGCAAATTACATTCATGTTGGTAGCGTAGGCATAAAGTAGAATGTAATTCATCATTGCTTAGAGTACACCTCTAACACCATCTTTTACAATTTTGCAGGTTCATGGAGCGCGACAATGAGGCTACAGCTTGGAGACGTGACAACTAAAGACATCAAGCGAAAGTGATTCATCATCACAGGCAATGATGAATTACATCTCTTCCTTGTGTTTACGTTATCTTCAGTAGTGTAGCTTATCATTGAATTTTGTATTCATTATTTGATTGTCATAATCAAATTCAGTTACTCTCGCGGCTTGTAAGAGATTTCAGTGTTTTTACAAAATGAATAAAAAGCATTATTATGCAAATTCTCAATTTTCTATTTTAAATACTTGCACAATAAAACTGTAATTTAGATGTGATCTGATCTTTTTGATGAACAATGAATACTTTAGCAGCAAAACTTGAAAAATTTTGTACCTATCAATGATGAATTCGATTTAGCTCTACCTGTTTGAGCTCGTAGTGAAAAATAGGTAACATAACCCTTAGACTTCTTTTCACCAGTAGGTTAACTAAACAATAGTGTGACAGTGTTGTAGTGCTTCTTTTCCATTTGTATTCAAACCCCATTCTCTTCAACATGTTATAAGGGAAATTGGGCACATTAACCCTTATACCATGACGAAGGTGACTTAAAAGCTTAAAATGCATTGTGTATAAAATAGATTATCTACCATCACATGTAAGATATTTGATAATATAAAAGGCAACAGAAGCCCATACCCATGGTAGTAGTGATAATATTTTGGTATCTTTGGATGTCGAGTTGAGGTTCTCCCCATTCTCCGTAAATTCATCCCTAGCAGCTATTGCATTTTCACTAACAAGAAATTCAGCTCCTTCTCTTAGCAGATAGGATACCTCTGCAATTGTAACTTTTGAAGCATCTACTTTTAGCCCTCAAACAGTTGCTTCATCATGTTGAAGTGTCTCTACAAATTTTTCTATCATATCTTCATTATACTTTGTCAACCTTAGGAAATAGTCCAACCATCCTGCATATCTAAAAATAGCCAAGACCAGCCTATCTTCTAATAAATGCTAGTGTGTAGAAGGTTCTCTACAAATAATATCTCCTCCCATGATGGTAAATTACTCTATTCTGTTTAAATTCTACAAATTTCAGCTCACAACTTCAACCTAACCAATTCTTCTTGTCTGTTATACCTTGAATGCTTGAAATTCTACCAAGAGTCTTGAAATTCAACTACTATACTTGTCTATTACAACTTAAATTAGCTTAGGTTATGGCATGGAATTAGGAAATAAAAGACAAAATATTTGCAAAAGGGTAGAAAGGTATTTGGTATTTTTGGTTTTGAAAACCTTGGAAAATGTATTGTCCCCCCCAACTAAAGCCTTTAAGTGACCTCACTTATTTTTATTGTACTAGGCTAAAGGTTTAATTAAATGTAGTGGAAATAAGATAATGAGTATGAAGCATGTAGAATTAAATGCAAATATATCAAAAAATAATTACAACCTATGTTAATTATGGAAAATTAGTATGTGTACCTATCAACGTGAAGTGAATTGAATTTAGCTAATGTGAAGTTGATTAGGAGTGTTTTTAGCTCGATTATGATTTGGAATTTTCTTAATTGTAATAGGTGATGGATGAAATGAGAGGGTAGTGTGTGGTAATGAAAGCCTGTGGAATGTACGATTTATGGGATATGAAATGATCTCCTGAATGCATAGAAATCAAGGAATGTGTTGTGGGTTGTGATGGTGAAGCTACATGCAATGACATGATAGTATATACAAAAAATGTAATATATGTGGATAGCATGCAATTAAGTTGGCAAAAAAATTTGAATTTTCTAACTGGCATGTGTTGCGGGTACCTTCAACAACAGGTCCCTATCTAAATCATGCCAATTTTTATTCATGCTACTGCAGGTCCCTATGATACTGTGGAGTATATTTTGAAAAGGATTTTGATTGTGTCACCTATGTAGTGTGTACATGTGAAGGCAGATAGAAAATTATACCTAGCTAACCTCAGTAGGAAAGTTGTGTAGCTCATTTGCTGAGGCACTTGTAAAACCCGTAGTGTGTACTGTTGTATTGTTGTTGCCTACTATAATATCTTTTGTAGGATTACTATCTTTTCCATGATCATTGTTTGGTTCAATTTCTTTATTTGAAGCACTATTTGGTCCATATTGTTGGATTAAAGCAATGATAAAAACATCTTCTGTGCTAGCTTCTTGTAAATTCTTCTTGTAAATTTTTAGTTTGTGCCCGTTGACTAGTAGAGAAAATCTAACTGCATCTATAGCCTACAACTTGACTGCTCCATTTGAGAAAACTTGCTCTATTTCATATGGTCCTAACCATCTTGTTTGAAGCTTCCCTTTATAATCTTTACACCTTGAGTCATATAATAAAGCCCAATCACCTACACTGGACTCCTTTGTCTTTATATACTGATCATGCCATTTCACTCTCTGTTTTTAAATAATCTTGGTGTGATGCATGGCTTCCATTCTTATCTTATTTAATCCATTTAGATTGTGTAGTCTTTATTTTTGTGCTGCTATCAAGTCCATATCTAGTTCAACTATTGTCTTGAGCATCTTGTATTCAAAATCAATGGTAAAGACTATTGTTTTACCATATACCAACTCATAAGGTGTAATTTTTTTGTTGTCTTCCATGTTTTCCTATAGGCCCATACTACCTTAGGTAACCTAGCTACCCAATCTTTTATGTGAATCTGGACTATTTTGGTCAAGATTTTTTCAATCTCCCTATTTGTTACTTTTACTTTCCCATTGGCTTGGGGGTGATAGGGTGTTGATTTCTTATGCCTTATTTCATACTCTTGAACCAATTTGGTAATTAGCTTTGATGTGAAATGTGGACTTTGATCTATCACAATTCCTCTTGAAACTCCATACATTCTGAATATGTCTTCATATAGGAATTTGGCTACATTTCCATCTCTAGAAAATTGCAATGCTTTGACTTCAACCCACTTTGTCAGATAATATGTGCAAACTATGATATACTCCTTGTTATTGGATGCTGGTGATATTGGTCCAATGAAGTATAGCCCCCATTTATCAAATGGTGCTAGTGCCAACTATGGTTTCAAAGGAATCTCATTTGTCCTAATTGGCCTACCCATCCTTTGACATCTATCACAACTCCTTGTATATTTAACTAAATCCTTATGAAGAGTTGGCCAATAATAGCCAGGGGTGACAATCTTGAGTGCATTCCTCTTTGGTGAAAAATGTTCCCCACATGCTTCATCATGATAGGCTTTGAGGATTTCATGGACCTCATCCTCTCTTATGCATCTCCTCATAATATTTTTTGGACCTGTATAGAATAAATAACCAGCTACCCAAGAGTATGGGAATTTTTTTTTCCCCAACTGCCTCTTCTCTCTAGGGGAGAAATTAGGTGGTATCTGCCCTACTACAAGGTAATTTTCAATATCAACAAACTAAGGTGTCTACAATGTTAGAGAAAATAGATGTTCATTTGGAAAAGAATCATCAACAACACCTTTTGTTAGTTGTGTTGGTAATATAGATGAAAAAATTTCCACCACATTTTCCTTACCAGGTTTTTCCACTAGTGGTGATATCAAATTCCTCCAATAATAACATCCATCTAACAAGTCTTCCACCAACCATAGGTTTATTCATTAAATACCTTATTGCAGTGTGATTAGTGTGGATAATGACTAAATAACCTGTGATATAGTGCCTAAACTTTTTAATTGCATAGACAGCTACCAACATCTCTTTTTATGTGATTGTGTAGTTGAGTTCTACCCCTTGTAAATTCTTGCTAATGTAGTATATGACATACTCCTTATTACCTTCCTTCTGTCCAAGGACTGCTCCTATATGGAAAAATCAAAAGCATCTGTGTGTATATGGAAAGGTAATGTCCAATTTGGTCCTCTCAAGACAGGTGCTTTGGTCAATGTTGTGTTGAGTACTTCAAAAGAGTGTCAACATTCTCTGTTCCATTCAAATTCTATATCTTTTGTGATTAGAAAAAATAAAGGTGTTGCAATTTTTCTAAAGTCTTGAATGAATCTTCTATAGTAGCTTGCATGTCCTAGAAAACTTTTGACATCTCTTTGTTTTTGTGGCATAAGGAGTGGAGATTATCTCAATTCTATTTGGATCCACTTGAATCCCTTCACTTGATACAAAATGTCCTAGCGCAATCCCTTGGGTCATCATCATGAAAAAATTCTCATGAATTAGGTATAAATTATGTTACACCTGTTTAAAAATTTCTCTAGGTTATTGAGTGCTTCATTGTATATTTATCCATAGGTTGTAAAATCATCCATATAGATTTCCATGGAGTCATGTGCAAAATCTAAGAATTTTTTTAGCACTGCCCTTTGGAAAGTGGTTGGAGCATTACATAGTCTAAAGGGAAGAAAATAATAGGCATATGTGCCCCAAGGTCATGTAAAGGTGGTTTTATCCTGGCCCTCTAGAGCTATTCTAATCTAAGTGTAGCCACTGAATCCATCTAGAAAGGAGAAGTACTTTTTACCTACTAGAGAGTCAAGCACTTGATCCATGAAAAGTGGTGGAAAGTGGTATTTTCTAGTGGTTGTGTTTAATTCTCTATAATCCACACATACTCTCCATTTTCCTTCATGCTTAGGGATAATAACTAGAGGTGACACCCATTGACTATCAAAAAACCCATTAACTATCAAAAATAGGGTAAATAAAGCCTGTATCAAGTAATTTTTGTAATTTAGTTTTGACTATATCTCTCACTGCAAGGTTCATCCTCCTCTAGTCTTGTCTAATTGGTTTGAAAAAATCATTTATATAGATCTTGTGCATGCACAAGTTTAGATCAATCCCCTTCATGCCATGGAGTCCCATGTAAAGGATACTACATGTTCTTGTAGCACAGTGGTTAGGGAAGTCTGTTGTTCAGTAGTTAATTTATTGTTAACATTCAACATTCTACCTAACATGATTTCTAAAGTCTCGGATGTTGATTGTATGGATGAAATATCAAGTCCAACAATATCTAGGACACATTTTTGTGGAAATAAAGAATGGAAAATTTGGGATATTGATTCTAATGAATTGATAGGTATAATATTTTGCAAAGGATCTTGCAAACATGACAGATAGTCCTATTTCCATGGGTTCCTACTATAATTATTCTCTATAGTTTTTTCAGTTAAATCATTCTCATCTTGGTTTCTCAACAAAGGGTTGTGTTCAATGCTCATGAGAGTTTGGAGAGAATATTGGTCTTCCTCATCTAGGGTAGGCTAAATGATATGCTCTAAATTTGCATGAGGTTGGGCTAGTGATAAAGGACCAATTTCTTGGTCACAGTTCCATTTGAGATATTCATGTTTCCAAACCTACAACCTATAAATTCATTAGTTGTTGCTAACCATGGTCTTCATAGAATAATGGGATAACCTACTAGGTTATCCTTTGGCGGCAGTACTATAAAATCTGTAAGGTACTCTCATGAATCCAAATCTATAACCAAGTCCTCAATGATGCATTTAGGTTTCATTGTTGACCTATCTGCCAACTGTAAAACAATGGGTGTAGGTCTAATGTGTACTAATTACAATAGCTACATTATCTCTTTAGTCATAACATTAATGGCCACCCCTAAGTCAATCAAGGTGTTTTTGATGAGGGTACCATTTATCTCAAATCATCCACAACTAGACTCCTAGGTTCTGTATATTTAGGGATAGTGATTTTCCCTAACATAATATCAACAAGATTCCTTAAGACATCTACAGTCTGAGGATCTTTTCTCTTTCTATGTGGCCTTTTAAGACAAAGTTCTCTCACTATTTTTGTGTAAATGGGAATGTCCTTGATGGCTTGAATGAGAGGTATCTTTATACACACGTCCTAAAGCTACCCTAATAAGTTGTTTTTTACTTGGGTCTAATTTTTTTGAACATATAATCACTCAGGGAATGGAGGATGTGGACTTGAAGTGGTTTTATTCACCTAATTTGTCTCATGTTCTATAGGTGGATTTTCCAAGGCTTCTATTGAGGGTTCCTCATCTACCAACTCAATGATTTAAGGGGATGAAGGCCGAGCTAATTTTTTCCCTGACCTTAGGTGGACATCACTCACCTCTACCCCATAAGTAGGGTATTGAATAGCCTCATTAGTGTTGCCTATTGAACAGGATTGTTATTTGGGTTAGGTGCAAGTTGGGCTAGCAGTTGAGGTACTCTTGGTGGTTGAGATGATGGATTTTTTGGATTGGGCATGATTACTTGTTGTTGTGGCTGCAAGGGTTGTTGTGGTTGTTGGTAATTTATATTCTAGTTTTTCCATTGCTGGCCCTTTTTCCAAGGAGGTTGCCATTTATTTTGTTGTGTTAATTGGGGGTTTTAGTTAGATCCTTGCAAATTTTGTTGTGGTCACATGCGTTGTTGCTGCTGGTTCTAGATTGGTTGGGAATTTTGCAATTGATTTTATGTGTTTTCCCAAGGTTGAGGGTTCTAACTAGAGAAGTTTTGATTGTTAGCTAGAAATGGTGTATTAAAATTCAAAGGATCTTGAGGAATACCTTGTCTTGGTTTCCATTGCCTCCTTTGTGCAATGTAGAACAATTGTCCATCTTCATCCTCCATTGATTGAAAGTTTTTTTCCCTAGTATATCCTTTGTAATACTTGCTACTTTTTTGCACTTAAAATTATCTTTCCTTTGTCTACAGTTAGGGTATTATTCAGTAAGGATCACCTTTTCCTCTTCTTTCTTTTTCTTCACATGTAGAGTGTCCAATTGGGTAGCCAAATGCCTATGATATCTTCTTTCATGTTGGAAAACAAGTTATTCAATTCCACAATTCCACTCTAGAGACTCCATTAGATGTCTTGTTGATGGAAGATGTTCTTTCCCACCTTGTCCTCTTAGTAAAAGTTCTTGAATAGTTTCTACAACCTTTGTAAATTTCTTTAAAAGGTAATTGTTATACATCTTCTGACCCAATAAGGTTAAGGGAATCCATGCAATCATCATTGACTACTCTTAAGAACGCCAACTTCAAGGATTCTTCTGAAAGTCTATTTTGTGGATTCTTCTTCAAGAAAAATTGAAACCTTTCTACATAGTCCTCCAATGGTTCATGTTATTTTTGAGACATTATGAAAATTTCATCTCTTCTTTTGTCAACTCCTCTACAATAGTCTTGGTATTTCTCCAAGAACTTTGTCTTCATAGTATCCCAATCTAGAACAACATCACTCCCCAAACCCATAAACCATCTTAAGGCATAATCCTTCAAGGTTGTTGGAAATAGTTTGATTCTATGTGCATCAATTGTGTAGTAATAAATTCTACACAGGATATCAAACTCGAACAAGAAGGTGTCTAGGGTATAGGTATTAGGGTTTAGGATATTGGTATAGAGTTTAGGTATGTGTTGAGGGTATAAGGGATAGGGTTAAGGGTTGAGAGTGTAGGGTTTAGGGTTTAAGTATAGGCTTGAGGGTATAGGGTTGAGGGACAATTTTCTTAGTTTAGGGTATAAGGTTGAGGGTATAGGTATGAGGGGATGAGGGTGTGTTTTAGGGTTTAAGATATAGGTTTGGGTGTTGAGGGATAGTGTTCAGGGATTGAGGGTTTGAGGGTATAAGGAATAGGGTGAAGGGTTGAGAGTGTATGTTTTAGGGTTTAAATATAGTTTTGAGGGACAATGTTCAAGGTTTAGGGTATAAGGTTGATGGTATAGGGTATAGGGATGAGGGTTGAGGGTGTAGGGTTTAGGGTTTAGGGTTTAAGGTATAGGGTTGATGTTTGAGGGATAAGGGCTTATGTATAAGGTATAGGGTTGAGGGTTTAGGATTGAGGATTTATAGTTTATGGATAATGTTTAGGGTTGAGTGTCTAAGGTTAAGTGTATAGGGTATATGGACTAGGATTTAAGATATTGGGTATAGGGTTTAGGGTATGGGTTGAAGGTATAAGGCATAGGGTTAAGGGTTGAAAGTGTATGGTTTAGGTTTTAAGTATAGGATTGAGGGGAAATATTCAAGGTTTAGGGTATAAGGTTGAGGATATAGGGTATAGGGATGAGGGTTGAGGGTGTAGGATTTAGGGTTTAAGGTATAGGTTTGAGGGTTGAGAGTGTATGGTTTAGGGTTTAAGTATAGTGTTGAGGGATAATGTTTAGGGTTTAGGGTATAGGGTATTGGGATGAGGGTTGAGGGTGAGGGTTTTAGGGTTTAAGGTATAGGGTTAAGGGTTGAGGGATTAGGGCTTAAGTATGGGGTTGAGGGTATAGGTTTGAGGGTTAAGGGTTTACAATTGAGGAATAATGTTTAGTGTTGAGTGTCTAAGGTTTAGTGTAAAGGGTTAAGGATTATGGTTTAGGAACAATGTTTATGGTTTAGGGTAGAGGGTTTATGGTTGAGGGACAATTTTTAGGGTTTAGGGTATAAGTTTGAGGGTATAGGATATAAGGACGAAGGTTGAGGGTGTAGGTTTTAGGGTTTAAGGTATAGGGTTGAGGGTTGAGGGTTTATGATTGAGGTACAATGTTCAGGGTTGAGTTTATAAGCTTAAGTGTATAGGGTATAGGGATTAGGGTTTAGGCTATATGGTATAGTGTATAGGGTATGGGTTGAGGGTATAAGGCATAGGGTGAAGGGCTGAGAGTGTATGTTTTAGGTTTTAAGTATAGTGTTGAGGTACAATGTTCAAGGTTTAGGGTATAAAGTTGAGGGTATAGGTTATAGGGATGAGGGTTGCAGATGTAGGGTTTAGGGTTTAAGGAATAGTGTTGATGGTTGAAGGATTATAGTTTAAGTATAGTGTTGAGGGTATAAGGTATAGGGTTGGTTGAGGGTTTATGATTGAGGTATGATGCTCAAGGTTGAGTGTATTAGATTAAGTGTGTAGGGTATAGGGATTAGGTTTTAGGATATTTGTTACATAGTTTAGGGTATGGGTTGAGGGTATAAGGCATAGGGTTAAGGTTTGAGAGTGTAGGGTTTAGGATTTAAGTATAGGGTTGATGGTATAGGGTTGGGGGATAATGTTTAGGGTTTAGGTATAAGGTTGAGGGTATAGGGTGTAGGGATGAGGGTTGAGGATGTAGGGTTGATGGTTGAGGGTTGAGGGATAGTTTTTAGGGATGAGGGTATAGGGTATATGGATTGAGGGAATAAGGTATAGGGTAAAGGGTTGAGAGTGTATGGTTCAAGGTTTGATATAGTGTTGAGGGACAATGTTCAAGGTTTAGGGTATAAAGTTGAGGGTATAGGGTATTGGGATGAGGGTTGAGAGTGTAGGGTTTAGGTTTTAAGGTATAAGCTTGAGGGGTGAGGGATTAGGCTTTAACTATAGGGTTGAGGGTTTAGGGTTAAGGGTTTATGATTAAGGGATAATGTTTAGGGTTGAGTGTCCAAGGTTAAGTGCATAGGGTATAGGGATCATGGTTTAAGATATTGGGTATAGGGTTTAAGGTATGGGTTGAGGCTATAAGGCATATGGTTAAGGGTCAAGAGTGTATGGCTTTGTTTTTAAGTGTAGGTTTGAGGGACATTGTTTAGGGTTTAGGGTATAAGGTATATGGATGAGGGTTGAGGGTGTAGGGTTTAGGGTTTAAGGTATAAGGTTAACGGTTGAGGGATAGTGATTAGGGTTGAGGGTATAGGGTTAAGTGTATAGGGTATAGGGATTAGGGTTTAGGATATTGGGTATAGGGTTAAAGGTATTGGGTTTAGGGTTTAAGGTACAAATTTGAATGTAGGGTTTAGGGTTTAAGTATAGAGTTTAGGGTTGAGGGTTTATGGTTGAGGAATAATGTTCAAGGTTGAGTGTATAATATTAAGTGTCTAGCGTATAGGTATTAGGGTTTAAGATATTGGGTATAGGGTTTAGGGCATGAGTTAAGGGTATAAGGCATAGGGCTAAGGGTTGAGATTGTAGGGTTTAGGGTTTAAGTATAGGGTTGATGGTATAGGGTTGAGGGATAATGTTCATGGTTTATGGTATAAGGTTGAGGGTATAGGGATGAGAGTTGAGGATGTAGGGTTTAGGGTTTAAGGTTAGGGTTGAGGGTTGAGGGATAGTGTTAAGAGATGAGGGTATAAGGTTAAGTGTATAGGGTATAAGGATTGAGGGTATAAGGCATAGGGTGAAGGGTTGAGAGTGTATGGTTTAGGGCTTAAGTATAGTGTTGAGGGACAATGTTCAGGGTTTAGGGTATAAGGTTAAGGGTATAGGGTATAGGGATGAGGTTTGAAGGTGTAGGGTTTAGGGTTTAGGGTTTAGGGATTAAGGTATAGATTTGAGGTTTGAGGGATTAGGGCTTAAGTATAGGGTTGAGGGTTGAGGGTTGAGGATTTACGATTGAGGGATAATATTCAAGGTTGAGGATCTAAGGTTAAGTGTATAGTGTATAAGGATTAGGGTTTAGGGTATGGGTTGAGGGTATAAGGCATAGGGTTAATGGTTGAAAGTGTATGGTTTAGGTTTTAAGTATAGGGTTGAGGGGAAATAATCAAGGTTTAAGGTATAAGGTTGAGGGTATAGGGTATAGGGATGAGGGTTGAGGTTGTAGGGTTTAGGGTTTGAGGTATAGGGTTGAGGGTTGAGAGTGTATGGTTTAGGGTTTAAGTATAGTGTTAGGGGATAATGTTTAGGGTTTAGGGTATAAGGTTGAGGGTATAGGGTATAGGGATGAGGGTTGAGGGTGTAGTGTTTAGGGTTAAAGGTTGAGGGATTAGGGCTTAAGTATGGGGTTGAGGGATTATAATTGAGGGATAATGTATAGGGTTGAGTTTCTAAGGTTCGGTGTATAGGGTATATGGTTTACGGTTTAGGACATTGGGTATAGGGTTTAGGGTATGGGTTGAGGGTATAAGGCATAAGATTAAGGGTTGAGAGTGTATGGTTTAGGGTTTAAGTATAAGGTTGAGAGGAAAAATGTTCAGGGTTTAGGGTATAAGGTTGAGGGTATATGGATGAGGTTTGAGGGTGTAGGGTTTAGGGTTTAAGGTATACGGTTGAGGGTATAGGGTATAGAGTTGAGGGTTGAGGGTTTATGGTTGAAGGATAATGATTAGGGTTGAGTGTATAAGATTGTGTGTAGGGTATAGGTATTATAATTTAGGATATTGGGTAGAGGGTTTAGGGTATGGGTTGAGGTTATAAGGCATAGGGTTGAGGGTTGAGAGTGTAGGCCTTAGGGTTTAAGTATAGGGTTGAGGGTATAGGTTGAGTAACAATGTTCAAGGTTTAGGGTATAAGGTTGAGGGTATAGGGATGAGGGTTGAGGGTGTATGGTTTAGGGTTTAAGGTATAGGGTTGAGGGTTGAGGGATAGTGTTTAGGGATGAGGGTATAGGGTTAAGTTTATAGGGTATAGGGATTGAGGGTACAAGGAATAGCGTGAAGTGTTTAGAGTGTATGGTTTGGTTTTCAAGTATAGCGTTGAGGGACAATGTTCAAGGTTTATGGTATAAGGTTGAGGGTATAGGGTATAGGGATGACTTGAGGTGTGGTTTAGGGTTTAAGGTTTAAGGTATAGGGTTGAGGGTTGAGTGGATTAGGGCTTAAGTATAGGGTTGAGGGTATAGGGTTGAGGATTGAGGGTATAATGTATAGGGTTGAGGGTTGGGGGTTTACGGTTGATGGATAATGTTCAGGGTTGAGTGTCTAAGGTTAAATGAATAGGGTATAAGGATTAGGGTTTAGGATATTGTTTATAAGGTTTAGGGTATGGTTTGAGGGTATAAGGCATAGGGTTAAGGGTTGAGAGTTGAGGTTTATAGTTGAGGGATAGTGTTCAAGTTTGAGTATCTAAGGTTAAGTGTATATGGTATAGAGATTAGGGTTTAGGATATAGGTATGGGGTTTAGGGTATGGGTTGAGGCTATAAGGTATAGGGTTAAGGGTTTAGAGGTTGAGGGTTTATGGTTGAGGGATAATGTTCAAGGTTAAGCATCTAAGGTTAAGTGTATAGTGTATAGGGATTAAGGATATAAGGAATAGGGTGAAGGGTTGAGAGTGTATGGTTCAAGGTTTAAGTATAGGGTTGAGGGAAAATGTTTAGGGTATATGGTTGAGGGTTGATGGATTGTGTTCAAGGTTGATTCAATGTTTCCTCTATGGAAACCCATAAGCTTGATTGCACATTGCTATTAGGAGTCTAATATTATGGCAAGGAGTGAGGATAATAAATCATCAATTAAACTTATATATAATTTCACTTGATGCAACAACGACATAATTGAGACTAGTAGCAAAAAATATCATACCCTAATTTTGATTAACTTTAAACAAAAGGTTAGCTCTGATAATTGTATTAGGGGGATCTAAATCCTTGATAAATATTAGCCTTCTAACCTAATTTATAACCAATTTTGAGTTACAAACCTTAAGAAATTCATCAAATGAAAAATGTGAGCACGCTTTTAAAAAGTTGAAATTTTCTCACATTTGAGCAACCCAAAGTGCACTCATGCTTTATGCAAGTCAAAGTGTGCTTGCACTTTAATGCGAGTACACTTTGGGAAGTCCTAAAAATGGTAAAAAGGTAGGATACTTGTGATCTAGGCCCACATTCTTTACTATTATCTTGTTTCTACGCGTTATTTGATAAAAGAACATTTTTTCATGTTGTTGGAGAAAGCACATGCATTTTTACACATTCCACTAGCTTTGCACCACCTTTTTTTTGTTTTCCAAAATAGCAAGGAGGAAACACTAGATTTTTTACATTAAATTTAATTATATGAACTCATATTTTCATGTTTGCAGTTTTGCAATGTTAATTATGAAATTTTTGTTTTAATTTTGTATTATAGATTGGTTATTTCCATAGATTTTACTCAGTCTATTGGAATTATATAGAATTGAACATTGAAAATGAAGCAACTTCATGAAAATCTCTAATTCTTGAGGAGTTTGATGCAAGAAGAAAAACAAACTACACATAATTGGGTAGTTTCTCAAATCGAATCTTGAATTTTAAGGTATGTTATATTATACACATGCTTTACATTTTCCTTCATTTTCCATGGGTCAATATTTTATTCATTATTCTCCAACTTCACATTTCACCTTTTACTATCACTTGAACCATTTTGATTTCTTATGTTGCTTTATCACTTTTTATCATACATACTTAATATAGTTCTTTGATTTTGTTACCATATTCATGCTTATTAAATTTACCTTACTATGATACTATTTTAACATTGAATACTTGCATTGATCATATAGTGGCATACATTTCCTTTAGACCTGACATATTGAGCATGACATCTTAGATTTACAAGAAGTAGTTTAAACACAAGAATGTCATTTTTTCTAGAATTTACAATTCAAGTAGCATAAGAATGTTATCTATGGGAAAATCTATCAGTATCACAATGGATAAATCTATAATTTATGACTTAATTTCTTAGGACACTTTTTCTATCACATTATAATTTGAAAGAAGAATCTAAAGATTGTCCATCCTTGTAGAAATTTATGGTTATACTACACTCCCTTGGAGTATTTGAATCTATCTCAAGCTTCATCCAACTATTAAACCTATATACATATTAGGAAAATTCCAATCAAGAATTATTTTAGACAATTGGTCCTACTATTTGCAAGCTCAATTACACCTTAAACATAAATCAATATCATGGTCATAACTAGTTATATATAGCTAAGACTAGAGGATTAGATGCTTCCAATTTTTATTTCTAGAATGCAATTTACTTTTCTCGAAGGACAATCTATGTAAGAGGATTTATTTTTCACTTAGTCATGCTCATAATAGGTTATTTAGCTTCACAAGGATGTTAATGAGTTACACAACAATTTCCATCCTTCTTAAACTAGTTTTAGAGTGCATATTTTTTACCAACCCAAGTTAATTCAACACCAAATGTGAAAAAAAGGATTTCATTGCTAGGGCTTGTAGAAGGTCACAAAGAGATGTAAATTTCACTTCAGATTTGAATTTAAGTTTTAATAGTTAAGATGCCATTTATATGATTAAAGATCCAATTGAGTGCAAGAAATGGGTAAATTTAAGGTCAGTACTAACCCTTAGGAATAAGGGTAAACTAGAGCAGACAAGGATTTGGTTTTATCCTCTCTTTGTTGAAATCCATTATTATATTCAAATCTTTCCTTTCCATATACTTATAATAGGGGTATCATTCCTTCCCCAATTCTTGTTTGAAATAGGATGCCATTTAATTGCAATCCTAAAAATTATTTATTTCATGTATCTCCTAAGTCCTTGGAAAGTGTTCCCCAACAATAGGATTAGAAAGATACTAATATTGAATGAAATAATCATGTTAATTGACATTTGTAATTAATTCTAAATGTTAGGAGCATGTGAGGGCATCCAATATGAGTTCCTAAATAATAGGGGAACATGGGGCACCCACATGGAAGGTGGAACCTACCTTGAGTTAAGTTAATTGTTTGGAGTAAAAGATAACACTTTTTTAATGCATGTAAAGATCCTAGAAGTTAGGGATTGATGTTTACATGCATGAAGTTCAGTCCAGTTCAGTTCAGATCAGTTTAGTTTATTTTAGTTTAGTTTAGTGCAATTTAGTATTAGTTTAGTTTAGTTTAGTTAAGTTTAGTTCAATTCAATTCAGTTCAGTTATGGTCCAGTTATCTTTAGTTGCATGCAATTATTTTTAGTTGAATGCTAGTTGACTTCAGTTGACTTTGAATGCATGACTAATGACTTGAGTTACATGACAGGCATGACTAATGACTTGAGTTGCATGAAAGATAACAGGTGACTACTTTTAGTTAATAGGGGATGATCATTCTTGCATGAATGTTGGAGAGATATGTTTCAATTAATAGAGAATGACTTGGACCCACCTTGGGCACCCAAGTTGACTTCTCAGAGTTAACACTTTTGCATGATAAGATATTTCAGAAGGATGAGTTAAGTGGGCCCACTCTTGGGTGCCTACTTTGAGGATAAGCTTTGAAGATATCTTCGGAATAAAGTTTGAGTTATGACTTCAGTTTGGGACACCCAAATGGATGAAGGAGTTGATTTGACATTGTTCTTCACGGTAGAAATCTACTTGTAAGAGATGGGCGTAGGTTTTTGGTGATAAGCTTTGAGCTTTGTAATTGTAACTCTTTGGAGTTTACAAGGTTGATTATTTCCTATTTCTCTCAAGCAAGTTGAAGAGAGTTTGTATCAGTTTTATTGCAGGTTGTGAAGAAGATTTGTTGAAGGTAGAAGAAGCATTCTCAAGCAAGAATTGGATTTATTGTAATCTACTTCAGAGATTAAATAATACATTGATTCTTGGTGGAGTTTTTTCTTGAAAGAGTTTTGTCCATGGTATATGTTATGTATCTTCTAATATCCTATCTAATTATTCTACAACCTTCTTTCTTCATTCTACAAATGAAAAAATGAATTAATCAGATAATCACCCACAAAGAATACATATTTAGATCAACAAGTATAATAATTTTACAAAGTATTAAGCTACACAAACACCTCAACTTTCAAAAATTCCATGTCACATCCATCAATTTCCTTATCATGATTTTAGAGCCACGCTCATTTTATACCTACATCACCACTAGGGACCTATTTCCTGACATAAACCAGTGGAGCATGCACCTATATTGTAGCCTTATGTACCTGCATAGGTGTTTTCACCACATTGTGCCATATACGTTTTCCCATGCTAGGGTAAACCTTCTACCTTGAACAATTAATTATTACACTTAGATTTCATGTGTTATTAATTAAACTTGCACATGCATAATGTAGGATTATGCTTGTTCCATCCACACATGCCCATGCATAAATTCTCTTGGCTGCCATTTTTTTATCCTTCCCATTCATCTCTTATGATGTCATTGCATATATCCGTTTCACATTTGGGGGAAAGCATGCATTCCTTCATTATTCCCTTTGTTTCCCTTTGTTTATGTCATGTTTCAACATAGAGCCTAGCCTACAACTCCTTGCATTTTCTTTCCCTTTTTTTGTGAAATGCCTATTTGGATTGTCATATATTGGACTGCACTATTGGACTTGCACATACACAATGTATGTTGTGCTTATTCCATTCACACATGCCCATGCATAAATTCCCTTGGATTCCCTTTGTTTATCCTTCCCATTCATCTCTTATAATATTATTGCATATACACTTCTTACATTTTGGGGAAAGCATGCATTCCCTCTTCATGCCTTTTTCTGCTCTTTGTCACATTTCAAGATAGAGCTTGTCACTTACTATAAAACCTACAAATCCTTGCATTTGGCTGCCCTTTGTTTGTTAAATACCTCTTTGGACTGTCATATATTGGATTGCACTATTGACTTCAATGGAATTTTCATGGTACTTACAGAGGTCTTTATACATGTGCTACCCTTTGTTTGTCATATTTCAACATAGAGCTTGTCACTATCATCTTATAGAAATTATACAACCTAATTGTATGATTGCTTTCAGATTTGTGTATGAGATTGTACATCCTGATTTGATGACTAATTTCATATTTTTGAAGAGATTTCTTTACTCTATAGTACCATGATGGAACTAATCTTTATCTCTTTTTCATGTTATAGATAGAATTCTTCATCATGTTGAGGAAACAATCAAAGAGCCTAACATTGGATGAGTAGGAAGTTAAGAATGCAAAGAAAAGAGAAGGGATGAGGCAACTTCATGAAAGTAGGAAATTGAACACCATAAAAGAAGACAATCCAATTTGAGAGGAACGTGAACCATCCATTGTATGTAAGAGAGATATGGAATTGACGACATAAAGGCAATGAATGCAAAATCTTTGTGCAATGAGAAATTTGAATCCCATAGTTGAAGACACGTCATCTACCATAAGTCAATATGGAGACACACCATCTACCACATCTCAACTTGAAAGTACATCATCATTGACATGTAGAGATGGAGGCATGCCATCTTTCCCATCTCCGATTGAAGGTATTCCATCTATCCCATCTCATTTAAATATTGATGAAATTCCCAATGTTAAGGAAAATTTACCTTTGAGAACACCTCCTAGAGTTTTGCGTAGAAAGACCAAGTTTTTGATTGATATTGATGAGAATATTTTGCAGTCAATGGTCGATAAGATTCCAAATGTACTTTTAGAAGATATGTTAATAAGATTTGGAGATTATTTTTTTAAAAATTAAATGAAACTAAAAGATGTCAACTATTTGTTGAAATGATGAGAAATCTAAAATATAGGTCCATTACGAAGATTTTTGGGCTAAGAACATCAGAAGCTTCAAGTGACAAATCTATTTTCAAGAATCTAATGAGTGCATATGAGAGTGTGGGTACCACCTCTTGCACCAAAGATAATAATGTCATACAACATGTCATTACATCAACAATAGTAAGTATTCAAACCAAGAAAGCTCATCTCATTAGAAAGACAAGTCAAGCATTGGGAATAAATAGGAAAACATTATTGAGAGCTATTGGAAGGTGCCAAAGAGTTGAGGACACAAATAACAATGACTTATGGGCATTCTCTGATAGAATACCATGAAAATATAAACCAATTGTTGAAGCCTTGAGATCCCTAATAGAATAATTTTGGAAGAATAACACAAGGGTATCTCCTTTAATCAAAGAGATGTAGTAAGAAGGAGAATTGGTAGTCAAAACCGTGAGCCACATCTAAAGCATTTTTTGGATATGACTCCAACATGATTTTTTGCTAAATTTCTAGAGATGTATCCTCAAGTTAAAAAAATTTAAACTTTTTTTGAAATGCTAAAGAATTTCCATGGAAAAATAAATCACACATGCACTACTTGTTATAGAGTATATATGATTTTTCCAACCATTATGATGTTTATTGATGTATATGTTTAGATTTTCATACTAACAATGTTTTGCAAGACTGTGACATACATGTCTCACCTACATCTTCAAGCGATTTCATATCAAGGATTTTATGTGAAAGAGAAGATGGTCAATTATTCTACAAAAAATTATGCTTGGATGACACATGTAAACATTGTGGTGGCTTGCAATGTATCCAAATTTGTGAACATATGGAAAGTACACAAGTGGTTGGAAATGAACTAGTAGAATTAAGAAAGTATAAGATAGTGGCCTACAATACAAAAGGTGTTAAATAAGAAAAAATGTGTGATTTAGTATTGAAAAGATTCCAATGTATCAATTTATGTCTATATTTCGAGAGTCTATAGTGTATGAGTATGCAAGGCATACCCATAGAGCTCAATGGTTGGACTTGTCATTCAAGTTATGAAAGGACACATTTTCACTTGATACCTTTGTTTCAATTATTGAATTTGTAGAGAACTACACTCTACAACCACAACTTGAGGTGCAATCATAGTATTACAACTCTATGCAGGTTGCTATATTTGTGCATATAGTATTCATTCATGTGGGTAACAGTATGGAGGATGATAGAGAGATCGTAAGGGAGTATCATTTTTATATCAGTGATGATTGCACATATTCCATAGAGTTCATGCAAGGTTACTTTTAGGTGTTCTACCATGATTTAGGTAGAAGGGGCATATCATTTCATCAACATATCATATGGTTAGATAATTGTGCATCACAATTCAAGAACTTGCAAATGTTCTATTGGTTTAGCAAGATGCATAATATTATAGGTGTTCATCATATGTGGAATTTTGTGAGGTCAGAGATGGAAATGGGGAGCATGATGGTGCAGGAGCATGTACCAAAAGAGCCATAGCACAAGAAGAGTTAAAATATAAATACAATGCAAAGTTGACAGATGCAAAATCTATTGTCGAGTGGTGTAATGCTAAAATGAATCCAGGTAATGAATTTAAGTCTTTAGTTCATAGTTTTATTTGGTTGATAGATGATACTAATGTTACCCAATTTTCACCTACAGGCTCAATCAGGTAGGATAAATTATGTTTTAGATGTTCATAAGGGCCAAATGGGAGATTTGCATCGAGGGTTAGGTCATGCATCTGATGACATTTCACAAGGAGCTCAGTTGAAAAGCATGCCTCAATTAGTTTTGGCACAAAAATTATCAGAGAAGAGAGTCGGCAAGACCCTCTTGTTGTCTTGCCGACTAGCAGTTCCCTCTATTTGTTTGAATGCACTGGTTGTTAGGACACTCAGATCGCCATGACTCTTTATGTGTCTCTCCGCGTGGGATGTCTCACCGAGGGTAGCTCACAAGGTTGGCATCGAGGAGATGTTTGTGTTCACTGTGACATCTCAGCGACCAAGCACAAGTCTCAGCGAAATGAAATGATCTCGACAAAAGGTCTCACCGATAGGATGAAGTCTCCTCAAAATGGTTTGAGCCTGCCAAAAGATTGTGACCTCATTGAGAGGTCTCACCGATTAATTGTAGTCTGGCCGAAAGGTTAAGGGATCACCAAGATGTCTCGCCGAAGTGGAGGGAATTCGCCAAGAGGTCTTCCCGACCTGTGGGAGTCATGCTGAAAGTTGTTCACAAGGTTGGTGTCAGGGAGAGTTGTTTACCTTTGGGGAGATGTCCTACCGGAAAATATAGGTCTCAGCGAAACAAAGGAGCCTAGCGAAAGGTCTGGCTGACAGGCCAAGGTCTCGGCGACGGTATGGGGGCTTCGCTGTAAGGTCTCACCATCGGGGTGAGGTCTCACCAAAGTGAAGTGGTCTCGGTGAAGGAGAGGAGCTTAGTGAGAGGTCTCGCTGACCATTGGTGGTCTCCCCAAATGAAGGTTCGAGCTCAACAAGAAATGAAGGCCTCGACATGAAGTCTAGTCGAATGGGCAAAGTCTCGCCGAAAGAATGGGGCCCTCGGCGAGATGTTGAACTCGGGGTGAGGTCTCAGTGACTAATGAAGGTCTCGACGAGCTAAGATGTCATTGTGAGGAAATGAAGGGCCTCGGTGTGAAGTCTTGCCAACCCAAAAGGGTCTTGCCAAAGTAGGGTGAGCTTGGGGTAAAGGAAAGTAGAGTCACCATGATGTCTCGGTGAAAGTATGAGGTCCTACCAATAATGGGGGGTCTCGATATGTGTTTTGACTTCGGTAAGAGGTCTCACCAACAACAAAGGGTCTCCCTGACATAGATGGCATCGGTGTAGCGTCTTGCCATCAGAGTGATTTCCTGCCGATTGCTTGAGGTCTCGGCGAGAGGAGGCATCATCGATGTGAGGTCTTGCTGACACAGTGGGGTCTCGCTGATATGAAATGATCTCGTCCAAAGATCTTGAGCTCGGCGAGATGTCTTCCCGACCCATTAAGGTCCTGCCAATAATGGAGAGTCTTGCTGATGGTGGCCAGCTTGCCCATTAAAATGGCAATATCAGTATGATTCCTAGGGGCTCGCCGTGAGGTCTTCCTGAATGCAAATGGTTTTGCCGATGGTCTGGGCGACAGTTTTTGACATCGACATAACTTTTAAACTCACTATGTCATCTTGTCAATCATCATGAGCTATGTTGATAACCGCTAAAGAGTCTAATTGCATCAGGGAGACATGATTAGTGTCTCACCGACATGCAATTTTGTCTGAAGGACCTCTGATCATCTAAAAATCTATGTGGCTTGAGTTCAACCAATCAGAGGGAGCTGAGGATGCACCATGAGACATGGCGGTTTGAACCTCCTAAAAGGAAGATTGAAAGAATGCAACGATATGAATCTATTTTGAGATAAAGGATGATGGAGCAACTCGGTGAACAATGACATGAAGTTCTAATGCAAAAGTTTGAGGCTCCTTACATTGGAGGTCAACCTACAAACAGAAGAGGCCACGAGTCTCTGTAGCAGCTGGGATCTCTGCTGGCAGAAGAGGGGGGATTAGCATTAATGATAATGCTTTATAGCATTCAAAGCAACTCGACAAGGAAGTTGGAAGGTGGACACAGAGGCCATGAAATTAATACTGTGGTTGCAAAAGATTTTAGGGCTTCTCCTAAGGGCAATCTTTCTCACCGACATGGACAATGGAGATACTCTTGAGGGTAGCATTAACTTCATTCAAAAGATCTAAGGGTAGATCGTTTGGAAGACTGATATTTTTTGTAAGCCCTAGGGCAGGGGCCGACACAATTTTGGTATATATGGCATTTTTCCCTTTTTGTAAAGTAGTTCTTGGTTAGGAGATTGCTGAAAGAGCATTATTCAACCTTTGTAACTCATTTTCATAAATACTACAGACCTGTAACATAGAGACTTTCTTCTCGATAGAAATTCATTTCCTTCACAGATTTTCTTTGTTGTTTTAGTGACTGGTTGTGAGTTGCATGATAAGATTCTGTGTGATCCTTTATTTTATCAAATTCTTTCAGTACTGGATGCAAATAAATTTATGTCATAAAGCTGGTTTATGTTAGTGATCTCTTTCTATTGCATTTATATCTGTGAAAGCATCTTTTTTTTCATTGTGTTAAGCATTAGAACAATCAGAACCTTACATAGACTCATTTTTTATAAACATAAATCTCTGTATTGTGAGATTGTTTAGCTCTATTGAGATTTTCTGTGAGTTTTCTGTAATATTGTCATACTTTTATCTTTGGTGTATCACCTGTTAGTGATAGGTTTTAAATTCAAGTATATCCTTCTTACTCTTTTCCTTATCATTCTTTAGTTTTCTCAAGATAACAAAAAAGGGGAACCAGCCCATAATCTGGAGGTTCACTTCATTCCCAGGTCATGCACAACCTCGAAGTGGTCCCATGTGTCAATAGGTCGCTATAGCTAATAGCTTAGCAGGGGTGCAACTTTATTTGACAATAGTTTTTGGCACGCCCGGTGGGACAGAGAACTGTTTTCAGTCTCAAATCAAAATTATCATACTATTGTTTGGTATGTGCAGCAGAAATTCTAGTATTTAAGAGAAAAATTTTAGCATACTTGGGGACTCTGAGCTCAAATCTAGCAGTTCCAGTGCATTACTGTTCATGAGAAGAGTGCAGATGAAGAATAGCTCGCCTATTTTTTAGTATTTGCAATTGTCCCCGCCTAGAAGAAGGGGGAGATAAATCCATAAGGTTCAATAGACAGTTGTTTATTTCAGAAGATCCAAATCGAACCCTTCTGTGAGAGGCCATACTTTTGTTCCTATTGTTATTACTAAGAATATCCCAGTGACAATGATTCCAATAGTGAGAAATCAGCCATTTGTTGCTTTTAACCAAGGCAACCCACTGAATCTGACTTAGCATGATGAAATTCCTATCGCTGCCTTAAAAATTCTGCCATATTTTCATGGCAAGGATCATACCACCCCATCAGAGCATATAAAGGTTATTTCCAACCTGTGTGTTTTTCACCATGTGATTGAAGAAAATGTTGCACTCAGATTGTTGGCAGCGTCATTTAAAGGAAAATCCTTACAATGGTTTAGAGGCTTGCCTGTCAGCTCCATAGCAACATGGGATGAGTTAGGCAGCCAATTGTGCAAATTTTTTGAAGATAAATCAAACCACATGTCATTGGTGGAGCAGCTGTCTACAATCAAGAGGGCTCCACATGAAGTTATGTCAGATTTCAATCACTGTTTCTAGAGGACGTGGGATAGAATTCCACAGAGGGTAAGTCCTACTGCTAATCATGCCTTTTTATAATATTTAAGATCTTTAAATAGTGATATTTTTGTAATGATTCAATCAATGGGAGGTGATACACTTCATGTAGCATATAGTGTAGCTGTTAGAGCTGAAAACAGCCTCATACAAGCTGGTAAGATTTCCCCAAGACCACCTATGCCAATATTTCTTGCTTTTCAGCCTCCAACCCCTATACAGTTACCTCCTTTGGCTGTTATTCCAAGTGCACTAGCATTTCCAGCACCTAATACCCAGCCTAATGGTCAATTAGATGTATTTCTAGCCTAGTCTAACAAACTGCAAGAGATTAAAGGCCTTCTAACGACCTTTGGCAATGAGATGGTTAATCTAAGAAAACAAAAAAATCAAGGGTTTAAGTCGTATCAGCCCTCATTTCAGTCTAATTACCAACAAAATCAAACCAATAGAACACCTTATCAACCTTATAATCAAGGCCAAAACTTTTCTCCTAACCCGAGGCCACATCAAGCTTATGACTCCAACACTGTAAGCACTTCCAAAGAGCTTTCACTTGTCTAGAACAACTTAGTTCAAGATTATGAATGGTGCTTTCTGTGTAGTCAACCCCATAATCAGAATACCTGTGTCAATGGGCTACTTAACCAAGCCTTGATGGTTCAGAAAAGTTTAGTAATACAGTCTAGTGTGCTTGTAGCAACTAAAGTACAATAGCAAGAATAACAGACACCTGAGTCTACATTCCTAAACTGGGAAGGGGAAGAATTTTGTGGAGTGGTCCATGCTGATTCTTCAATTGCAGACAATACACACAGTAAGAAGAGGGAAAGAGATGGACATCAACCTAATACAGTTCAGACTCAATCAAAGCAAGGGATGAACTAGATCCAAATGCTACCAAGGGGCCAGCCTTTGGTAGGCAAGGAACAGTCTGATTCATCAGCCCAAGCGCCTTTAGTTAAAGGTGATGTTATTCCTCCCAAAGGTCAAGTTAAACCTGCTACAACTTTCAATATATTGGAGCATATGAAGAAAATTAATGTACCCATGTCAATATGGGATTCTCTGAGTATTCCAAGTCAAAAGGATCTGCTTCAATCTTCCTTATCAGGTTTAAGTGTCTTAGATGAGCCTAGTGTAGAAAAGGAGAAGGTTGTGTTGGCTAACACTATGGTTGGTAATAACAAATAGCAAGCTGCTAAGGCCAAGCCGCCTCCTTTTTATTTGTCATTGATTATAGGAGATCATCTGGTTCACAATTGTATGATTGACTTAAGGGCTACTAGTTCAGTTATGCCCAAACAAATTGTCGATAAGTTGGGAATTGAATATGAGCCACTAGAAAAGGGGGTAGTGCAATTGGATGGTTCTGTTGTGAACACAGTAGGGGTCATTAAAAATTTGAGCTTAACTCTACATGCATGTCCCAATTTTGCAATACCATAGGATATATACATTATTGAGTTGCCCCCGCACTTTTCCCTTTGTTTATCTAGGGATTTTATGGCCAAGATAGGTGGTTACCTATCCTCTGATTGGTCTCACATGCTGTTCAGAACTAGATATGGCACTAGAGCCACTATTAAATTAGAACCCATAGCCAAGGTTCATATTGAACCTTACAATCCGTCTCCTATCAATGCCAACTTGTTTACAAGTGTACAAGTGGAGCAGCCTATTGTTCAAGAGGCAGAGATTCAAATAGAAAGAACATCAGATATTATTCCTAAAGAGTGGGCACCTCAAACTCATGAGGTTGGAATAGGTGAGCAGTTGGAGGAGGTTGACATCGGTGTTTATATGATGCATGAGACTGATTATTTTATGCCTAATATTGAGAAGAACAAGGAATAGCATAGTGAGCAGCATGAAAATGATCTGTGGGAGCTGTATTTTGATGGCTCAAGGAGTAGGGTAGGTGTTGGCGGTGGATGTATGTTGGTGTCACCAAAGGGTTAGAAGTACTATCTAGATTTTAGGTTCTACTTTAGCTATTCTTATAATTCTACTGAATATGAAGCTCTAGTCTAGGGCTTGGAGTGGGCGAGATAGAGAGGTATCAGTTGTCTAAAGGTTTATGGTGACAACGAGTTGGTTGTCAATCAAGTGAGGAAGCTTAATGCTGTTAAAAATGATATGCTCAGGTCTTACAGGAATAGGGTATGGGACCTCTTAGAGGGATTTGAAGCATTTAATCTGATTTCCATTCTTAGAGCTCAAAATAAGCATGCAAATAGATTAGCTATTGTAGGAGCTGAACACAATATTCCAAAGGAGATTTGCAGTGATAAAACTAATCAGCATATCAAGATTGTAGTTAGGCCCGCTGTGATTGATAATAATATACACTGGAAAGTCTTTGATAGTGACCAACATATTGTCAATTTTTTAAGAGAAGAAGCTGAGTTCTCACATGCCAATAAGGAAAAGCTACAACACTAGTACAGTGACTAGATTATCCAGTTAAAAAACAACAAATTTCCCAAAGGCCTGGTCACTTTAGAATCCATTTTTAATACTGATAATGAAGCTAGAAAACCTAAGGGGAGTATTCAGGTTCAACAAGATCACTACAAAGAGGTTGAATTTTTCAAAGAAAAGCTTCTTAAGTTAGGAAAGGTATGTACATCTGAAGAGAGGCATGTATTTATTCAACTTTTTCAAGAATTTAATGATATATTTGCTTGGCAATATAATGATTTAAAGGGATTTGATACCCAACTTGCTCAACATACCATTGAACTTGAGCCTAATGTCAAACCTGTTAGGAAAAAGCAAAGGCCCTTGAATCCTAAGTTAGAACCGTTGATGAAAAGGGAGCTAGATAAGTTGATTGAAAGCAACATTATTTTCCCCATCAAGCATACCTCATGGGTTTCAAACCTAGTACTGGTAAGGAAGAAAAATGGTGAAATAAGACTCTGTGTAGATTTTCGTGACTTAAATAGGGCCTCCCTAAAAGACCGTCATCCTCTGCCCTCTATGGAGAAGATACTTCAAGTAGTTTCAGGGTCTAAAAGGTTTTCCCTATTAGATAGCTATTCTGGTTACAACCAGATATTAGTGAAAAAAGAGGATCAGTACAAGACAACCTTCACCACAAAATGGGGAACTGTGGCCTATCGAAAAATTCCCTTTGGTTTATCTAATGTTGGGGAAACCCTTCAAAAGGTGATGGATATGGCCTTTCAGGGATTAATGTACAAGATAGTCTTAGTCTATCTTGATGATATCACTATTTTTTCTAAGGAGGCTAAGGATCATCTGAGTCATTTGAGGCAGATTTTTGAAAAATGCAGGGAATTTGGGATATCACTTAACCCCAAAAAGTGTGTGTTTGTTGTTCATGAAGGAAGATTGCTTGGTTATGTGGTATCTAAATAGGGTATTACTATCGACCCTGAAAGAATAAGTGCTATCTTAACTCTTCCTTTACCAACGCACAAGAAAAGTCTGCAGAGTTTTATTGGTAGGATTAACTTTGTTAGGAGGTTTATCCCTGACATTGCTAATTTATTAAGTCCACTAACTCATATGCTGAGAAAGAATGTACCTTTCAACTAGACTAAGGATGGCACAATAAGTTTTAAGCTTATAAAAGAGGCATTGGCAACCGCACCTACACTTCTAAATCCTAACTTTTCTAAAGGTTTCATTTTATATGCCTATGGAAATATTGATTCACTATCAGCCATACTTGTACAATGAAATGATGAAGGATCTGAACAACCCGTGGCATTCTTCAGTCAGGGACTCAAAGATTACGAGCTCAAATATACTTTTGTAGAGAAACATGTTCTCATTGTCATAAGAAGCTTAAAAAAGTTTAGGCACATGCTTTCCAATAACAAGATTATACTAATGGTTGCTCATCTAGGTGTGAAAGAGTTTTTATTAAACAAAGATTTGAGTAATAGAAGAGCTAGTTGGGTCACTAAGGTGATGGAGTATGACCTTGAGATAAAGGTTACCAAACTAATAAGAGGGAGAGGTCTCTGCGAACAACTTACTGAGGACAGCAACAACAGTGTAAAGGAGGAGGAAAGTTTTGTTTTCGCACTCCAAGATGGACAACAAACTGCTATACCTATTCCTACTAGTTGGATTACAGAAATGACATTTTTTATTGACTAGTGAGTGCCCTCCTGATCTGACTAGATCCAAAAGAAGGTATTATCGACTGCAATCCATACCTTATGTTCTTTTAAATGGTTTTCTATTTAGAAGAGATTTCCATGGTGTCCTGTTAAGATGTATTGAAGTTGATCAGATTGATAGAGTATTGTATGAATTCCATCAAGGGTCAGCTAGCGGACACTTTTATCCAAGAGCCACAACTCTTAAAATAATGAAAGGAGGCTATTACTAGCCTACCTTATTCAAAGACGCTCATGCATGGGTAAGAAGATGCGAGGAATGCACTATTTTTTCTGGAAAAGAGAAGCTGGCAACCCTCCCACTGCAACCGATTCAAATTGATTAGCCCTTCATGAAATGGGGTTTGGATTTCATTGGGGTTATAAACCCACCATCAAGTGCAAGCCAAAAATGGATACTCACAGCCACTGATTATTTTTTAAAATGGACTGAAGCTGTGGCACTCAAAGAGGCTAATGAATTTGTTGTCCTGAATTTCTAAGAAGAGCTAGTTACCAGATTTGGTATCCCAGATTCTATTGTGTCAGACAATGCCCTTGCTTTTGTGAGTGTTAAAATTTTTGACTCGGTTGTCAAAAATGGTATATATCTGAGTACATCCTCTAATTACTATCTACAAGGCAATGGACAGGATGAGTCCACTAACAAGAATCTTGTGAAGATCATTAAGAGAACTATGAAGGACAATCAAAGAGCCTGACACACCAAGCTAAAATCAGCCTTGTGGGCTGATAGGATTACACCAAAAAGGTCTACATGACTTTCTCCATACATGTTAGTGTATGGAAAGGAGGAAAGACTACCCATTTTAGTTGAACTCCCTGCCCTCGATCTGGTAAATCAGCTTGATATGATTGAGGAGGAGCCTATGACAACAAGGTTAGCTCAATTAATTGAGCTTGAAGAACTCAGAGCTGAAGTAGTGAAAAGGACTGAGCAATATCAGGCTCAAATAAAAAGGTCATTCGATAAAAAGGAATCTCCCAAAGTGTTCCAAGAAGGTGGCATAGTGCTAAAGTGGGATGAATTAAAAAGCAAGCCTGGAAAGCACTCCAAATTTGATGCACTTTGGACTGGGCCATATATCATTACTGAGGAAAAACAACATAATGCTTTCCAGCTATCTAGGTTGGATGGTATAGTGGAACCAATCCCAGTGAATGGGATTCACCTCAAATGTTGCTTCTGAGGTATGGACCTAAATCTGTACATAGCTATTAAAATTCTAGAGAATAGGCGAGGTTTTCATTCCCTAAGTGTTGTCCCAGCACGGTAAATAGTTTCACTTCATTTTTTTTATGTTTTCATAAGTTTTCAACAACCTGTGATGTTCTATGAATCTCAAGTCAGTTACAGCCATGTGCAAGATGCTTTAGATCTATTTCTGAGTTTTCCCCAACGAATCCATGCCTAATGGATAGGCCTAGGCTACTGGTTTCCATGTTTACCAGGCAAACATCTAGCTAAGGTCACCAAAAATGTTACCCAATTTTCACCTACGAGCTCAATTAGGTAGGATAAATTATGTTTCAGATGTTCATAAGGGCCAAATGGGAGATTTACATCGAGGGTTAAGTCAAGCATCTGATGACATTTCACAAGGAGCTCAGTTGAAAAGCATGCCTCAATCAGTTTTGGCACAAAACTTATCAAAGAAGAGAGTCGACAAGACCCTCTTGTTGTCTTGCCAACTAGCAGTGCCCTCTATTTGTTTGAATACACTGATCGTCAGGACACTCGGGTTGCCATGACTCTTTATGTGTCTGTCCGCACCGAGGGTAGCTCACAAGGTTGGCATCAGGGAGATGTTTGTGTTCGTCGTGACATCTCGGGGACCAAGCATAAGTCTCGGCGAAATGAAATGATCTCGGTAAAAGGTCTCACCAACAAGATGAAGTCTCCCCGAAATGGTCTGAGCCTACCAAAATATTGTGACCTCACTGAGAGGTCTCACCAATTAATCGCAGTCTGGCCAAAAGGTTAAGGGGTCACCAAGATGTCTCACCGACAAGTGGTGGTCTCGCTGAAGCAGAGGGAATTCGCCGAGAGGTCTTCCCGACTAGTGGGAGTCATGCTGAAAGTTGTTCACAAGGTTGGTGTTGGGGAGAGTTGTTTACCTTCAGGGAGATGTCCTACCGACAAATATAGGTCTCAACAAAACAAAGGAGCCTAGTGAAAGGTTTGGCCAACAGGCCAAGGTCTTAGCAACAGTATGGGGGCTTCACTGTAAGGTCTCACTGTCGAGGTGAGATCTCACTGAAGTGAAGCAGTCTCAGCAAAGGAGAGAAGCTCGGCGAGAGGTCTCGCCGACCATTGGTCATCTCCCCGAATGAAGGTCTAAGCTCGACAGGAAATGAAGGCCTCGACATGAAGTCTGGCCGAACAGGCAAAGTCCCACCGAAAGAATGGGGCCCTTGGTGAGATGCTAAACTTAGGGTGAGGTCTCAGTGACTAATGAAGGTCTCGGCGAGCTAAGATGTCATCGCGAGGAAACGAAGGGCCTAGACGTGAATTTTTGCCAACCCAAAAGGGTCTTGTCAAAGTAGGGTGAGCTTGGGGCAAAGGAAAGTAGAGTCGTGATGTCTCGGCGAAAGTATGAGGTCCTGCCAATAATGGGGGGTCTCGATATGTGTTTTGCCTTCGGCAAGAGGTCTCACCGACAACAAAGGGTCTCCCCGACATAGATGGCATCAGTGTAGTGTTTGGCCATCGAAGTGATGTCCTACTGATTGCTCAAGGTCTCAGCGAGAGGAGGCGTTATCAATGTGAGGTCTTGTTGACATAGTGGGGTCTCGCCAATATGAAATGAGCTTGTCCAAAGATCTTGAGCTCGGGGAGACGTCTTCTTGACCCATTAAGGTCCTACCGATAATGGAGAGTCTTGTCGATGGTAGCCAGCTTGCCCATTGAAATGGCGATATCGGTATGATTCCTAGGGGCTCACTATGAGGTCTTCCCAAATGCGAATGGTCTTGCCAATGGTCTGGGTGACAGTTTTTGACATCGACATGAATTTTAAACTCTCTATGTCATCTTTCCTATTGTCATGAGCTATGTCAATAACTGCTGAAGAGTCTAATCACATCGAGGAGACACAATTAGTGTCTCACCAACATGCGATTCTGTCTGAAGGACCTTTGATCGTCTGAAAATCTATGTGGCTCAAGTTCGACCAATCGGAGGGAGTTGAGGATGCACCATGAGCCATGGCGGTTTGACCCCCCTGAAAGGAAGATCGAAAGAATGCAGCGATATGAATCTGTTCTAAGATAAAGGACGATGGAGTAGCTCGGTGAATAATGGCATCGAGATCTAATTGGAAATTCTGAGGCTGCTTATGGAGGTCAACCTACAAACAGAAGAGGCCACAAGTCTCCGTAGCAGCTGGGATCTTTGCTAGCAGAAGAGGGGGGATCGACATTAATGATAATGCTTTATAGCATTCAAAGCAGCTCGATAGGGAAGTTAGAAGGTGGACACGGAGGCCATGAAATTAATACTATGGTTGAAAAAGATCTGAGGGCTTCTCTTGAGGGCAATCTTTCTCACCGACATGGACAATGGGGATACACTTGAGGGTAGCATTAACTTCGTTCAAAAGATCTAAGGGCAGATCTTTCGGAAGACTGATATTTTTTCTAAGCCCTAAGGCAGGGGCCAACACAATTTTGGTATATATGGCATTTTTTCCTTTTTGTAAAGTAGTTTTTGGTTAGGAGATTGCTGAAAGAGCATTATTCAACCTTTGTAACTCATTTTCATAAATACTACAGACCTCTAACATAGGACTTTCTTCTCGATAGAAATTCATTTCCTTCACAGATTTTCTTTGTTGTATTAGTGACTAGTTGTGAGTTGCATGATAATATTCTATGTGATCCTTTATTTTATTAGATTCCTTTAGTACTGGATGCAAAGAAATTTATGTCATAAAGCTGGTTTATGTTAGTGATCTCTTTCTATTGCATTTATATCTGTGAAAACATCTTTTTTTTCCTTGTGTTAAGCATTAGAACAGTCGGAACCTTACATAGACTCATTTTTTATAAACATAAATCTCTGTATTGTGAGATTTTTTAGCTCTATTGAGATTTTCTATGAGTTTTCTGTAGTATTGTCATATTTTTATCTTTGGTGTATCACCTGTTAGTGATAGGTTTTAAATTCAAGTATAGCCTTCTTACTCTTTTCCTTATCATTCTTTAGTTTTCTCAATATAAAAAAAAAGGGGAACCAACCCATAATCTGGGGGTTCACTTCATTCCCAGGTCACACACAACCTCGAAGTGTTCCCATGTGTCAATAGGTCACTACAGCTAATAGCTTAGCAGGGGTGCAACTTTATTTGACAACAACTAACATTGAAAAATATGAGGATTGTTGTACTTTGATAGGATCAAGTGAGTTACACTCTTTCAGAAGCTCTAATGGAGGTTCATAGAGTATTCATACATAGAAGATGGTATGCTTTTGTTCTTATTATACATATCAAGCTTGGAATGAGTGTGAATCAAATGAGTGGATTGATGAATGGTTCTTACAAAGTGTAAGCCCACTTGAGACATATGAACTCCCAACAACACTACAAATCACACAGATGGAATCATTAGTTTAATTTGATCACATATCAAATCTAGTATAGCTAGGTACTATATCTACTTGCATAGTTTATGAAATTCCTAATTTTATCTTTGTATTCTTTTTGGAATGTTAACTAAATTCATCTAATTAGATGCACATATCAAAATAGGGCATGTTTATGCAATGATTGTAGATGAAGACAATGAAGAGGGAACATATTATTACTTGTGTTATTGTGTCGAAGCAAAAAAAATTGGAAGCCCCAGTTATAGATGGAGAAAACATCAAATACCCTATAGGTTTGGTGGTTGTTACTGGTACATGGATTAGAAGGTACCCAATTAAGAAGTCTGGTGTCTAGATATTTGAGGACTTTGACACACATCAGAAGATTCTTCATTAATCTTACCTTATTGTGGCATCCAATGTTCATTTGATCAAATATGGGGGTAGACCATTGAATGAGAACTAATGGAAGCTCTGTGAGTTTGATCATGAGGTAGTACTTGACACAATAAAGATTATATCAGACCTAGATGGTTCTTTGGATTGATTATAAATGAAAAATATTGTCAAAGTCAAGCTGATTTATAAATATGCACATTGGATTTGTAAAGTCATGTTGATTTGTAAATATGTAAATTAGATTTGTACAATCATGGTATTGATCACTTTATTTTGGTTATTAAAATATGTTCACAAAACATGGATCTTTGAGAAGGTATTGTTGATGTGATTTTTGTGACCTCACCAACCGGTAGATCAAAGTTTCCAAATGGATACCCTATTCTCTCTTGAACAAAGTATTCAGTGTGCTAAGATTGCGAGTGAGATCACACTTTCAACTCCAAGGTTCCTTAAATGCGAATAGGCTCAGTTTGGTTGATGTGTATACGTTGTGTTCTCACGAGGGGACTAACGTAATTGTTCAGAATGCGTGCAGCAACAATCAATATATGCTTTTAAAGGGGATTTTTGTGCGAAGGATTTGGCTTTCGAGTGCAAGTTTCCTAAAACTAACCAAAATTATGCGGAATTTCAATGGCTGCAGAGATTTCTAAATTCTAAATTCTAACCTAAATGCAAATGGGTGTTATGCTCAACTTCAATGAACTTCAACAAACATCGTCTAGCCTCTTGTTGGACAGCTTCAACAAAGTAAGTGCAATCTTCAAAGGGTAAAAATGATGTTCAAACCACGATTCAATAGTGCAATTACCATCACAACGATGCATAACTACCCAAGAACCTTGATTGAAGTTAAGTACAAAATGTCCAGTTGACCATGCAAGACGCGCTTACCATCAGTAAGAACGTTAGTGGTATGGATAAAAGAAATTCACTTATATCAAGCATAAACATCCATGTCTACTACTAGCATGAGATTAAGTCCTAATTGAAGTCAAAGGAAGAAGAAACCTCACGAACTATTCAAAACAAAGTTTAAATTCACCATCAATGAAATGCTTTATTAAGAATAGCTTTTGTGACAATCTCTTACAAAATTCTCAAAGGGAGAATTCCCCTTCTTCTTCAACAATGCAAATGTAAACTATTCTAACTCAAAAACTTCTACTCTCTATTCTGCTTCACTAATAGCTCACTACTCTCTGATTCTGACTATGACTACTAGAGTACAAATGAGGGGGACTCCCCCTTATATAGCTGGCCAGTCTCAACCAACGGTCCGGATCGAATTACAATGGAGGGCTCAGATTGAACCACCTCAGCCCTAGATGAGTTTTGCCCTAAAAACCGCCAGAAGGTGGAGGAGTGGTGTCATAAATGCTCCCAAAAATAGCAAACTCCTCCTTTGACCACCATGAGCAATTAATGCCCACTACCCTTCTAGAAGATTCTCGTCCATGACCCGGATTCCTTTGCTCTTCTCTCTGACCATGTACGCTATGAATCGTGCCAGCACTGCGTTGACCTATTCCTCAGAAATTGATGGAGTAAGATTCAGCTGATACTCCAAGATGGCCACCATTTGCTCATGTTTCTCACAAGATTTTCCCCAAGTCTCGATAGAATCTTGCGTGCTCTGAATGATTGTTGAAAACGTGGAGATGTTTTCAAAATCCAACTGGGAAAACGTCCTCATCTCAGAAAAGAATGGTTGCAACCTCGCCCTTAGTCCTTTTGCATCTACCTCCTCATGAGTAAGCCTCCTTGCGAACACTGCCTCCAAAGTGTTGAGAATACTCTCGTGAATATTCCTCATAGCCTTTCTGATCCTGGAGGACTCCATTGCTGCAGTGTCAAAGAAACTCTTCCCAGTGAACCCTGCTGAATGCCACCCACGGAAATCATACCTATCACTTGCCTGGATCACTCCTTCATTCACCAAAGTCTACGTGGGCACACGCATCAAAACAACAAGACGAGGGATAGTTTTGTCTTGAAAGATGTGGGTGTCTCCCCAAGCTTGCTCAACATTATCCAAGCGTGAAAGAATACCAGAGGCATTCTGAAATGCTGAGAAAAGATCTGCCATAAACTTTTTTGCCTCAGTGCAGACACCATTTATCCACTTATCTCCTTCTCGTATAGCCCTCTTCACTTCTTCGAGGCCGCTGATCAGCTCTCGTGGCAACTCTGGTGGAAGCTCTGCCGCTGGATTACCTTGAGCAACAGGATGTGTGAGATGTTGCACATACTCAACCAATGCCTTGTGCTCTTTCTTCAATTTCTTGTACTTTCCTTCCTTCTTCACCAGCCTATCCTTCAATGCCTGAAATGAACTTTCAGCTTCTTCCACTACTTGTGCTCTGGAAGGATGTCCCAACTCAACTGTGGTGATTGTATAGTTCTTTGGCATTGCATCACTCAAATCATAATCTCCCCTTGGGACAGAAATATGAAGGCTACGCGAACCTGCCTCATTTGTTTCCATCCTCATATACTTTCTTGCCCTCTTCCACTTAGGCGACTTGCTTGTTCTGTTTAAGAGTTCTTCCATTTCAACTGCCAGGTCAACATCATCATCTTGGTCCCTTCTGATTGCCTATGATAGCCAATTGCGCTGAATATCATAAATGATCAGGGGTTGCTCCTCAGTTGCTTCCACTTCTCGAACTTCTTCCCGAGCAATATTTGGTTGAGGCTTGACTATTTTGACATTTTGATCACTTCCCTCATGAGTCCCAACATCTTCCTCTTCGAAGGAAAAATTGAAGTGGGTGTCCATATCCATTTCTTCCCCTTCATCTGGCTTACTAGCAGCTATAGGATCATTGACACTCTGAGTGTCTACCTCTCTTGGCCCTGGTTGGTTAACCTCTCCAACCTCCATCTCTTCATTTCTTAGAGCTCTTTGATTAGCAAACAATGAAACTTCACGCACACTAGAAGAATGCGTCACTAGCTGAGTGGACGTTGTATCCTCCGACCCTTGAGGCTCTGGTTGAACAGGATCCCTTCTGGATTCTGGACCTCGTGTGAGCTGCTTCTTCCTTTTCGCTAACACCGGCGGCTTTCTATCACCCATGAGGTCATACGTGAGGGCAACTGACCTCCTCCTTAATCTGTTAACACGCTCATCCACCCATGCCCTAGTGAATGTCATGACTGGGATAGACAGAGTTCTTAGATCCGCAATCTTTGGTTCGGCCCAATCTATTGGTGGCATCAGTGTGTTCTTCACTGCTTCATAATCTGGATGGGTGACCCTAGTATCCTCCTCAAGTTGATCTGGCACCTGAATCACTTCACATTCCCTTATTAACTTTAAAGGCAGCGTTGAAAACATTCTTTTTCGAATTTCATCCTCACTCCCAACATTCGCCCAAAAGTGTTCCAGGTGAGCCCTGTGTCTGTACTCCACTCCTTGCACCATTCTAATCATTCCCTTAGGATCAAAATCTTGTCGACTTGTATGAAGAGTCAACTTGTAGAATTTCAGTTCATCTTCGGCCTCTTTGGCTGCTTGTAAAGTAGGGCATTCTTCGAGTGAATTTCCCAACACAATGGGAAAATGCAAGCCTCCCTTCTTCTTTCGCCTTATGATTTTGTCGTAGGCCACCAATTGCCTAGACAATTCGAGTAGTATCATTCTGTTGGTGGGGTACCTAGGTAGTTTGTATACATACGAATCATACGCCGACAGCCTCAAATAGGTAAATTTCAGGAATTGGACGAACCAACACCCATATTCTTCGATCAGCATCTGAGCCTCCTCGGATATCCTCTGCTGTAGCCTCTACTAAAGGGTTCTTGTGATGTACATGGTAAAAGCATCATTCACTCTCTGAAAGTCACCAGTGTGAGTAAGATGTAACTGTCTGCAGGACTGGTGAATCTTGAACTGATTGTACCCACAACCAATGGGCTCCTGGTACGCCAATCCTCTATACTTGGTCATTCGAGCTACCATGTAAATGACATATGAGCTCATGTAAAATGTTTTTGTTCTCCTGAGACTCCGGAACTTCTCATCAATATTATCACTAATCATCTGTGCCCAGTTTACTTGCTCCTTTCCTTCAACCACCACACTGATGTAAAAGAACATCCATTGCTCGAATACGAATGACTGTGGGCTGCCATTAACTCTTCTGAGAAGCATAATGATGTCGCAATACTCTTGCTTCAACTCTTCTGAGATTATCTGTTTCGGTAGCCTTGCAGCAGGTGGCTTTGGCTTGTGCATCCATGAGGTATTTATCCTTTTCATGCACTTCTCAAAGGTGGTGGCGTACATCTTGTATGCCTTTGCCTTGGATTTATACAACATATTATCCATAGTAAGTATCCCTCAGCAGGTTAGTAGCCTCAGCAGCCAACTTTGACTTCTCGACAATTAAAACTTCAACTTTCAACAACTTGCAGCCAAAAGAAATATTCAACTCCCCGTAAGAAATTAACTCCAACAATTTCAACTTCGGAAAAAGCGTTAAGTTTCAGCAATATTTAAATCAGTAATTTAAAATTTAAAATCAGCAAGCTTGCAAGTTATAAATTACCAAGTTTCAAATCAGCTCTTCGACAGTTATACATCAGCAACTTTGAAGAGTTTAAATAAGTCCGAAAGTTTTAAACAAGCAAGTTCAAATCAGCAAGCCTCAACAATTTAAAATCAACTTTTCGAGAGTTGTTCAGCAACTTCGAAAAGCAATAAAAAATCAGCACTTCGAAAATTATACATCAGCAATTTCGAAGGCCTTAGCAAATTTAAATCTGATTTGACTCTAACATTCAGCAACTTCAGAAAATTTAAAGCTCAAGCCATTTCAAATTCAAACAATTTCAATCCTCTAGCATAAATAAATGATTTCAGCTTTTTCAACTCCCAACTTCGAAAACATTTCAACTTTCAGAAAAATATAAAGTCTCAGCAACTTCGGGTACTTACCTTAGCAACGTGAAGAAATAAAAATGCTAAACCCTTCAAACTTTACTTCTAATCGCAGCAACTTCGCAACTCCGAATCTCAGCAACTTAGAGAAATTCAACTTTCAGCAACTTCAATCTCTTGCAAAAATCGAACTTAACACCTCACTCTTTCAGCAACTCTCAAATTAAATCTCACAACTCAATTCTCTTGTGAGATGAGAATGAAAATCCTTAGAGTTTTATAGCCAAAAGCTGGTGCTAATTTTAGCAGATGCCTTTTATTCCCTTCATCATGACTGACGCATTTGCTAAATTTAAAAGGGAATATTCCAGTCGTCATGCAGTGGTTACGACAATTTTCTATTCAGGGAGATTCTTTCCTCGATTCAAATTTAAAATTCCCTCCCGACTGCCAGTTACCTCCAATAATTTTGAGAAAATCATTTTTACATCGATTTGAAGTTATCTCAACTTCTTTTTAAAATGACACTTTTAATTTATTAAAAATTTAATTTAATTGCCATTTTAAATTATTTCTCGAACACATTAAAAATTCGGTATCACCCGTCAAAACTAGCTAGGCATAATTTTATTTTCCATCCGTAATTGACTCCAAAATAAATTCCCCGTGTTAAAATCATCCGAATTTTAAAATTTCATGGGTCAAAATCGAAAGGGGGAATTTTAATTTAAACTTAGGAAAATAATTAAATAAATTAATTTAAATAATTTCTCCATCTTAGGCAAAATTTAAAATTGATCGCCTGGAGAAATTAATAAGTCTTCCAACACCCTTTTAATTTCTTTCTTAAACGCCTTGGGAAAATTTTAGGTGCCTTCAATTTCACAAAATCTCCATTTGATTTTTTTTTTCTTTATTTCAAACACCCTTTAATTTATTTCTTTGATTTGGGCGTCAAGTCAAAAATAAATTTATTCATGACTTAGTGTATTTAGGCGCATTTTTCACTTCCACTTTCTAAAAATTCCGAATGACTTTAATATTTTCGATTTTTCCTCTTCCAGTCTAGGCGTGGTTGAAAATCTTTTACGCCTCCTTCACAACCCTAGGCGCATATCATTGTTCATGCTTTGAATTCCAAAATTTTTGATGTCTTTTCCAGCTTTAAGGCGCATTTGCCACATTGAGCATTTAATTTTAAACACTTAGGTGGATTTTAAATCTTCCAACCCAAGGCGCATATGATGGTAGGCTCTTTTAATTTAATCAAGATGCTTTTTAAAACAATTTCCAACCCCCAAAGTTCCTAGGCGTAACTCATACATTTTCCACGTTTTAGAGACTTGTTCACCTCTAGGCGCAAATGGCATATGTTGCTTTCAAATTTGTTGTGTTTAAATAATCACGAGTCAAGGTGCATATAAGTGTGTGTACTTCCAGTTTCAACTTCAGCTTGGGCGCAACTGGGGTATCAAGCTTCTATCCAAATGCCTTAGAGATGTTAATGCCTCCACCCTTGGCTGGGCGCATATGATACATGGAATTTTCAATTTCACTCTCCAGAGGCGCATTTCATATCATCAACTTCCAATTTCGCTTTTTGCCTTTGCTCGCTTCCTCTTTTATCATGGGCGCATTTGGTATGCCCTCCTTCTAGTTTCAATCCAGGCACAACTAACCATGCTAAGCTCTTACTTTTCTATTCAAAGAGGGGCGCAAATGACCCTCAGAGCTTTGTGTTTCATCATGGGCGCATTTGATGTGCTAAGCTTGTAACTTCTACCTCTTTGGCGCATATAACATGTTGGACTTTCAATTTGATGCTTAGCAACTTTCAATTTTCCACGCTTAAACTTTTTATATTTTCCTTCCCAGGAAAAGGCGCATATGAGGGGTGCAACGTTCAATTTTCATCACTTAGAATTTCCTCCAAACTCATTTCTTGCCAAGGGCGCATTCTGCTAGTGCAACATTCATTTTTGCCATGGGCGCATTTTGACTTATCAACTTTCACTTTCATGCCTTAGCCAATTTTTAACTCTTATTTCCCTTAGGCGCATTTATCATGTGGTACTTCCAGTTTAACACTCAACAACTTTTTAAGTTGGCCCTGGGCGCATATAACATGGCCAACATTCAGTTTCAACACCCCAGGCTCATATGCATGGGTGAACTTCCAATTTCAATACCTTTACACACTTAGGCGCATTTGAGGGGGTGAGCATCCAATTTTAATGCCTTAGAAATTTTTACACCCTGTGACTCCAAGGGCGCATATGACCATGCTTACTTCCAGTTTTGTCACTTAGCAAATTTTCTTAGTCTTCAATGCTCAGGGGTGCTTTTGGCATGTTAAACTTTCAGTTTTCGCACTTAGTGAAATTTTTAATCACTTTCCTCCTAGGGGCGCATTTGGACCCATGAACTTCCACTTAGTGAAATTTCCAAGTCTAGAAAGGGGGCGCATATGATACATGGAATTTTCAATTTTAATGTCTTTGAAGAACTTTTAACCTCCTAGGCGCATTTAGCCAGCAGAGCTTCCAACTTTCCAGACTTAGTCATTTTCTGCCCCTGTTCAACCTTGAAAGCGAGTTTCAATGCCGAACTTGAAATTTTATCCATTTTAGCAAATTTTACGCCCTCTTGCCGGATTTGGGTTGATTTTTCTCTGTTAACGCTAATTCACCCTGAGTTTCTATTTTTAGACAATTCTCTGAATTTTGCGCCATTGACCGAATCCTGACTCCAGAAAGCCTGATTTTCACCCTACTCTAAATTTTGACCGACTTGTTCTGTCAGCGCCTGTTGCCTGTTTGTACCTGCTACTTTTAGCAACCTGCTAAAAATAGAAACTGTTCAGAAAATCTTCAAACTTCACGTGTTGAATGCCTGAAACATGGTGATTGTGACTGGATGCTGTTCGTGCTTGACTGCTGTATCATGCCCTTGATTTTAGGAAACCCTAATTGACCTGCTAAAAATAGCAATTATCCAATTCTTCATTCTCTATAACTCTGTTAGCCTTGAAATTCGTGCCACAGATCCTTTATCACATGTCTGACTTGTACCTGCTAAGATCTGGTGTCGAACTGCCATTTATAGCTGCTTTTGAAGTCAGTTACTATTTATAGTAAGTGCCTATTTCTGAGACTTCCTTAACTCCGTTTGACTTGAAATTTGGACAGTGTGCCCATCGTTGGTGAATTTGCCTGTTTGCGCTGCACCTGTGATCAACTTTCTATTTATAGCCTGCGTCTGGAACATTTTACTAAAAATAGCAGGTTCTCCGATTGCCTTCAAATTTTGCCAGCAGACTCTCTGAAAGATGTCGATCATGATGGATACTTCAGTTTTGGACGTTTTGACCTTTGACTCCTTATTTTTAGCCCTGAAGCTCAAAACCCTAATTTTGTGTAGGTTGCTCAGATGAGCTCCGTTTGACTTTGTTTTAATTGCATGATGATCAGTTTGCAATTCTGAAGTGCCAAGCTGCCGCCCAAGTGGTACCTGCTAAAAATAGAAAGTGGCCAAAAAAGTGACCGTTCGGCTACTGGATGACCTTGCATGTCACACTGCCTGAAAAATCTTAGAAAACCCAGAAAAACCCAGAAAAATCTTCAACATGCAAGCACTGGCTAAAAATAGTAAGTTTCTGAAAAGTGTTCGGTTCCATTTGCACGTTACACTGTCGCGAAGCTCTTAGAAAACCCAGAAAGAAAATGCCGACATGCGCCGAAAACATCTGAATGCAAACCTTAATATCGGCCTCTGAATGTTGAATGCTGAAAGTTGTCATCCTACTTTGCATGTCATATCACTATAAAGGTCTCAGAAAACCCAGAAGGAATCCCCAGATATGCATTGAAAAACTCATCTAGGCCCTGAAAATAGCCTCGGAAGCCAGATTGCTAAAAATAGCAAGTCGTCTGTTTTTGCTCAAATTCTGTCAAAAATGGACTCGAATTGCTTGGAATGCAATGAAGTTATCCAAATGTGGAAATCTCGAGAAAATCAACCCTAAACTAACACTTACTAAAAATAGAAAGTTGGCGGAACTTAGTGAAAATTTAGGGGGTACTTGCTGAAAACATTGTGATAGCACTGCTAGGCTCAAAAGCTGATCAACCAACTCAATTTGACCCCGAAGTAACCTAAAAATGTGAAACCCTAATTTTAGACCTGGTCGAATCTTTGTGTTCAAGCTCGATGACAGGAGCGTCCCCAGAAAGCAGAATAGCGGAAAAGAAGCAGAACGAGAGAGAAAGACAAAAACCAAAGCCAAAAGACCAGAACGGAGCAAAAATTTAGGGGTCCCCATTTTGAATGGGGGGATGTGTGAAAAGGTCACAACATCTGGCAACTCCATAGGAAAGTGTTGAAAAACACTTTAAGAACTGAACCTTGATTAAATCTTCCTCAAAGCATCATACAAAAAAGACACTTACTCAAAAGGGGAGAAGAATCCGATATTGGATCAGAACACTTTCATCTAAGACCCTGTGAGTGTGTGCATTCATTCCATCTCTAAACCATCTCGACTTCCGGAATCGGCTGTCGCAAGTTATATAAATATCTTAACTTCAAAAGCATCTTGGACATTGCCTCGCTGCCAGTCAGGCGTCCATAGCCCTAACGAGGTTGTTGCTACAATTCTCACGAATATTGCTCCACTGCCGGTCAGGCGTCCATAGCCCCAGTGGAGTTACTCACATGTTCCCAAAACCAATATCTCATAATATATTTATTTTTTCAGATAATTCTTTATACACATTTCCTTTTCCTTCTTTGATTTCTCTGTCAATTCCTTGATTGGCTGGTAGGCAATGAAGCCTCCAATGGGTTTGAGAATTGTAGTGGTGCTGAAGCAAGATGTAAAATTTTCACCTGCTAAGGCCTTTCCCAAGAAACCAAAATGGCCCAGAGTGGAGATAGGTAAAGTATTTAGGATCTTCAAACTCATGTGTTAAGACACAATAACGGGTTAACCTCCCAAGACGAGTTTAATCCAAACTGGATGATGACAAGAGGAACACAACCTTAGTCCTTTTCAAAATTTTGCACATTCCAGTGGAAAGAAACCATATTGTGAAAGTTAAAACCATCATCGCCTCCTTCGCAACGGGAAACCCTAAAATTCTTGCCCATTCCAAACCAAAACCACTTGAGCGGACAACTCAAGGGACAGAAACGCCAAACCAAAAACCCAAAGGGCGACAAACCAAAACCAAAACAAAGGAAAATTAAAAAGCAGCGGAAAAGAAAACAAACGGGAAAGAAAACCTAACCTAATATGTTACAAAGAAGGCTCTCGGAGAGAACCTAGGGCTGGAAATAATGCTTGAGGAATTGCCCGTTGACGGGCAACGAGACATCCTCCCCTGTCAATGTGCGCAATCTAAATGCATTATCTCTGAGGATTTCAGAAATTTGATATGGGCCCAACCACAACTTATCGAACTTGTCATGTTCTCCTTTCTTTTCGTGGGCCTTGTCCAAGTATAAAACTAAGTCAGAAATCCTGAACGACTTGATTTTAGCTTGTTTATCAAACCATCTCTTTACTACTGCCTGGTGTTTTTCCAGATTCTCGAGAGCTTCGTCTCTTTTCTCTTCTAGGTGCATCAGCTGAGATAGCCTTGTTTGAACTTGATCCTCTCCCTCGAGATATTCATGAATGAACTGGAGAGTTGGTATTCTCAGTTGTACTGGAAAAACAGGGTCCTGTATATAGACCAAATGGTGGGGAGACGTTCCCAAGGAACTCTTCGTTCTAATCCTGTCTGCCCATAGGGAAAACCTCAGTTGCGTGTGCCAATCTTTTGGATTCTTGTCCAACAGTTTCTTGATAGCATTCAGTAAATTCTTATTTGTGGACTCTGCCAGTCCGTTCCCCTATGGGTAGTAGTTGGAAGAAAATTTTAGTGTGATTCCATACTCGAATGCCCAATTTGAAAATTTTAGTGATGAGAATGCTGGACCATTATCGCATACTATGGTGTGAGGGCATCCAAATCTTGTGACAATATTCTCCTCAAGGAATCTGATAACCACATCCAACATGCATTGTTTCAAGGCCTGAACCTCTGTCCATTTGGTGCAGTAATATGTCGCTGTCAAAATATATCTGTGTTGTCCTAATGACGACGGATTGATCATACCAATAAAATCTAATCCCCACTTGGCAAAAGGTCTAACCTCGATGACTGGTTGCAAAGGCATGGTAGGATGTTTCCCTCTATTTGCTGCTATTTGACAAATATGACAAGCCTTTACATGCTTGTATGCATCTTTGAAGAGTGTGGGCCAATAGTATCCAGCCCTTAATATCTGATGAGTCGTGGCTAGACTACTCCCATGTCCAATCCCAAACTTTTCGTGGAAGTGTTCTATCAACTGCTTAGCTTCTTGTTTTCCCATACATCTTAAATAAATCCCTTCATAATTTCTCCTGTAAAGCACGGATCCCTGGAGCATAAACTTTTGACCTTTCATTCTCAATGCTCTTTGTTGGACTGGGTTCAGGTGGCGAGGACACTGGTGATTCAGCAAGTAATAAACGGTGTCGTCGTACCACTCCCCTGGAGATACCTCCTCCAATACATACATTTGTTGTACTAATTTTGGACCCACCATGGCGATCGTCTGCGCTAAAGCCTGTCCTCGGACCAACTTCATGGGCTGTATTTCAATGTCATATTCCTGCAAAGTGGCGACCCACTTGCCTCTTCTTTCTCCTAACTCATTTTGCATCAACAAAGTTTTTACTGTAGCATCTGGGACTATTGCGTGGACCTTGCTTCTCAAAAGGTAGTGTCTGAATTTCTTAACAGCTTTCACCAAAGCATACACTTGTTTTTCAACACTGGGATATCTCAGCTCGGCTTCTTTCAAAGGAGCACTCATAAAAGCAATTGGGTGCTTGTCCTTTTCTTCTGTTCTTTGTGTCAACACCGCTGCACAAGTGTGCTTTGAAGCGAATGAATATAGATAAAAGGGCTTTGTGTAATCCGGACTCACCAATACCGGAGCGTCCACTATAGCTTGTTTAATCTCATCAAAAGCCTTCCTAGCTTGTGGGGTCCATTCAACCTTAGCATTCTTCTTTAGCATTTCATTTAGCGGCCTTACTATCTCAGCAAATCCAGTTATGAACTTTCTCACAAAATTAATCTTGCTGAAGAATGATCTTAATTCCTTTTGACTTCCGGGCAAGCCGATCCTGGAGATAGCCTCAATACGCTCAGGGTCAATGGAAATACCCTTCTCTGAGATGACATGACCCAACAATTTACCTTCTATTACACCAAATAAACACTTCTTTGCATTCAAGGAGATACCAAATCTTCTACATCTCTGAAATATCTTTCTTAAATCCTCGACATGGTCCCCTCTTTTCTTCGAGAATACCATCAGGTCATCCATGTATATAATTATGCACTTTCCTACCAAATCTTGAAAAGCGATGTCCATAGCTCTCTGGAAAGTGGCTCCTGCATTGATTAGGCCGAAAGGCATTCTTCTATATGCAAAGGTTCCCCATTTTGTGGTGAACGTTGTCTTCAGTCTGTCTTCCTATTCTACCATCACTTGGTTATATCCAGAATACCCGTCCAGGAAGGACATCATCTGTGAGCCATTCACTATTTGCAACACCTCGTCTAACGAAGGCAAAGGATAATTATCCTTTTCAGAAGCTCTGTTCAAATTTTGGAAATCTACGCATAACCTTATTTCTCCATTCTTCTTTCTAACTGGAACAAGATTGGCGACCTACGTGGAGTGCCTTACTGGAAAGATGATCCTAGCTAATAGAAGCTTCTTGACCTCCTGATAAATTAATGGTTCTAGCAATGGATTCACGGGCCTCTGCCTCTGCCTAAATGGCTTACTTTCTGGTTTCAATGGGATTGTGTTTGTAATCAGTGATGTATCATATGTCTTCAAATCTTCATATCTCCAGGCTATTACACCTGGAAATTCTTTCATCAACTTCAAAATGCCTTCCTTTTCTTTCGGTGTGCAAACTTTCCCAATAAAGACATTCTTTACTTGTTCTTTTGTTCCCAAATTGACGACCTCACAGTCATTGCCTTGGGTACTTTGATTTCTACTCAATTTATCAGGATCAAACAGCCTTTCTAATTCAACCATTCCCCTTGGAATGACATTCGTCTTCAAATTAAGGATCCCCTCGGTATCAAACTCTGCTTCTTCAGTTTCTTCCTCATCAATGATCTGTGCTTCGAATATGCCGGAGCACGTGAGAAAATATAGGATCTATTTATCATCATCGAACACTTGAAAATTCTTTATGTTGTCAGGGATGGCTGGTGTTGAAACCAATTCTACTGTAAACTTCTTCAATCCTTGCATAGCCAAAGGTTCTAAAGAACTAGCAGCTTGCGCGAGTGAATTTGCAACTGGATTCTTGGACCTATACACTTGCTTGATATTAAATGCATCGAAGCTTTCTATTAAGTCCCATACTCTATTTCGGTAACGGCCCAGCCTCTTGTCGTGACAAGCGTATTGCTTTCTTACTTGGTGGACCACAATATCGGAATCCCCGAAGGCATGTACAATCTTGGCTCCCTTCTGAATGGCGAGGAGCAATCCATGAATTAGGGATTCATATTCAGTGACATTATTGGTGCATGCAAATTGAAGTCTATAGGCACCTAAATATGCCTCTCCAGTTGGGCTAATAAGTTCAAACCATGCTTCATTGCCCTTCTTTGACTTTGATCCGTCAAACCTCAATGTCCACACTTGATTTTCCATAAGGGGGCTGGGGGACTGAACATGTGTGTCTTCCTAATTGCATACTTCTGAAACCTTTTCTTCGATCTCTGACTGAATTTTATCATCTTCTACCAGTTCTTCTATTAAAACACTATTCCCTTCACTTGTCTTTTGATCTTCTTTCTGCATTGAGGCTTGTGAAACGAGCTTTTCAACCTGTTCTAGTGCCACCTTACACATGGCACATGTAATTTCAGAGTGGAAAGCCTCATGTATTCTACACCAATTTGGAAGCAGCAAATTTCTAATGGAGGCATCTTTTCCCAACTCGGTCTCTTCTTTTACACTGTTCAAAATGAAATCTCTGAAATTTTCAAAGGTCCCTCCACTTTCACTGTCACTAGCGTCGCTTTCAATTAAGACTTCAGTGGAAGCATTGGCATCTTCTAGGATCTTCACTTCATTGGAGCTTTGCAGCATCAACACCTCTTGCTTGACCGGCCTATACGAGCCCAAATCAGTTTCTATAAACATTATTTCATTATCCTCACCATATTCAGTGATCATCAACTTAAGCCTTGGTGTACTTTCAATCTTGATTTGATTCGGGACTCCCTTCCATGGAAGCCACATATGGGAAAAATCTGTTGCAATGTACCCATTCAGCTTTCTGGCCTAGTCTCTGCTTAGTAACATGCCATACCCATCTGGTATATCAACCACTGATATATCAATACAACTTTGAACTCGAGGATCAGCTGACAACTGCATATGAATATTATTCAATTCACCAACCACTGGATCTTCGGTCTTGTCTAGCTGGGTCACCTTCTTTGTGGTTTGAAGTGGGACTACGCCCAATCTCTGACACACCTTCAGTGGCATCACATTGCTTGAGGCACCATAATCAATCAAACAATTGTGCAATAATTTCCCAAAAATTCTAATTGACACCAAGAAAGGGGCTGGTTCATCTTTCCCCTGATAGAATACCACTGGTTTCTTCTTTTCTTCAATAGGAGTGTCTTTCTTTTCAACCTTTCTATTTGATGGAGTTTGGCTTCCTTGAGTAACCTTCTGATTGTGCTCTTGTTTATGTTCCGCAGGTAGATTGAACTGAACTTTCTTCTTATCTTCATTCTTTGGCTTCTCAGGTTCGCTTGAAGATCCCTGTACCATTCCTACAAATCCTTGAGACTGTTGTGGAGTCTCCCAAGTGTTGAAAGGCACGTAAGGTACCTCTTCTACCATGTTTTCATTCTACACGGGATGGGAGTGTCTGTTGACTGGAGGGTTCCTAGATGTACTAGGTGCTTCTTGGGAAGAGTTCTTCACAACAGGTGTTTCATATAAACTTCCCAATATCGTATCCCTGACTTCTAAAATCTTCATTAACTCATATAAAGGAAGACTCACTTTTATCTTCTTTACTTCATCCAACACATAAGAGCTTAACTTCTTCATATCATCCCTTGGCACATTGTCCTTTTGTGGACGTTGCATCACGTGAATAGGCTGTTGGACAGCCTATTGTTCGTTTATGTTTTGCATCATATTCTGTGGCCTATACTCTGGAGAATCCCTTGGTAAACTCGGATTGTTGCTTGCGTTGGGATTTGGCAGAGTCACAAAGTTATTCAGAGGGATTGAAGAGGTCAAGGGTTCCTTCTGATGGTAGCTCCTTTGATAAACCTTGGGTGTTGCCCCTCCGCAAGTCTGAAAAGCTTTCACCTCTCTTTTCCCTTCTACCAAAACACTATTGTGGAGAGGTGGGAAAATGTAGTTACCTTGTTCATGAGGTTCCTCTGAATAGCCATTTTGAGCTCCTAAATATGCTTGGGCCTCCGAATAAACTTGTGCTTCTTCAGCTTGATTATCTGGCGTCCCCACGGGACCATTTGCTGAAGCTGGCAGGAATCTATGGTTAATAGCTGGTGGCCAGTAACTTTGGTGCTTGGGTGGGACGTTGACTTCTTCCAGAATTAAATCCTAATCGTATCTTTGTACTGGGATGATTTCATATCCTGTAGTTGGAGGATTTTCAGTACCCTCCGTACTCTTTACTTCTCTCTTAAAAATATCAGCAGCAACTTGAAATTCATGACATTGTAGTCCTGAATGCTGATTGGTATTGTGTAGTCTACACCATCCCGACATTGTGGCTTCGGCCAAGAAAACTCTATCTGCGGGACGATTCTCTGGAGGTGGCAGATTATCCAACGGTGAAGGAACACCTCCATTATTGGGTCCTGTGTTCCAAGACCTCTTCTGATATCCTTGATTGTTGTTACGATACCCATGAGTGTTGTCATGTCCATGTCCTTGATGGGCATCTTGATGATGTGGAGGATTATTTTGATATCCCCGATTGGCACCTAGATGTGCCTGATAATTTCTCAGCATAGATTGCATTTGATTGTTCTGATTTCTGAGGTAAGTGACCTTAGATGACAACCTTTTCATTTGTTCAACTAACTCTTTCATTTCATCTTTTTCTTCTTGAGTCCTTGTTTGTGGTACTGTATTCTGAAGATAGACTGGCTGTGTAGCTTGAGTCTGGGATAAAGGTGCCCCAGGATGGAGAACTAGCTGATTGGATGGTGCTTGCATCTGATAGGATGGTTGCGGAGTAGGATTCAATGCTGGAGTCTGCGGGTTCAAAGCTGAACTGAGAGTTTGCATCTAATTATTTGTAGTTGTCAAGCCAGTGTACAAAGAAGGCCCAGTTATGTTCTGCCCCATATTTTGACTCACTTCCACAGCTTTCATGTATGCCTGATTCATATCTGCCGGAGTGGGATGAGCTTGCCTTACGAACATTGCAGTCAATGGATCCAAGGCTGCATAGTAGTTCTCCCTAGCATCAGGAACAATGTAGGGAGTTCGTAGCCTTGTGAGAGCTTTTTGAAATCTGTTATTAAAAGCATGAATGGGTTCCTTATCTTGTCTTCTCACTTCAGTGAATTGACGAAAAAGCTCCACTGGAGTGATAGGAATACCGAACTTTCCTATGAAAGCTTCTTTCATCTGTTCCCATGTTCTTATTGATCCAATTGGAAAATGTATGAACCAGAAATGTGCTTCCTCTCCCAAGGAATATGGAAACAGTCTACAAGCTACATCCGTGTATGCAATTTGTCTATTTCACAGATTATCCTCAAACATCTTGATATGATCTTCAGCTGAATAGTTTGGATCATTAACTTGATACTTAGTGTAAAAGTGCTCTGGGTTCTTTGGCATTTCATGGTAATTTGCAAACTCGAGAGGGGATGGATTAGTAACTAACCAAGTAGCTCCATTTGGAGCGGGTTGACCTCCTGGTTGACCTCCTGGTTGACCCCCTAGTTGAGCCATTGCTTGATTTGGCTGCCTCCTTTGATATACAATTACTGGGGTTACTTGTGGCTGTTGAAGTGTGGTAGCTTGAACTGGTTGCTGAACGAACACTGGTGTAGAAACTTGGACAGTTTTGGGTTGAGCAAATCTCGAAACACTTGGTGGAGTCTTGAACAAATTTGAAATTTCTATTCCACTTGTTTCTCCTTCACTTGAACAAACTTCTTCACTTGTACAAACTTCTTCTCTTGAATGAACTTCTTTCTTCTTTCTTGCTCCAGTAGGTAGTTCTAACTCGACAAACTCTTTAGATGAACTAGGTGCAGACCTCAAAATCCTTTTCAACTTATCTAGAGAGAATGAGCTAATACGATCCAGGATGTGGTTGATTACTGACGGTGAGGAAGAGGAGCGAGTGGGCGCCTTTGGTTCAACAAATCTCTTTCAATTGCAACTTGAATTTCAATAGCCTTCTCTTCTTCTTCTTGCAACACAGCACAAGCTTGCATGTATTGAGCATAACTTTCCTTTTTCCTCCACGCAAGATTGTTCAATCTTGAAAGAATATCTTCTTGGTCGTCGTTAAATCCCAAATTCGGCTGCAACACTGGAAATATCTCTCTATGCGGCATCACCATCTTGACTCATGATAACCTCTTTCTCCGATAAATTGTTTTTGAATAAAATCCCTTCTTACTTGAATGTGGTTGCTAACTACAAGAATCCTCGAAAGGCCCTCCTTCTAGTGCCAGTTTCTTGTTGATCTGATTTTTGTGACCTCACCAACCGTTAGAACAAAGTTTCCAAATGGATACCCTATTCTCTCTTGAACAAAGTATTCAGCGTGCTAAGATTGCAAGTGAGATCATGCTTTCAACTCCAAGGTTCCTTAAATGCGAATAGGCTCAGTTTGGTTTATGTGTATATGCTGTGTTCTCACGAGGGGACTTACGTAATTGTTCAGAATGCGTGCAGCAACAATCAATATATGCTTTTAAAGGGGATTTTTGTGCGAATGATTTGGCTTTCGAGTGCAAGTTTCCTAAAACTAACCAAAATTATGCAGAATTTGAATGGCTGTAGAGATTTCTAAATTCTAAATTCTAACCTAAATGCAAATGGGTGTTATGCTCAACTTTAATAAACTTCAACAAACATCATCTAGCCTCCTGTTGGACAGCTTCAACAAAGTAAGTGCAATCTTCAAAGGGTAAAAATGATGTTCAAATCATGATTCAATAGTGCAATTACCATCACAACGATGCATAACTACCCAGGAACCTTGATTGAAGTTAAGTACAAAATGTCCAGTTGACCACGCAAGACGCACTTACCATCAATAAGAACGTTAGTGGTATGGATAAAAGAAATTCACTTATATCAAGCATAAACATCCATGTCTACTACTAGCATGAGATTAAGTCCTAATTGAAGTCAAAGGAAGAAGAAACCTCACGAACTATTCAAAACAAAGTTTAAATTCACCATCAATGAAATGCTTTATTAAGAATAGCTTTTGTGACAATCTCTTACAAAATTCTCAAAGGGAGAATTCCCCTTCTTCTTCAACCATGCAAATGTAAACTATTCTAACTCAAAAACTTCTACTCTCTATTTTGCTTCACTAATAGCTTACTATTCTCTGATTCTGACTATGACTACTAGAGTACAAATGAGGGGGACTCCCCCTTATATAGCTGGCCAGTCTCAACCAACGGTCCAGATCGAATTACAATGGAGGGCTCAGATTGAGCCACCTCATCCCTAGATGAGTTTTGCCCTAAAAACCACCAGAAGCTGGAGGAGTGGCGTCATAAATGCTCCCAAAAATAGCAGATTCCTCCTTTGACCACCATGAGCAATTAATGCCCACTACCCTTCTAGAAGATTCTCGTCCATGACCCAGATTCCTTTGCTCTTCTCTCTGACTGCGTATGCTATGAATCGTGCCAGCACTGCGTCGACCTCTTCCTCAGAAATTGATGGAGTAAGATTCAGATGATACTCCAAGATGGCCACCATTTGCTCATGTTTCTCACAAGATTTTCCCCAAGTCTCGATAGAATCTTGCATGCTTTGAATGATTGTTGAAAACGTGGAGATGTTTTCAAAATCCAACTGGGAAAATGTCCTCATCTCATAAAAGAATGGTTGCAACCTCGCCCTTAGTCCTTCTGCATCTACCTCCTCATGAGTAAGCCTCCTCGCGAACACTGCCTCCAAAGTGTTGAGAATACTCTCGTGAATATTCCCCATAGCCTTTATGATCCTGGAGGACTCCATTGCTGCAGTGTCAAAGAAACTCTTCCCAGTGAACCCTGCTGAATGCCACCCATGGAAATCATACCTATCACCTACCTGGATCACTCCTTCATTCACCAATGTCTGCATGGGCACACGCATCAAAACAACAAGACGAGGGATAGTTTTGTCTTGAAAGATGTGGGTGTCTCCCCAAGCTTGCTCAACATCATCTAAGCGTGAAAGAATACCAGAGGCATTCTAAAATGCTGAGACAAGATCTGCCATAAAATTTTCTGCCTCAGTGCGGACACCATTTATCCACTTATCTCCTTCTCGTACAACCCTCTTCACTTCTTCGAGGCCGCTGATCGGCTCTCGTGGCAACTCTGGTGGAAGCTCTGCTGCTGGATTACCTTGAGCAACAGGATGTGCGAGATGTTGCACATACTCAACCAACACCTTGTGCTCTTTCTTCAATTTCTTGTACTTTCCTTCCTTCTTCACCAGCCTATCCTTCAATGCCTGAAATGAACTTTCAGCTTCTTCCACTACTTGTGCTCCGGAAGGACGTCCCAACTCAACAGTGGTGATTGTATAGTTCTCCGGCATTGCATCACTCAAATCATGATCTCCCCTTGGGATAGCAATATGAAGGCTACGCAAACCTGCCTCATTTATTTCCATCCTCGTATACTTTCTTGCCCTCTTCCACTTAGGCGACTTGCTTGTTTTGTTTAAGAGTTCTTCCATTTCAACTGCCAGGTCAGCATCATCATCTTGGTCCCTTCTGATTGCCTGTGATAGCCAATTGCGCTGAATATCATAAATGATCAGGGGCTGCTCCTTAGTTGCTTCCACTTCCCAAACTTCCTGAGCAATATTTGGTTGAGACTCGACTATTTCGACATTTTGATCACTTCCCTCATAAGTCCCAACATCTTCCTCTCTGAAGGAAAAATTGAAGTGGGTGTCCATATCCATTTCTTCCCCTTCATCTGGCTTACTAGTAGCTATAGGATCATTGACACTCTGAGTGTCTACCTCTCTTGGCCCTGGTTGGTTAACCTCTCCAACCTCCATCTCTTCATTTCTTGGAGCTCTCTGATTAGCAAACAATGAAACTTCACGCACACTAGAAGAATGTGTCACTAGCTGAGTGGACGTTGTATCCTCCGACCCTTGAGGCTCTAGTTGAACGGGCTCCCTTCTGGATTTTGGACCTTGTGTGAGCTGCTTCTTCCTTTTCGCTAACACCGGCGGCTTTCTATCACCCATGAGGTCATACGTGAGGGCAACTGACCTCCTCCTTAATTTGTTAACACGCTCATCCACCCATGCCCTAGTGAATGTCATGACTGGGATAGACAGAGTGTCTAGATCCGTAATCTTTGGTTCGGCCCAATCTATTGGTGGCATCGGTGTGTTCTTCACTGCTTCATAATCCAGATGGGTAACCCTAGTATCCTCTTCAAGTTGATCTGGCACCTGAATCACTTCACATTCCCTGATTAACTTTAAAGGCAGCCTTGAAAACATTCTTTTTCGAATTTCATCCTCACTCCCAGCATTCGCCCAAAAGTCTTCCAGGTGAGCCCTGTGTCTATACTCCACTCCTTGCACCGTTCCAATCATTTCCTTAGGATCAAAATCCTGTCGGCTCGTATGAAGAGTCAGCTTGTAGAATTTCAGTTCATCTTCAGCCTCTTTGGCTGCTTGTAAAGTAGGGCATTCTTCGAGTGAATTTCCCAACACAATGGGAAAATGCAAGCCTCCCTTCTTCTTTCGCCTTATGATTTTGTCGTAGGCCACCAATTGCCTAGACAATTTGAGTAGTATCATTCTGTTGGTGGGGTACCTAGGTAGTTTGTATACATACGAATCGTACCCCAGCAGCCTCAAATAGGTAAATTTTGAGAATTGGACAAACCAACACCCATATTCTTTGATTAGCATCTGAGCCTCCTCGGATATCCTCTGCTGTAGCCTCTGCTGAAGGGTTCTTGTGATGTACATGGTAAAAGCATCATTCACTCTCTGAAAGTCACCAGTGTGAGTAAGATGTAACTGTCTGCAGGACTGGTGAATCTTGAACTGATTGTACCCACAGCCAATGGGCTCCTGGTACGCCAATCCTCTATACTTGGTCATTCGAGCTACCATGTAAATGACATATGAGCTCATGTAAAATGTTTTTGTTCTCCTGAGACTCTGGAACTGCTCATAAATATTATCACTAATCATCTGCGCCCAGTTTACTTGCTCCTTTCCTTCAACCACCACACTGATGTAAAAGAACATCCATGGTTCAAATACGAATGACTGTGGGCTGCCATTAACTCTGCTGAGAAGCATAATGATGTCGCAATACTCTTGCTTCAATTCTTCTGAGATTATCTGTTTCGGTAGCCTGGCAACAGGTGGCTTTGGCTTGCGCATCCATGAGGTATTTATCCTTTTCATGCACTTCTCAAAGGTGGTGGCGTACATCTTGTTTGCCTTTGCCTTGGATTTATACAACATATTATCCGTAGTAAGTATCCCAAACGCCTCGTCAATTGCATCGGGAGCAAAATTAGCCATGATCATACCATCCAGAGAGGTGATAGTCCGATCCTCAAAATTGTAGAAGTTGGCGCACTCTAGGATCAACTCGGGATAACGGACTACTGGTTGGAAGCCTGCTGCTGCGTATAATCCGCTCTTGACGATGTTGCATGATGCATCCGTTGGAAGGTTGCCACCTTGCCCATACATCCTGCGTATGAAGGCCTCGAGGTTGAAAGACCCGAGGTTGGTGTCTGTCAGGTTCTCAAACTTTGACACGATCTTGGATTCTGGGATAAAAGGCTTCTTTAGACCCTTGATAATCGCTTGCCTGGAGGCATTCTCTTTGCCAACTTCGTTGTTGGCAGCCTTAGCTCCAGCCTTGCTAGTTCCAGGAGCATCAGCCATCTATAAAACAAAAAGCGAGCATTACTCCATCAACCTTTTAAAACAAAAATCACGTGAGGCGGCTGGCGGTTGGAGTTGGCTGCAAAAATAAATGCAAGTTAGTAGCCTCAGCAGCCAACTTTGACTTCTCGAGAATTAAAACTTCAAACTTCAACAACTTGCAGCCAAAAGAAATATTCAACTCCCCGTAAGAAATTAACTCCAACAATTTCAACTTCGAAAAAAGCGTTAAGTTTCAGCAATATTTAAATCAACAATTTCAAATTTAAAATCAGCAAGTTTGCAAGTTATAAATTACCAAGTTTTGAATCAACTCTTCGACAGTTATACATCAGCAACTTTGAAGAGTTTAAATAAGTCCAAAAGTTTTAAACAAGCAAGTTCAAATCAGCAAGCCTCAACAATTTAAAATCAACTTTTCGAGAGTTGTAAATCAGCAACTTCGAAAAGCAATAAAAAATCAGCACTTCGAAAATTATACATCAGCAATTTTGAAGGCCTTAGCAAATTTAAATCTGATTTGACTCTAACATTCAGCAACTTCAGAAAATTTAAAGCTCAAGCCATTTCAAATTCAAACAATTTCAATCCTCCAGCATAAATAAATGATTTTAGCTTTTTCAACTCCCAACTTCAAAAACATTTCAACTTTCAGCAAAATATAAAGTCTCAGCAACTTCGGGTACTTACCTCAACAACGTGAAGAAATAAAAATGCTAAACCCTTCAAACTTTACTTCTAATCGCAGCAACTTCGCAACTCTGAATCTCAACAACTTAGAGAAATTCAACTTTCAGCAACTTCAATCTCTTGCAAAAATTGAACTTAACACCTCACTCTTTCAGCAACTCTCAAACTAAATCTCACAACTCAATTCTCTTGTGAGATGAGAATGAAAATCCTCAGAGTTTTATAGCCAAAAGCTGGTGCTAATTTTAGCAGATGCCTTTTATTCCCTTCATCATGACTGACACATTTGCTAAATTTAAAAGGGAATATTCCAGTCGTCATGCAATGGTTACGACAATTTGCTATTCAGGGAGATTCTTTCCTCGATTCAAATTTAAAATTCCCTCCCGACTGCCAGTTACCTCCAGTAATTTCGAGAAAATTATTTTTACATCGATTTGAAGTTATCTCAACTGTTTTTTAAAATGGCACTTTTAATTTATTAAAAATTTAATTTAATTGCCATTTTAAATTATTTCTCCAACACATTAAAAAATCGATATCACCCGTCAAAACTGGCTAGGCATAATTTTATTTTCCATCCGTAATTGACTCCAAAATAAATTCCCCGTGTTAAAATCATCCGAATTTTAAAATTTCATGGGTCAAAATCGAAAGGGGGAATTTTAATTTAAACTTAGGAAAATAATTAAATAAATTATTTCTAATTAATTTCTCCGCTCTAGGGAAAATTCTAAAATTGATCGCCTGAGAAATTAATGTCTTCCAACGCCTTTAATTTTCTAAGCTCTTTGGGGAAAATTTTAGGTGCTCTCTCACCCTCACAAAAATCTCCATTTGATTTTTTTTTCTTTATTTCAAACACTTTAATTTATTTCTTTGATTTAAGCGCCGCCTGCACAAATTTATTCATGACTTAGTGTATTTAGGCGCATTTTTCACTTCCACTTTCTAAAAATTCCGAATGACTTTAATGTTTTCCATTTTTCCTCTTCCAGTCTAGGCGTGGTTGAAAATCTTTTACACCTCCTTCACAACCCTAGGCGCATATCATTGTTCATGCTTTGAATTCAAAATTTTTTGATGTCTTTTTTCCAAATTTTTATATGATTTGCTACATTGAGTACTTAATTTTAAACACTTAGGTGGATTTAAATCTTCCAACCTGCTAAGATATGATGGTAGGCCTTTATCACCAAGATGCTTTTAAAACAATTTCCAACCCCCAAAGTTCCTAGGCGTAACTCATACATTTTCCACGTTTTAGAGACTTGTTCACCTCTAGGCGCAAATGGCATATGTTGCTTTCAAATTTGTTGTGTTTAAATAATCACGAGTCAAGGCGCATATAAGTGTGTGTACTTCCAGTTTCAACTTCAGCTTGGGCGCAACTGGGGTA
>VDFB02256132.1:192677381-192704570 GCA_007258455.2 Sequoia sempervirens
TTCTCAACAACTTTGGTATGTGATAGACTCCATTTTAAATCCTCATGCACAGACGTGGATTCCTCCTCCTGAGCTAGGCACCTAAACTATTATGCCTCTACTGGGTGCTGCCTTCTGGTAGCATAAAAACTAATGAAATAATGGTATTCCAAGAAGAAAAGAATAAAAAAGAGAAAAAAAAATGAATGGTGGTGAGTGGTGACACAACTGTCACACACCACTATCAGCCCCTGAACATCATGATTTCCTTGTACACTGCTACCTCTGCAATCTTCCATGATTTCTCCTAATCTGTGCGCAATCTAGAAAAGAAGCACAGTGATAGTTAATTCCTGTCTGGTTCAGTTTGGTGATAATTTCAGTCCCCCCAGAAAAAAGGAGCTTTGTCCTATTATGAAATTTATTAACTTGCAGTCAATGCATGCATGGGATAAGTAGAAATTGAAATAAGATTACCATAAGAGTCTGTAAAAAAAAAAATGGTTAGGGTGTCTCCATGCCCCAGACTGTCTAGGTCATATCAATCTAACTCACCTGTCGATAGTAGGTAGTATTTTGTTATGCCCAAGAAAGTAGCACAGAGAGCTATTGTTTATTATTTCCCAAGACTCTTCATTTACGTTGGGTCCCTTCATGTCTGACTTGTTCTGTAAACTCACTCAAGGAGTCACCATCCACACCAATACTAGTAGTTGGGTTAGTAAGAACATTAATGGCAGCAATCAACTATGTGCATACTGGGTCGCCTGGACATGACAACTGATTGAAGAAAGTTGGGTCAATGAGTTTAGTGAGAACAGTATGTTCACCCACCGTAAGTGATAAAATGTTTAGTTATCAAATAATTAATAATGCTATTAAATCTGCTGAAGAACAGGTGTGAATATAGTTCTTATATATTTAAATTTACTAATAATATTTCACTTGGTTGGACAATGGTACTATGACTGTTAAAAATTTAGTTGCGTGCAAAAGAAGGGTAAAAATAACTGATTTGTTATTATTGGTGAACTGAGTATTAATATTTTTATTGTGTTTAACGTGGATTTATCAAACCAAGATTTTGATTATATAATCATAATGTTATCAGTGAGTTTTAGTTAGTAAATGGTGCTAATAATGTTACTATAATCTAGGATTTAATATTAGTATTATTTACTTGGCTAATCGCGATTGGTATTAATAGTGTAGGTTTGAGAGTAAACATAAAATACGAAGTCCTATCCTCAAATCCATTTTATGTATATTCTACAGTTGTCGTAGTTTGTGAAGCTTCTTTGAGGCTTTATGTCAAACATTTCACATGCAATGTTATTAGTTCCATATAGTGAAATATGTAACTTCCCTTTTTCCATTTCCAACTAAGATATCTGGCATAAATCTGTCCTTCACTATGGACTGATGGATATCCAAACCTGGTTGACAAATTCATTATGTGCACTCCTGCAAACATTTTTGAGGAGGTATCCTGTAAAGTACATAGCTAACTGAAGGTTGTTGCAAAGAAAGCGGTTGTGAGAATCACCTTGTATGCTGGTAGAAGTTTCAAAACCGTTTAATTTTCTCTTAACTACATTCAATATCATCAACAATGATGATGGTGACTAGTTTTAAAATTGTCATACCATAATTATTATATCCGGTAATAGTTTCCTCCTTATCACCAAGTGAATAACCATGCTAGTCAAGGATTTATGTTGGTAATAAGTTAGTCTCGGCAAGGTTAAATCTCATCATTTTGACTTGATATGGATGCTGCAATGTTCTGTTAGTGCTTAATGAATTGCAAATTTTGAAGTCAATTAAAGCATTGAATGCACAAATGGTGGGTGAGCTCGAAATCTTGAAGTTTGTTCTGGTGGGCTAGTTGTCCAAATTAAAGCCTTTGTGTGTTTTTTTTTATATGGTTCAACAGCTTATTTCTCAAGTTTCCCTACTTCAATTAATGAGGGAACTTTGATGATTGAATTGGACAGCAAAAAGAAAATAAAGATATATTAATCTTGGTATCCTTATTGGATTAAATACTCACACTAGTATTATTTGGGTGATTTAAAAATGATAATATTATTCTTAAAAGTGTTAACCTCATTTTACTATGCAACCATTAATGGCTGGTGAGAATGGCATGAAAATGGAGCATGTAACATTCAACTCAAGATGACTCACTTTGTTTGGAAGCAAGAGCACACTTAATATCCATTCATTTGGTAGAATGTTTGACTATGATGTAACACCACCATGGTTTTGAGGAGTCCCTCTTTGCAAATTGCTGCATATATAACTACTGTATATGTATAACTTGCAAATTGCTGCATATATATATAACTACTATTGTAGTTGCTTTTGCTACTATATATGCTACTGTTGTAGTTGTAGTTTCTGTTCCATTTTTAGTTGCTGCTACATGTTCTTTTGTTGTTGTAGATGCAATTGTTGTTATAGTTTAGTGTTCATTGTTATTTTCAGCACTTTTGCATTTATAGTTGCTGCTGTTTTTTTTTTAGTTATTGCATTTACAGTTGTTGTAGGTTCTTTTGTTGATATTGGTTCATAGTCTTATGTTCATTGTTATGATTCTTTGAGGTACTATTGTGTCATATGTAATTTCCTATTCGTCATTTAATTTAAACTCCTCTTTTCCAATAAAAGATTAAAAGAAAAAAAAATTAACATTCACATCGTAACATTATTATTAACAATATCCAAATAGTAATGATCTTAATAATAAAAAACTCCACCACTATAATAAATATTGACATGGGAAATATGAAAATCACGGGGAATACTGATAACATGGCACTAACATCATATCACTAGCGATATTGGATTAGTGTACTAGAATAATAATAGTCTGATCATGATTATCAAATGGTAGATTTAAAACCAAAATTACTATTATTAAGAAAGTTTGAAAGGGAGTTCATTAATAATATTGGCTAGGATGAATGAAAATAATATTGCAGCTTTAGCTTGAGAGTAATGTTAGTTGATGTAAATAGGTTAAGTTTTAACATCATTAAAATAATGAGGTTAATAATTGACGAGAAAAAAATAAAAATAAAAATTAATTAATATATTATTATGTCAAGTTTTGATTTATTGGATAAATAATGATGTTCTATTATTAACTCATTAGTTAAATAACAACATTATTGATGAGACCAAAATATTATGATCTAAAAAAAAAAAAATGTTGGGTTTTTCTAGCATGAAATTATAGGTATGACAGTTTAAAACAAAGACCTACGATGTGGTACTAGAAATTTGATACATATGTGTTGAGTATGGGATTTGAGTGTTCTAAATAAGATAATTGTGTTTACTATAAAACTGATGGTGATTGTTTCCTATTTATTGCATTATATGTTGATGATATGTTATTTATTAGCAAAGGGAAAGGTATGATTTCAGAACTGAAATCTCAACTTGTTGCTAAATTTGAAATGAAATATCTAGGTGTAGTTAAACAGATTCTTGGAATGGAAATTAAAAGAGATAGAGTGAACAAAAAGCTATGGCTTGGCCAAAGTAAGTATGTCAACTCAATTTTATAGAGGTTTGATATGCAATATTGTGGACCATTGTGTGTTCCTATTTCAGTTGGAACAAAGTTATCTATTTCAGATTGTCCAAAATATCCATCAAAGATGGAAGAAATGAGTAGAGTTCCTTGCCAGAGTGTACTTGGAAGTTTTATGTATGTTATGGTTTGTACTAGACCAACCATTGCCCAAGCAATGGGATTTCTTTCCAAATATATGTATAATCCTAGTAGAGTTCATTGGGATGCAATTAAAAGAGTCTTCAGATATTTGTGTGGTACCTTAGATTATTCCTTGTGTTGTCATAGTAATATGACTAAATATGAGATTTCCATTGATATTCATGGTTATGTGGATTCAAATTGGGCAGGTGATGTTGATAGTAGAAAATCCACTAGTGTTTATGTGTTTACTTTATTTGGTGGTGCAATTAGTTGGATGAGTAAGTAACATGTTGTAGTTGCTTTGTCCACTACTGAAGTAGAGTATATGACAACTACTCATGCTTGTAAAGAAGTCATTTGGCTTAAGAGACTTTTGTTAGATATTGGAATAAAATAAGGTGCAGTGAAAATTAATTGTGATAGTTAGAGTGTGATAAGAACCCGACATTTCATGCCATGACCAAGCACATTGATGTACAATATCATTTTGTTAGAGATATGGTCAAAGATGGGAGGGTGAAGCTGGTTAAGGTAGAGACTTTGATGAATTTAGTTGATTCTTTAACTAAGCCTATGAGCACAGAGAAGTTCAGATGGTGTTTAGATACTATGGGCCTTTCAACACCTAGCAATTAAAGAGACAATGTTTACACTCACATGTTGCTCTTGCAAGGTGTTCGATAAGTGGGATATTTGTTGGGAAAACGTGTCTCAACCTTGCAATTATATAAGGTTTATTGTCAATAGGATGTATATATTTATATATATTTCCTAGTTACACCGATAGGTGTATACATTGGTAGCATAGAACAAAATGTGAGCATATTAACTTTTTTAGGGAACTCCTAAAATAGCCAACATACATTAAATAATGATATATTGTAAATATGGACCATTCATTATTAGGTTTTAGATCTAATGACAAATATTTTGTTGGTATGTCTTGCCCTAGAATGTAACCCTATTTTATGAGGGTGTTGTATTACAATTGTTATAGAGTGATTTTTTTCTGAGAGTTTAATAGCAGTCATGTTGTCTCTTGATCTCTGATGGTGATACTCCCATGAGAAGCTTTCTCTACAAGTATATTGTAATCTTTTTGATTTATGAATAATATATTGGGTGGCTTTTGGAGTGAGGGATTTTTCTCCCGAAAGGGTTTTCCCCACATAAATCAATATGTCATGGTATGCATGATATTTATGTTTATTCTTTTTAAGTTTTTGTAATTGTTAAAGATCTAATTTTTTTTGTGTTATTCTCCTCTTAAGATTAGTGTAGGAAGTTGTTCTGCTACCTTAGCTTCCTTACAGATGCCATTCTAATTTGACACAACTTTCCCGCTTTCCTAGCAAGTTCTAATTTGATCTTTTATATCTATTGCAAATCAATTATAATGCCTTGGCATATCATCCATGCTCCACTCTTTCTCTTGTGCTAGTTCCTATTGTTCCTCCCAAGCCATTTGATTATGGCGATTCAAGCTCATTTGCTAGTTTCCTTCACCTAGAGGGAAATGACTATGTATTAGGGTCTTCTTTTATATGTCTATATGGCATTTTGAACATATATTTTATATACATATATGTGAAATTGTATGTCCATATGGTATTCTTGTAAGCCTATATGGAATTTTTGTATATATATTATACTTATATTGACATATATTGATGTATTCCTACATGGCTATTTGGTTAATACATATATTCTTTATTGATGGTGTCCATATTTGCATTATAATTGATTATTTAAATAAATGAACAATGAAATGGAATAACTATAAATGATTAATGTTATCCATATTTGCATTATAATCAATTAATTGAATAATTGAAAAAGGATGAATTTTCCATTTGGACTCTAGTATGGTTGCATACTTGTTAGGACTAGATAATGAAAAACTAATATTTCCAAAATAACTTGTTGATACCCACTAGTTGGTTAGTATCTACATTCAAGTACCCATCCATCCTTTCAATTTTGATCCTCTATCAATGTTATCATTTGACCAACCTAGCATTTCTTATTTTATTAAATGATGTGACCTATAGTGTGGACCTCTATCCTCTAGTTGACCAATCTCTACTTCACACTTATAGAGCTATTCCTCATGCCCACACTTTCCTTCATATCAAAACAATAATTCCCATATTGACCAAAATGTTTATGACTACATTAAATTCAATCCATGGAGGAGACTAGTTCTTTGGTGTAGATCATTTAGTCATAAGAGTATAAAGAGACCTACATTGACCAAAAACCCAAAAATTGGACCTATTTTGTAGCCACCCCAACATGTTGGAATTGTCGATTTACCCCCATGAGATGAACAATATAAATAATGTCTCTCAAAAACTTTTTACTAAATGCAACTAACACTTTTTGCAACATTTGAAACATTTTCGCCATGGTGGAATGCCTTGGATTATATGAAAAATTGAGAGAAACTATTGTAGAGGGACCCTACATGACCCTATACCTTCAGAATAATTTTTTCTAAGTTCCATGCTTTCTAAGAAATAGCTCATCAAAGTTTGTCAGTTTTTGGCTTTTAGGGTTCTTAAGAGAAAGCATCAACACAATGTAGCCTAGAACCATCCAATGTTCTAGGGTGTGAATCAACACCTTTCCTAGCATAAACCCACCCACATGGACATGTTGGAATTATTAGTTTGGCCACATGACAAACAAAACAAAAATTAGGCTACCTTGCAACTTTCTCTTCAATGCATCTGACACTTTTTACAACACCTGAAACATTGTCACCATAGTGAAACAACTTGGATGTATGAAAAAATGAGAGAGGTTATTATAGAGGGATGCTATGTGACCCTATACCTTTATAAAAAATATTTTTAAGTGCCATAGTTTTTGAGAATTAGCTCGTCAAAGTTCACCATTTTTTTGCACTTAGGGCTCTTAAGAGAAAGCGTTGGTACAATGTAGCCTAGAATGATCTGGCATGTTGGGGTGTGAAATAGGACCTTGTTTAGCATAAACCCACCCACTGAATGTGTTGGAACTATCAGTTTGGCTGTATGATGAACAAAACAAAAAATATGCCTCTTGACAACTTTCTCTTCAATGCATTTGATAAGTTTTTCAATGTGTGAAAACTTGTCACCACAGACAAATTGAGTGGAGATATAAAACTAAGAGAGGTTATCAGAGAGGGACCCTACATTACCTTGTACCTTCAGATAGAATTGTTTTAAGTATCACGGTTTCTGAGAAATAGCTCATCAAAATTCTCCACTTTTTGGCACTTAGGTCTCTTAAGAGAAAGTGTTGGTACAATGTAGTCTAGAATGATCTGACATGTTGGGGTGTGAAATAGAATCTTTACTATAATAAATCCACCCACCCAGATGTTTTGGAACTATTGGTTTGGTCACATGATGAACATAACTAAAATTATGCCTCTTGACAACTTTCTCTTCAATGCATTTGACAATTTTTTCAACATGCAAAAAATTGTCACCACAACCAAATGGATTAGAGATATAAAAACTAAGAGAGGTTATTGGAGAGGGACCCTACATGACCATGTACCTTCAAACAAATTTTTTCTAAGTGCCATAGTTTCTGAGAAATTGTTCATCAAAGTTTTCCACTTTTTAGCACTTAGGTCTCTTAAGAGAAGACGTTGGTACAATGTAGCCTAGAATGGTCTAGCATCCTGGGGTGAAAAATAGTACCTTTCCTAGCATAAAATCACCCACCTGAATGTGTTGGAACTATTGGTTTGTCCATGATGAACAAAAAAAAATTAGGCTACCTTGCAACTTTCTCTTCAATGCAACTGACACTTTTTACAACATGCGAAACATTATCACCACAGCCAAATGGATTGGAGATATAAAAAATTGATAGAGGGTATTGTAGAGGGACCCTACATGACCTTGTTCCTTTAGACAAAAAGGTTGTAAGTGCCGCAATTTTTGAGAAAGAACTCATCAAAGTGTACCACTTTTTCGCACTTAGGGCTCTTAAGAGATCGTTGATACAATGTAGCCTGGAACGATTTAATCTCCTAGGGTACAAATCATGACCTTATCTAGCATAAACCCACCTACCTAGACATGTTGTAATTTTTAGTTTGGTCACATGATGAACATAACAAAAATTATACCACCTTGCAACTTTACATTGCATGCATTTGATGCTTTTTCCAACGTGCAAAACTTTATCACTATGGCTCAATGGATTGGAGACAAAAAACTAAGAGAGGTTATTGTAGAGGGACCTTTATATACATGACCCTATAACTTCAGATAGAATGGTTGTAAGTTCCATAGTTTCTAAGAAAGATCTCGTCAAAAATTTCCACTTTTCTGTACTTAGGGCTCTTAAGAGATCACCGATACAATGTATCCTAGAAAAATATGGAATGCTAATGTGTGAAACAAGACCTTTCCTAGCATAAAACCACCCATCTAGATGCATTATAACTGTCAGTTTGGTTACACAGTGAACAAAACAAAAATTATGCCACCTTTCAACTTTACATTGCATGCATTTGACACTTTTTCCAATGTGTGAAAACTTATCACCACAACCAAATGGATTAGAGATATAAAAAACTAAGAGGGGTTATTGGAGAGGGACCCTATGTGACCTTGTACCTTTAGATGGAATAGTTATAAGTGCCATGATTTTTGAGGAAGTTCTCATTAAAATTTGCTACTTTTTGGCACTTAGGGCTCTTCAAAGATCATTGGCACAATTTTTTTACTAAACATGAAATATGTTAAAAAAAGGCTAGTACTAAATCAATAAGTGTTATCATCATATATATCATCATCTCATTCATTTTTACCTAAACCCTTAGAAAATTACAAATCAAAAGAAAAACTATCACAACATTTAAAATTTAACTCTATAACAAATCTATTCAGTTTAATCACTTGGAAAATGGTAGAGAAAATGTGGTGGGTCATGATTACTCAGGGTTAATCACAAAAAGGGGTCATGATTACTCATAGTTTCTTAAAGGGTAACAAAAAGGGGCTTTTCATTACACACAGAGAATAGATTCATGCCCAAGCAGTATGTGTTACTATCGTTGATCAACTTGGCCAAAACCTAAATATGAACAATTCAATTATGAAGGAAGAATATGTTAGTGTGATAGAGAATGAACACTTTAAAAATGATATTGAATAAATTTAAGCACAAGATAACCTTATCTTAGAGCATAATCTTAAAAATATCAAGAATAAAATGAAGATAAAAAATAATACAGTTATTGAAAATGATTCGTCTTTTTCAAAAAATGTAAATGTTGGCATGGATGTAGATAATAAAAATCGAGAAAGGGATCCATCATGATGTTTGTACAATCAAAAGACAAGGATTTTTAGATGATGCCATGATATAAAAGGATATTCATGAAAGAACAAAAAGATAGTTTGGGAGTTCATACTTGTCTTCATGGAATACAAAATGGAAAAACTAAAGGATTCTCTTTTGAAGAGATGATGAGTTGTGGTAAGTCCTCTTTGGTCTTAATATTATTCACTATGGGATGAAGGACAAAGGAATAGATCAAGGAAAATAATGATAAATGTATGGCAGTCAATAGTGCAAATAAATGTAGATAGGGTCTCATATGAAGGCAACCACTTTGGCACAATGAAAAGGACAATCCCTTACAAAATTAGATAGAATTCATGCCTAAATATCACTGAGAAAATAATGATAAGGTCATATATAGAAGGATAAAAGGATGAAGGAGTAGTTTACAATGGATACAACAATCTTGCAAGATAACAATCCATTCAAAGTGCATTGGAAAAGGTGGAGATGGTAGTAGAGATGGGTAGATTTCATGAGCTAAAACTAAGGGAAAGCAACAAAAGAAAAGTAGTCATAGGTCAAACACAAAGGGCATAGCACAATCCATTCATGAGGATAGTCCATACAATGAGTCATAGTGATAGTGAATAATCAAATTTTTAAGCACAGTCATGAGGAAGGACGGAGTTGTGAGCTATTACTATGAACAAAGAAGAGATAGAGGATTCATAGGTGAATTCTTCAAGTGTCGAGAAGTGGGTCATAAGGCCTTCAATTACCATAAATGAAATGGGGCATTAGTATAAGTGGATCCTAGAGTCATGTTACTTGGATAGATGGAATGATAATGCTTCATATAAATATACAAAAGAATACAAGCATGGACAATCCCTCATGATGAATTCCTGTAGGATAGCCATGATCCTATGATTGTGATATGAATTTTTTTTAATCCTATAAATTTGGAATCTTGTGCATGCTTTGATATCCACCACCAACTGGTTTTTTTTTTGTATTGAGGATTTCTCACATCCCTATGATACTTTTTGACTCCTCTAAGTTCCTTATTCAAGTGAGGAGATCTCAACACCACTTTTCTATGCTACTTCCCTTGACTTGAGAATAACTGCTAGAAATATTTCCAAATAAATAGGAAGAAATCGTTGTTCATGCATGTCCATACCAAGTTTGAATTAAACTTTTGATGTGGATATTTTTCAAGTTGGATTAGAGTGGATTCAATTCCTTCTTCTCATTCTTTGAGGAATTCACTCTCCAAATATCACATCTTTGACCAAGTAATGTGCATGAATCTAAGGACAAAACTACAATACAAGTTTGTGAGTTCAATAAATATACAACTTAGTGATGATGAGGATTCAACCGATCTTGAATCACCTTGATTTTATCTAGACCTTTGTGGATTATTACAAATTATCAATGATATATGCTAATAGTATATTTGTATTAAATGTTGAAGTTATAGTCAACAATCAAATGATCAATTAGTTCCTATAGCTTATTCCCAGCATATTTACCTCATTCCATAAGCAAGTAAACAACCCAACCAAATAGGTTAATCCCTACCTAGGGTTTCAATAAAAAGTGTTGCAACGATCAAATGATCATAAACAAATCATAAACCCTCTTTTTCAATACACCTCAAATATTTACAAATTTATAATGTCACTATATTTGTATATAATCTGGAGGAAATTATATTGAGAAGAGTTATATGCTTCTGCACCTTCAAGTCCTCTTCTCAACACAACTTTGGGTTGCCATAACATATGCCCTCTTCAAGAATTTTGTGAATAGGAATATACTCTTAATCAGAAAATAAGAGAATAAAATTATCATAAAATACATTTTCTCAACCCTACTATCGGATATTGATATAATCATCACATTTATACCCTAACCCTAGGGAAAGACTCTCTTCCTACTTTCAAGGATATTTAAGTAATCAATTTAGTATAGATTATCAATATGGTTTGGAAAATACCTCCACCTATCAATGATGACGTGTCTTATTATACCGTCATTCTCTCTGTAAAGCTAACCTCATTAACTACAAGGGTTTACCTAGCATTATATGCTAACAAAGTTCAAGTTACCTCAAGACAACAACATATTCCATGTTTCATATTTCATGTTACATACAAATAGTATATCATATAAATTCCCATTTAGGGTATATAAAATCATTAACCTAATAGATAGGTTCCACCAAAGTAAGATACAACTAAGAACATGCAAGATTATCCAAATAACTTTAACACATATTTAAATCAATCCTTTCTAATTAAGACAACCATAAATATATAAACTTTCAAACATAAATAACAAGGGAATAGAAATCAATACCTATATAAAAGCTCCAACTAATAGTTCTTCCTTCCTAGCTTAATTCCTCAAGCCTGCTTGCTACTACCTCTAATATCAACCCAATTCCCACTTCTAGTCTCCTACAAAATCTCTTAACAAATACTAATGCAAAATAACAAGCAACTCACTAACTCTCAAGCTCTCAACTCACTAGCATATGAATTGCAACAAAATAACAACAAATTCATCAGAATGAAAAGTGTAACAAATGGTATAAAGTGTTACATTGGTGGTTGCCATTGCACTAAAAGATCGACCTATCAATGCTCGATACAACCACCAAATTTATGTAAGATCCACAGGAGGCAGTTAAGTCATGCCACAAACCCAAGTGTTGTGTTGGACAAGGAAGACCAAGGGACACACCATCTTGCAACAATCCTCCCCTAGTGCAAGCAAGGGATTTGAACCTATGGCCTCGACTCTGTTACCAATTATTACATTGGTGGTTGTCATTGCACCAAAAGATTGACCTATCAATGCTCGATACAACCACCAGATTTATGTAAGATCTAGAAGAGGCGGTTAAGGCATGTCACAAACCCAAGCACTATGTTGGATAAGGAAGACCAAGGGACAGACCATCTTGCAATAGAAAGAGCACCTTTATATATACTAAAATGTGAGCAACTGAAGGCTATAAACAAGCTAATACCTCTACCACCTTTCTATCCCCATGCAACGAATCATCTAACCAACTCATAGATTTGCAACACATAACAGTCCTCACAATTCAAATGGTCGAGTCGACTTGTTTCAAGAGACAAGAAGACTCTTTTATTGAGAAAAATGAACAAGCTTCTAAAAAAGTTTCCTACTTGGTTTGCAAATCAACTTCCTTATATTTTTTCCAAGTTTACATTGACTGAGTCCCATGGTTAAGATATTGCTTTTCTAGACTTGAGCAATAAAAAGACTTCTTATGCATTTCATATACTGGCACCCTTTAAGATATCACAGTTAAAGACTATTTCTACATTGTTAACATCTACATTCACTTACTTTGCAACGTATACACAACACACCTATTTCATTCTTGACTCATAGTCTTTAGTTGACTTAGTCATATGTTTTCTTTATGCACAAGTTTAAACATAATGCAACACATTAAAACTATGTAGTGCTATATATGCATTCATTCATTTCATAGCATATTTAATATATATCATTTGTAGTGCCTAATTCATGCACTATGTTTAGTTTAGCCTTGTCATTTCATAAGGTTGTGCCTTCAACACTCATTTCATGTGCTATCAATATATATTTGTGTTTCCTTTGTTACTTTCTAAGGCAATGCCTCAACTCATTTATTTTGTTTCTTTTCAAAAAAATATTATTTAATATTAATAAATATGTATATATAATAACTTATATATATGTATATATATGTATATATATATGTATATATAATAATTTATATATATGTATATATATTAATACATATATGTATTTTTTCACATGTTTATTAAATACACTATTAGCCAACCAAGATTGCATAACATATATTAAATAACATGTTTATATGTTTATTAAAATAATAATATATTATTACATATATGTATATATCTTTTATACAACTACCTTTTTCAAAGATATTGATATTTATTATATATGTAATATATATACTTTAATGTGTATAAACATAATACTTATTTGAATTATTCATACACAATAATATATCTATATATAAGATTAATATATATATATTTATATATCAATCCTCTATATATACATATAATTTCTTACTTTACTATCAACTTCAATGATATATACATATACACACATATATAGTAATACGACATATTCATGCAAGTATCAATTAGTTCAAGACTTTAGAATCATTTTAAATCAAGCCAAGAACAATCAAGAAACTATAGACTAAAACCAAAGTCATCTAAATCATCCCCAAACTATGATCAAAGATTGCTTACCTGATTCTCAATCTAACTTGACTTGACTTGATCAAACTAGGGTGTGAATGTGTGTATGCTTAGGCTCAATTAAGGATTAACAGACCAAGCTCCTCTCTTGAGTGATACTTCCCCTCTCTTCTAGAGGTTTGAACATGCTCCTGCATTACGCTTAGTAAATCACAAAGGTAGTTAAGCATTCACATATATATTTGCATCATAAATCATTTGCATCATCGAATCATTAATGTATTCATATTGCAATACATATTCATACATCGCATTTCCATCAATATAAAACATAATAATACCTTCAAAATTAATAACATCTTAATGCATATTCAAGTATTTCATTCACCGAAAAAGAATATTAAAGTCATAATTTACATTTATCATCATATTTACTCATGAAGGTAAAAGTAATGTGGTAACTGAGAAACGAGGTGTAACATATTTCCCATCTTGTGAATCATCATCCCTGATGATTTAAAGCACTAAACATATAGATAAATTCAAATAAAGGTTTTACTTTCCATTTTCCAAATCATGAAAGAAATAAGTAAATATCCAAATAATCTTCCCTCATAGTAGAACTCCTTGCAATCTCATCCTTCGTGGACCTTGCATTGAGTGACTGTGCTAACATATAGATAGTACTTGTGTGCTCAAGAAAACTTTCTCCTGAGAGAATTATACATCATAATTATAATAATGATTGTATCCTATATGACATCTATACCATAGTGATTGGAAAAAATTGTTTTGCTTGGCTAATACAATTATCCTTAGTGTAACCCAAATAGAAAAAGAATGTTGGTGTATTACACACTACATCGTGGGTCCCATCCTTCCCTTTTTTCTTTACACCATCAGACAACTTAGAAGCTGAGACCATCCATCACTGACACAACCATTTACCTTAAGCATAATAATACTGCTTCATAACTCAAGCTTTGCATCAACATGTTTTCCTTGATCATTTTGACAACCTTTATAGTCTAAGGTTAATCCTATTCCCTAGCTTCTCCCAACTTTTAGGAATTCAACCTTTCTTCCCATATAATGTTTCAAAGAATCAAATTTAAATGATAGAAGTTATCGTAAAGTACTCCAAAAATCCTCCAAGATTTGGTTTATCCCATTTTCCTAATTGGATAAATTATAGTAATAAATTGATCATTCATTCATTTGAATTTTTCATAAAATGATCATGGTTTACAAAAAACCTTAACATTACTAGCTTGTTCCCATTTGAGATAACCTCCTTAGGAACATTTAAGCAACTTCTTTACACAATTTGTTGTTTAGGACTGATATCCTATAAATCAAATTTTCCAATCAAAATTAGTTACCTAGGTGAGCCTCTCCTCCATAACATTATGCTAGTTTCGTTGACATAGAAAGATAAAAACTATTATAATGATCTATCACTTCCTCTCTAGAATTTCATGAGAGTATACAAGTCCTTGTTAGAAACCAAGATCAGACATGCAAACCAAAAAACCTTCCACAAAAGAGAAAATCAGAAAAAAGCAAAGCTTTGCAAAAGATGTGCAAAATATTATTATTCAGGAAAATCATAATTACATGAGATAATTTGCTTTATAAAAGCAATGTATGCATAACCCTAATCTTATCTTGAGCAACAAGATAGCTCAACAAGATAAGGATGAGAATAATTAACCTAGGAATTAAAATATTACCTAAGTAAAGTTATGCAAGTGTAATTAAATAATTAATTACACCAACACCCCCCATAAGTGCAACTTAGGGACACTAACAAAGCATGCACCTAAAACCAAGATGAATGCAAGAAAGCATGATTGGGTCCCGACAATAAGGCCTGATCAGGTACCCATGTACAAATGAAATGATGAGGTAGAGAAGTAAAACCCAGTGAGACAAAACCCCCTACAATGAGATGACTGCTGCAAAGAAGCACTGGAAGAACATTGTGGAGTAACACTGGAACCGCAATCCGACAAGCAAGGAAAGATACTTCTATCTACTACTGAAACCAAATGAGAATCATTGATTGACTAAAGGAATCATGATAAAGCAACAACAGACCCAATGCCACAAAACACTAGAAAACTCACAAATTGGAACAACCCTAGAATCTATGAAGCAACAGTAGATGAAATGATGACAAAATCTGGAAACCGTGTATCTTGATGTTGATGCCAAACTGAGACTAAAAATCTTCCATGGGAATAAGTACCATAAAGACTCTTGAACATTAACCATAAAAACATGGCCCTCAAACTGAGATGGATCCAATGCAAATCATTAACCATAGGCTCTCAATGTAAAGTGTGAACCGATATGAATCTAATATGTATCAAGCTAGGACAAGATGTGTCCAAAAGAAACTAAGAAACTAGATATAACCCATGCGAGTTGTCAGAAAATCAAGATGGAGATCAAAGTGCATGCACACTCTAATTAGATTATTATGCAAGAAACCCCCTAATGGAACTTTATCTTAGTTCATTTATTAAAATAACACAATGATTGTAAAAGGACAGAATGCTAAACATGCATAAATAGAAAATAAAAATATACCTCATATCTATGTAGAGGAAAAAACTTTCCAACACCGCAAGAATGGCGAAAAAAGGATAAGCGAGTCAAAAGATGTGTCTCATGGAGTGAAAACAACAACATGCAACTTCCGAGGCTGAAAAAGGAATCAAAAAAGAAAAACCAAAAATAACACCTATACCATTACGAAGAGCTCGAAACTAGATTTTTGACGATATCTCATTTGCAAAAAAATGATATCGTATGCAAAAGTTATACCTGATTCCATGAATGTACTCCAAAACTGCCCAATATGCCCTTCTGCAGCCCTCAAAGGCTAAAAAAATAGAGCCCCTGGTCACCTGGGCGGACCAGGGGGCTGTCGGCTTGGGTGCTGGGTGTGGCCCCTAGTCACCAATGTGACCTCCACTGGGGGCTGAGATCAGGGGATCGGTCCCCAACATGACCACCGGTTAAGTGTTGTAGTCCGACAGGGCTGAAGACTGGTGGTGTTGTGGAGGAGAGCCACTGGAATCTGCCGCTAGGGGTGGCCGGTGGGAGGCCGTCGGGCAGAGCAGTGGTGGAGGTATCCTTTTCTATTGGAAGCATAGGATTTCGTGTGATTTTTGATTTTATTTTTGAAAATGGTGACTCGAAAAACGTGCCTGGGGGGTCGTACGACCCACAGACAAAAACTTTTTGCCTTCCTAGTCGACTGTGTCCAAAATGGACAAATTTTATATGAAAATAGGGGTTTCTGGACATTGCAAATCCAACGGTGAGGTTTGTTTTGGCCCAAAATTCCTAGAAAATTAGGCGACCCCTAGATATCTTAGAAAAATCACTGAACTTGAAACCCTCACAGATTTCTTCAACGATGACCAGAATCAGTGGAATAAAAGCCATTTATGACCTTTTCTAGTGCTATGAATCCAATGGAAAACCCCGATCTGATCCAAGACATTGCATGAATATGCTCAAGGAATGAAACCCTCGAGGAACCCTGAACATTCTCTGCAATTTATTTCTCCAAAAAAGCTAAGAAGGGGCTGCAAATTGAGGCTTTGCTACCATGTTAGAAACCAAGATTAGACATGCAAACCAAAAAACCTTCCACAAAAGAGAAAATCAAAAAAAAGCAAAGCATTGCAAAAGATGTGCAAAATATTATTATTCAGGAAAATCATAATTACATGAGATAATTTGCTTTATAAAATAAATGTATGCATAACCTTAATCTTATCTTGAGCATCAAGATAGCTCAACAAGATAAGGATGAGAATAATTAACCTAGGAATTAAAATATTACCTAAGTAAATTTATGCAAGTGTAATTAAATAATTAATTACACCAGTTTAGTCATGTTGATGGCGAAATCATTTATTCATCCTTTGGCCTAATAGAAAATAATTTTCTACATACCTTGCAACATCTTACTCAGTTTCCTTCCAGGTTATAGTGGTTCCTCATTAGTCAAATAATTTTATCATTACTATGTGTCCTGAGTATGACATTAATTACCTCATTCACTCATTGATCTCTGAAAATTTGGTACATAGGTGTTGCAAGTATGAAGGTGTTTTCACTGATGTCAACAAGCTAGTGTTTTCATTGATGTCAACCATGTGTTGAGGAATAATGTTGCATGATGAAGATGTTGAGGATATTGAGAAAATTGTGAAAAAGGGGGAAACAGTTTGTTGCAAGTTGTGTGCATGCATAGTTGAGATATTGAGGAAGTGTTGTGAGTACATGGAGCTATCTTTGTGTTGTTGTGTCTGGAGATGTGTTGGAATGGTGTAATGTGTTGAGATGATGCCTCTAATACTTGGTTTCCAAGTGCTTTTGAAAAAAAATGATAAATGGAGAAAATAGTGTTGTGCAAGTGTTTAGAACGTGCTCTGGGATGTGCTTCACATTTCTTCTATGTTGATGCTATGCCTATGTGGATCTAATATGTTTTTCAAGGTTTTCAATAGTTTCTATATCTAGAGTTTGGGTTTTTGGATTGTTGTACAGAGTGAGATATATTCACCAGTATGTGAACTATATTTTTAGAGGTATTTTTTGTGGTCTAGGATAAATGTATTTACTCTTCATTTCTCTACATTTTGGTTTTAGGTTATGCAAATATGGGAAGTTGCTTATAATGTTTACATAAATTTTAGAATTCAAGGTTTCACTTGATTTAGTGATGCACAGTGTGTGTATAAGGTTAACTAGATGTTTTGGGTTGAAGTATTTTTATTATGCAAGTTTGGATGAAGTCTCTATTGGAATGGTTTTTGGATTGTTCTAGATTGTGTAAAAGATATTTGCATGGTCCACGTGTTGTCTTAATCAAATGGGAAGCTTGTAGTTAATGTTTTGTGGTGTTTAGCATGAGTAATGACTGACCTGGTGTTAAAACTATATGTGAAGCTTGTGGAAGCATGTTGAAGTGTGTTAAGACATATTTGGTCCTAAATAAGGATTTATATGGGTCAACCTCATTCCTATCCACCGTGAGAATGTTTGGGTGCTGACCTAACTTGAAATTGTAAATGTGAAGGATGTGTTGTTGACCTTGAGAAGGTTTTCAAGGTTGAGATAATAGAAATAAGAGTGGTGTTGTCAGAAGATCTCAAGATAGATGCAAGTGATGAATGTGATGCAAATTGTAGAAATATAGATGTGAATTTGAGCAGAGTAGTGCAAACTTCAAAGTGTTGGATTTCTAAAGGCAATGAACTGAAGGTGTCCACAACCATTCAAGCAAGGATACAAAAGTGTTGGAGAAATTGTGGTGGATTCTATGTTGCATTGAGAAGTTGTTCTCTATGTAACATTTCTCTTCTATCTTCTTTTTTCTTTTTGTGGTAGTGAGCCTTGGTTGTGAGCCCTATTAGACAGTGTGTCCTATTATTGTAGCAAGCCCTTGTATCAGTTTTTCAATTACTTATATTGTGAGCTAATCCTCACCATGGTTTTTCCTTCATTGGGTTTTCCATTTAAATATGGCGTTATCTTATGTATGGTGTTGTTATTTCTGTTTCTATTATTTGCATTCATGATTAATCATTTTAACAAAATAAAGGTTTAATGAATGCTTGTAGATCTGATCACTATTGAGGGTTGTGATGTTTTAATTTGATACAACTAATTCACCCCCTCTCAGTTGTCTTATTCATTCAACAACTAGTATCAAAGCAAGGTTCCTTGGAGAAGAGCTTAATCGCTTGAGGTAGATTTGGGATGGTGAAAAAGTTGGGTTTCCCTAGATTTGATGGCACAAACTATGCATTTTGGAAGGAAAAGATGGAAGGATATCTAGCATCTCATGGGTATGAGATTGAAAAGGTAATAAATAATCAATATATTGCACCTGCAAATGGTCCAAGCACAAGTGGTGAGATCAAGGCACATGAGGTAAATGCTAAGGAAAGATTTATTTTTGTGCGTAGTCTTTGGAATTCTAAATTGGTTAAAGTTATGAATCTTAAGACTAAAAAATAAGTTTGGGATAAGCTAGAAATCATTGGTGAAGGAGATGATAAGGTTAAACAAGCAAAGTTGCAGAATCTGAAGGCAAAATTTGAGACCCCTCAAATTTCTAAAGATGAAACTATTACAACCTACATGCAGAGAGTTGATGAGTTGTTAAGTGCAATGAGAGGTCTTGGTGCACAAGTGAAATAACCTAGGGTGGTAAAGAAATTTCTTAGATCTCTTCTTGATTCTTACACTAAAAAGGTATCTGCTATTGAGGAAGTTGAAAATTTTAATACTTATTCTAGAGATCAATTGATTGGTACACTAACTTCATTTGAAATGAGAAAAACTAGCTTGAGAAATAGTACAAAAGCATAAACTATTTTTAAGGCTAGAAAATTAGAAAAGATTGAAGATTCAGATGGAGAAGATCTTAAAGATGTGGAAACTAACTTTGTGAGAAGGATAAAAAAGGGAACTGGTAAGTACAAAGGTAAACTACCTTTCAAATGTTTTAGCTATGGAAATATAGGTCATTATGCTTCAAGATGTCCAAACAAAGTTGTGAACAATAAAAGTAAGGAGAAAAAAGGAAAGATGATTAAGAGAAGTTACTATGTTAGAGAATATGTTGGTATTTCTGATGATGAATCTGATTATGGAGATGATTATGAATTCTTGTTCTTAGCCTTAATAGATGAATCTACTTCTGCTATTTCTAAAAGTTGTGTGAAGGAAAGTGTTCCAAAGAAGGATAAGGTAGAAGGTACTTTGGTTTCTGCTTTTCATTTCAAACAGGATAAGAATTATTGGGTTTTTGACAGTGGATGCTCTAATCACATGACCAAAGACAAAAGTTAAGTTTGTTAAACTTGAAAAATATGATGGAGGATTAGTTAAATTTGGAGATGATTTGGGAGCTGATATTTGTGGAATAGGTTCAATCAATTTTGATGGAAAGCATAATACTAAAGATGTTTACTATGTTAAAGGATTAAGGCATAATCTCTTGAGTGTTGGAAAAATGTGTAGCAAAGGATATAAGCTTGTGTTTAAGGATGAAATATGTGAGATTAGAAAAAGGTCTAGAATTGTGATTGTTGCTGGAAAGAAAACAAATGGAAATATCTATCAGCTTAAGGGTGATGATGGTCATTTCTTTATGTCTCAAATTAATGATAGTTGGTTATGGCATCAAAGGATGTGTCACATGAATTTTGATAATTTGGTTAGAATCAGTTTAGTTCATTCAATAGGAGACCTACCAAGAATCACAAAACCTATGAATATTGTTTGCAAAAAATGTCAATTTGGAAAGCAAATAAGCAGTAGTTTCAAGGGAAAGGAACAATCTACTACCAGACTACTAGAATTAATACATATAGACCTTTGTGGTCATGCAAGGGTGAGAAGTCTTCAAGGTGATAGGTATTTCATGTTTTTTATTGATAATTACTCTTGAATGACATGGGTTGCTTTTCTTAGAGAGAAATTTGATGCGCTAGATAGATTCAAAGCATTTAAAGCTATGGTTGAGAATGAAATGGGTTTTAAAATCAAAGTTTTGAGGCTTGATAGAGGTGGAGAGCTCACCTCCAATGAGTTTAGCATTTTTTGTGAAGTACATGGAATAAAGAGGCACTAGTAGTTGAAAGGAAAAAATGGGTTGTTCAAGAAGCTGCTAGGAATATGATGGAAGAAGCTAACCTATCGCAAGTCTACTGGAGAGAAGTAATTCATACTATTGTTTACATACATAATAGAGTTCAAGAAAAAGCTAACAACACAAAGAATACCTATGAGTTGTGGTATGGAAGGATTACTACTGTCAATTACTTTAGATTATTTGGAAGCAAATGTTATATCAAAAGAGATGAAGAAAACTTAGGAAAGTTTGATGCAAGGTGTGAATAAGGTATCTCCCTTGGATATTCTACTAAGATCAAATCTTACAGATGTTACAAAAAAGGCTAAGAAATATTGTTGAAAGTGTAAATGTTAAGGCCGATGAAGATGTGTAGAATTCAATTATTGTAGATGGATATGTGTTAGATGAACATGCTTGTGGAGAAGAAGAAGAAGAAAAAGAAGTGAAAAATGAAGAGGAAGAAGATCTAGAAAAGACCCTTAAGATCCCTAAGTATGTGCAAAGAAATCATTCCAAAGAAAAGATCAATGGAGACAAAAGAAAAGGAGTATTCACAAGAAGAAGAGCTATCAAAGTTGAGGTAAATATGTGTTTACTCTCTAAATTTGAACCTAAATTAGTAAATGATGCATCCAAAGATGAACATTGGATGAAGGCAATGGAAGAACTTATGAAGATTGAGAAAAACCAAACTTGGGAACTGGTTCCTAGACTGAAAAACAAGAACATAATTGGAAATAAGTGGGTATTCACAAAAAAACTGAATGAGAATGGATAAGTGGTAAGAAATAAAGCAAGGCTTGTGTGTAAGGGTTACTCACAAGTGGAAGGAGTAGACTTTGAAGAAACATTTGCTCCAATGTCTAGGATGGAAGCTATTAGAATGTTTTTAGAATTTTCAGCATACAAAGACTTTAAAGTTTATCAAATGGATATGAAGTCTGCTTTTCTAAATGGTGAATTGGAAGAAGAGGTTTACATGGAAAAAATGGAAGGATTTTAGTTGTCAGATCAACTAGATATGGTTTATTGAATTAAAAAGGAATTATATAGATTGAAGCAAGCTCCTAGAGCTTGGTATGCAAGATTGGATAGATACTTGATACAGTAAGGATTCAATAAAGGCATTGCAGATAGTAATATTTACTTCAAAATTGAGGAAGACAAAATCTTGATAGTGGTTGTGTATGTGGATGACATTATCTTTGGAGGAAATTAAGCTATGTGTAAGAAGTTTGTAGAAGAGAGGCAAAAATAATTTGAGATGCCAATATTTGGGGAGATGAATTTCTTCCTTGGGCTGCAAATCAATCAAACAGATAAAGGTATATTAATTTCATAGTCAAATTATGTCAAAGAGATGTTGAAGAAGTTTGGAATGGATGAATCCAAACCAATATGTACTCCTATGGTGACTAGTTGCAAATTAACCAAAGATGATGAATCACCTAAGGCTGATCAAAGAAAGTGTGGATCTATGATTGGTGGATTACTATATATAATTGCTACTAGATTGGATATCATGCATGTAGTTTGTCTTGTAGCTAGATTTCAAGAAGATCCTAAAGAGACACATGTTACAGCTATGAAGAGGATACTCAAATAGTTAAAAGGAACTCTGGATTATGGCTTATGGTATCCTAAGGATACTGATTTCATATTAATTGCATACACAAATGCACATTGGGTTGGTTGTGTTGATGGAAGGAAAAGTAGAAGTGGTGGTGCATTCTTTCTTGGATGTAAATTAGTGTCATGGTTAAGTAAGAAGCAAGACTCAATTTCTTTATCCACTACAGATGCTAAGTATATTGCAACAACATCTTGTTGCACACAAGTATTGTGTATGAGACAAACATTGAAGGATATGAGAGTAGTATATGATGAGCCTATAGCTATCTTTTGTGATAATACAAGTGCAATTAATATTTCAAAGAATCTAGTGATGCAATTGGTGTCATGGAAAAAACATATAGCAATCAGGTATCACTTTTTGAGAGAAAGTTATGGAGAATGAGGTGAAGCTTGAGAATGTACCTACAAAGGATCATATTGCTGATATATTCACTAAGGCCCTCCCTAATTTTTGAGTATCTTCAGGAGAATTTGAGGGTTATTGCCCCTCCTTCAAACTAGATGCATATGGAGATGTATTAGTCCAATGGATCTACTAATTCATCTCTTGTCTAGATTGATGTTTTTGGCTACCTCTTAGGGGGAGTAGGAGTATTGTTGTAAAATTGCTAATCTAGTTGGGTGTACTCCTAAGGTGGAGTATTCAGAGTAAACATCTTGGTTCAGTGTCAAAGGGTGAGAACAATACATAACACTTTATCCTTTTTCATTCATGTCAAAGGGGGAGAAAGAATCATGTGAATTTTTTTTTAATCTACTTAGGGGGGAGAGAAAAGAAATAAAATCATGAGAAAGTGTGTTCAAAGTTGTTGTGTTCTCTTTGATGGTTTTTCACATCATGTGTTTCCGTCAATGACAAAGGGGGAGATTGTTGCAAGTATGAAGGTATTTTCATTGATGTCAACAAGATGGATTTTTCATTGATGTCAACCATGTGTTGAGGAAGAATGTTGCATGATGAAGATGTTGAGGATATTGAGAAAATTGTGAAAAAGGGGGAAACAATTTGTTGCAGGTTGTGTGCATGTATAGTTGAGATATTGAGGAAGTGTTGTGAGTACATGGAGCTATATTTGTGTTGTGTCTGGAGAAATCTTGGAATGATGTAATGTGCTGAGATGATGTCTTTGGTACTTGGTTTCCAAGTGCTTTTGAAAAAAAATATGATAAATAGAGAAAATAGTGTTGTGCAAGTGTTCAGGACATGCTCTGAGATGCACTTTGCATTTCTTCTATATTGATGCTATGTCTATGTAGACCTGATATGTTGTTCAAGGTTTTCAGTAGTTTCTATATCTAAATTTTGGGTTTTTGGATCATTGTACAAAGTGAGATATATTCACCAGTATGTGAACTAGATTTCCAGAGATATTTTTTGTGGTCTAGGAGAAATGTATTTGCTTCACATTTCTTTGCATTTTAGTTTCAGGTTGTGTGGATCTGGGAAGTTTCTTATAATGTTTGTATCTTTTAGAATTCAAGGTTTCACTTGATTTAGTGTTGTACAGTGTGGGTTTCAAGTGTTACTGTGCGTATAAGGTTAACTAGATGTTTTAGGTTGAAGTATTTCTATGAAGTGAGTTTGGATGAAGCCTTTGTTGGATCTCAAGTGGTTCGTGGATTGTTCTAGATCATGCAAAAGATATTTGTGTGGTTTATATTTCATCTTAATCAAACTGGAAGTGTGTACTTAAATTTTTATGGTGTTTATCATGGGTAACGGCTGACCTGGGGTTAACACTACATGTGAAGCTTGTGGAAGCATGTTTAAGTGTGTTAGGACACATTTGGCTTGTCCTAAATAAGGATTTATATAATTCACCCTCATTCCTATCCACCACGAAAATGTTTGGGTGTCAATCTAATTTGAAATTGTAAATGTGAACGATGTGTTTCCAACCTTGGAGAAGGTTTTCAAGGTTGAGGATGATATAAATAAGAGTGGTGTTGTTGGAAGATCTCAAGATAGATGTGAGATAGATGTGAGTGATGAATGTGATGAAAATTAAAAAAGTATAGATGCAAATTTGAGGAGAGCAACGCAAAATTCAAAGTGTTGGACTTCTAAAGGAAATGAGTTGAAGGTTTCCACAATCTTTCAAGCAAGGCTGCGAAAGTGTTGGAGAAATTGTGGTGGATTCTCTGTTGCATTTATAAATTATTCTATGTGTAACATTTCTCTTCTATCTTATTTTTTCTTTAGATGTGGTAGTGAGCCCTAGCTATGAGCCCTATTGGACAGTGTGTCCTATTCTGGAAGTGATCCTTTGTATCGGTTTTGCAATTACTTATATTATGAGTTAATCCTCACCGTGGTTTTTCCCTCTTTGGGTTTTCCACATAAATATAGTGTTATCTTGTGTATGGTATTCAATTTTTTTTATCTGCATTTCATTTAATCACTTTAACAAAATAAGGGTTTAATGAATGCTTGTGGATCTGATCACTATTGAGGGTTTTGATGTTTTAATTTGATACAACTGATTTACCTCCCCCTCTTAGTTGTCTTGTTCATTCAACAATAGGTTCTTTCTCTGATTTATAATAGTCCATCCTGACTAAGTGAAAAAATATTCCATGGACTTATGCCACATATGATCCTTGAAATATAATGATTAGATATATTTGAGGAGTTATAACTCCTTAATCTTAGGCATCCAAATCTTGGATTTTCTTTCGTCCTTTAATCATTTCCAGTATTGTAATTTGGGTTTTAGCCCAATCTATCTCTTTCGATGAGTTTTTATATTAGTTAAGGAACAATTCTCATTAAATCATGCTGGTTTGATATTATCTTCCAAAAGATATCAACAATTATTACATACCTAGTTTCCAAACATGAACATTTCTCGATAACTCAAATGAACATGAGTACATAAATCTTCCCTTTCATGATTAAGCATACTACCTATCTTTCTCCAAAGTATCAATGATAATAAAAAATTTGTCTTTCAAAACTATTATGTATAGAATTTTTGTTGTAAATATTTCTTTTCCTTTGGTCAAAATTCTTGACCTTTCCACTACCTTTTACCAATAATTCCAATACCTTAATCATCTTAACTTTACCAACCTTGTTGTGCTCATTGAGTTTAAGACTTTGGTTAAAAATTCTCTCCTACTAGAGATTCAACATTAAAATTTGATGAAAAGGGTACTTATCTGAGCACATCTACTCTCCCTCTTTTCCCCTTAGTGTTTTCCAAAACAGTAGATCTTAAAGTTGAACTCTTAGCAATTGTTTTCTTTTCCCAAATTGATTGAATTTGTTTAACATTCCTTGTTGTTGGCTTCTGAATGAATTTTTCTTGCCTTTCTTACCCTCCATGGTATTCCTTGAATATATTTTTTCATTTCCAATAGAGGATTCATCATCACCTTCTAATCATATGTTGGATCCATGGTAACGAGATCTAATAAATAATCAACAACTTTTCTAGCTAAGAGATACTCTAATATTTCATTCCAAATCTCTTTTCCATGTATACTAATAGCCTTTTAACCATATTCAATTTCCCATTGGATCATCTTCAAATGATCATTTTAGGATCTAAACATAAGTTTAGTTTTGTTGACAAGTTGCTAAGTTCAATTCACACTTCAAACAAACAATGCTCTAACTGAGCCCTTTGTTTGATTTTATTTCCAAGCTTTTACCTTGTAATCATCTTTTAAAGTAATTTTGTCCAAATTCTTGGTAATTTCATTTTCTCATAACTTTAGAAACTCTAAGGTTGTTTGGTTTCTTCTTCCTATTTCAATTAGAACTCTGAATTGACCTTTCCTATTCCGGTTGGTGGAATCATGTCATCTTTAATCTTCACCTTTTTAAGATATTTCCCTTTTCTGACCAATTTGGTCTCTAACCTTTATTCTAAGATGCCAAATTTCACCCTTGATTCCAATTATCATTGCATGATTTTAACCTTGTACTGAATCACGTCTATCAAGGGTTATCCTGCCTCTTGGATACCTCTCTAGTTGATTTTAATTCACAAAATGTTGACTCTCTACTCGACTGAAGTTTCCAATTTATGCTAACAATTAGTTCATTTTGATAAAGCATACTTATAGCTTCATAGTATCCTCCTTAATCCAAATTCCTTGACTCTTTGCATCTACAGGTTGCTATCAATAAGGTGGATTACTTCAATTCTTCCTATCTCTCAAAGTCATTTAAACTATTTCGTAGGGTGAAGGTACTCATTGGTAGTCCTCCATAACCTTCATACCAAACCTAGTTGCATAATCTTTTTCAATCCAAAGGTGTATCTCAATGAGTTGTTGGTTTAGGAGTTTTCAATGATAGGGACGATTATTTCCTAGTCCTAAACTTAAACAAGTTTTCAAGAATCTTAACTTTCCTTTATGTTTCCCCTTTGCTCTTTTCCTCTTGCCATCTTGGCATAAGAAATTTTCAACCATTAAATTCTAATAAAGTTTATGTATCACTTATGTAATGATCTCATAGGTTCTAGAGCTAAACATGGTAACTCTGATACCACGTGTAACATGCCCATTGTTCTACCTAGTAATTTTTCTATGTTTTACCCACAAGTGGACAATTTATGCTACTAACATAATAATTTTTTATTTTCTTTTGAATA